>CM068955.1:116237657-116253831 GCA_035128595.1 Eptatretus atami
TATGTTTCAGTTCCATACAAGTGCTGAAAGGTGTGGGAGCCAGAACACACCCCTGACAAACTCCACTAACAAACTGGAAATAAGTCAGAGATGGTACCCCCCGCATCTCACAGCACTTTCAGTCCAGAGTAGAGTTCAGACATTGGATCGATCAGTTTTGTGGCACCCACGAAGACCAAGAATCCTCCAGAGGGCATCCCCATTCACTGAATCAAACGCTTTACAGAGATCAACATAGGCTGCAAGCAGCCCCTGCCGAAACTCTCGTCTGCCTTCAGTGAGGACCCGAAGAGCAAGAATATGGTCAATCGTTGACCTCTTTGGTGTAAAGCCTGACTGCTCTGGACGCTGGTGATCAAGCAGATGGTGGCGAACCCTATCAATAATTATCGAGCAAAGATCTTGCCGGCACTGAGAGCAGCGTCACCCTTCTGTAGTTGTTGCAGTCTTGGAGATCACCCTTCCCTTTCCAGAGAGGAACAACAAGGCCCCCTTCCAGTCAGTTGGGATGATGCCTGTGTTCCAGGCAGAGTACACAACTGCATGCAACGACACAGTGCAGCATTCCACCAGCCTTGAGAAGTTCAGCATGGATGCCACAGCTCCCTGGAGCTTCACTCCATTTCAACCGGTTCACTGCAGCCTGTGTTTCCACACACGAAGGTGGACCACAGTTGATTGGAGGGTCAACAGTGATTGCAACACCCCTGACATCCAACTTGACAGCTGGTGGATCAGCCTGGTACAACCGCTCAAAGTAGCCAGCCCAGCGGGCCTTCACTTCGGACTCCTCTGTCAAGAGCCGACCACCCTCTGCTCTAACTGCAGTACACCGAGGGAAGGCTTGGATGAACGCAATGCGTGAATTCCCCTGTAAGCAGGACGAGAATCACTTGACCACAGGTGATGCTCTACCCCCTCACATCGGCTCCTTGTCCACCCTTACTGTACATACAGTTTTACGCCTAAGCTCCCTGAACAGCTCAGCTCTGCCATTTAGCCTGGCCCTGCGACTCTGGTCAATGGTTTCCAGTGTCCCTTGAGAGACAAAATTCTTCTTCGCCCGGGTGACTTCCAAGACATCCACCGGCAACATCAAGGACGGTGGTCTTGAAGGCACTCCACAACTCTACAGGATCCCCAAAGCACCCAGACCCCCAAATCTCCACTCAGCCTGTTCCCCAACTCCTCAGCTACCCTCTCATCCTTGAGTTGCCACATCCAGCCGAGGCTGGGATGTACCATTCTTCCTGGATTAACGTGCAACTTAAGAGTTGCTCCAAGCCGGTGTCAGTATTGAGGAACTGAACACTCCGGTGGACCCTGCAGTTCAGGATCATCCTCCAGTGACCATCAATGAGGACATGGTCAATCTCCTTTGCCACACCGCCAGATTGGAATACCAAGTCCAGCGAGAGCTTGTGGGCACTGAAACCATGAACCGGCCACCCTAAGTCCATGACTTCTTGCAAAGTCAAGGAACTTCGTGCTGTTCAGGTTCACAGTTCCAGACCATGGGGACCATCACACGTTTCTAACCATCCCTATCAGTTCCAGTCGATGCATTGAAATCCCCCAAGACTAGAAGTATATCTCGCCTGGCACTGATCTACCACTGACTCGAGCATGGCATAGAATGTATCCTTCACGGTGAGATCACTCACCTCAGTCGGCATAAAACAGAGACCAGGGAAATGACACCCAAGGAGTGACGAATCCTTAGTCTCATATACGCTCTGTGACCGTGTGTACCTCAATTATCATTGGAGTCAGCTTATTGGACACAGCTACAGCAACTCCTTGGTATGGTAACTGTCAGAGCGACCAGACCAATAGTAAGTGTAACCACCCGCCATGATCTCACCGCAATTGGTCTCTGAACCTCAGGAGTGCTGCAATACCGATGTCCAAACGCTTGAGCTCAGATGATAACAGAGACAGGTGATTATCCTCTCTAGGGATTGGACATTACAGGCACCCACCCAAAGGGACTGCCTCAGTTAACCCAAGGAGACCGCCGTCTGGTGGACGACACCTCAGCACCACTCCGACACTCTCCACATCTGACCGGGAATGTTACCCCGTGGTTTCCCTCCTACATCAAAGAATCATCCTTCCCTCCTTCCTATCATCATCCGAAGAATGAATGGTTTTTGAATGATTCAAATTCGAATGAAGGGTTTTACGGTGGCCGAGTGCAAATCCTGCCACCAACCTCCTAATATCGTTCCCTCACCGCAAACATCAAGAAAGATGGTTCTTTAAGGATATGTCAACACCCCAAGCGTCCCAACAACGCTCTCATATATCCGCACAATATATTTGCTTTGAAAGAGCTCACCCAGCATTCACCAAGGCTAAATTCCTCTCAACTGGATACGAAAGAGGTTATTGTCAGTTCACCTGGATGAAGAATCATAGGAGCTGAAAATCTTTCACACACCATTTGGTCAAAATAGTTTTCAGCGACTTCCCTTCAGGCTATCTGCGAGTCAGGACATCTTCCAGCAGGGAATGAATAACACGAACAAGTTCGTAGACATTTCTGTCTGCGGTCAAACCAGGGAAGAGCAAGACGCTAACCTATTACGCTTTCTAGAAACAGCTGAGCGGGAAGGATTCGCTTTCAACAGCAAGAAGTGCCAAATCAAAGTAAACCAAATCGACTTCTTCGGCCGGTGTACTCTGATGCTGGTACACCTAGACCCCGGATGATTGGAGGATATCTTAGCATTCTGACTCTCCAAGATAAGAAGACCCACAGAAGTTCTTGGCTCATGTAACTCATCTCAGCATATATATCCAATTTTGCTGATAAAGCTGTGACTCTGCGAGAACTGCTGTGCAGAAACGTCCCATGCCTGTGGCACGAAGACCATCAGGCAGTGTTCTCTGCTATCAAGCACTCAATCTCCACTGAGCCATGCCTGCATACAATCCAGAAAGGCTGACTACCCTGAAAGTTGATGCATCTCAGAAAGGGCTTGGGGCATGTCTTCTATAAGATGAAAACCAGTTACATTTGTAATCGACATTATCCACTGCCAAAGCCAACTATTCAAACATTGAGCAGGGAAACCCTAGCACTGTGTTTGGGGTTACATATTTGTTTGGCAGCGACTTCCACGTCTAAACAGATCACAGCCATTAGTGATGATCTGCAACAACCATTAATCTGAACCTCACCATGTCTTAAAACACACCTAATCAAGATTTAAGCTACAACTTCTCCATGATACCTGCCAATGCATTCAGCAAGTCACTAACCCAGAGAAGTGAGACAACATACTCCTTGACTTGCAGGTTGCTAACATCACCTTCCAGGATTGCCCAGATACTCAGACCATAGACAATCATTTTGGGTGTAGCAATCAAGATGCACTGCAGCAGGAGACAACACATGACCCTGTTCTGAAAGCACTACAAGTAATTAAATGTATGCTGGATGGCTGGACTCCATAAGGAACTTCCACAAAATTTGCAACCATTTGGCTGTACAGAGATTAATTCAGAGTTTCTAGTGGCATCATCTTCAAGGGAAGACCCAAATCCTTATACCAGAGTCAATTTGTGCTGACATACTCGGCTAACTTCACCTAGAACCTCAGAGTGGAGAAGACCAGATGCCTAGCTTGCAACTCTGTATACTGGCCAAAAATCAACAAGGACATTGCCAAGTTTGTTGGATGATGCCAAACTTTCCAAGAAAGCCAGACTACCAAGAAAGAATCACTCAAGCCTCACAAAATACCCATCACCCCTTGGACCAAGCTAGGAACTGATCTGTGAAGTCAATGGGAAAATTTCTTCATCATTGTGGTCCACCACTTCAAATATCCAGACCACCACACCCAAACTGCGAAACCCATCTCTCGTGGATGGGCTAAAATCGCTGCAAATGCCACAACTTATGGTGATACATGACCTATGGAATTGTAAATGTACAGAGATGCATTGGAGTTGGAGGGTACAGGATATTGGCAGAGCTTGTGGATGGGTCATGGTTTGTGAGGTTGGTGTAACACAGGCATGATGGGCCAAATGACCTCTTCCTGCACCAAAGTCACTTTTGTCTTGCAATGTAAGGGAAATTTGGCAGCCATATTGGACACCATCTGATTTGAAAGTCACTGCAGTAAAACATTTTCACACCAACAATGGACAAATTATTTTTAATCGCATGAATGTTTTTAAAAAGTAACAAATTAGTTTGTCACCGGGTAGAATTTGGCTGCATACTGTGTGAAACAGAACTTTGCTGAATCCTTCTCCTGACAGTAGCAGAACATACCATGCAGGAACACCCTCAAATATTTTTCATACAATGTAGACACCCCCTTGCAGTGACACACCCCTCTTGAGGATGAAATTAGAAACTGGCACCACACTTGCATAACTAACTTGTGTTTTAATATACATCTCTCACATTGTTAAACTGTTTATTTTCATCGGAAATGATCGGTGTCGTACAGTAAGTGATGTTTGTTTAACACCGGTGCAAAGATGAAGTTGTTTGTCCTTATAATGCTGTCGTTGAGACTTCCGTCACTCTGTCTGGGCAAGGCCAGTTTGCTGATGCCTGACCTTCAGTAGCCGACACTGGGATATCATTGTTGTTGTTGCTACACAGACAATTTTAAAAAAGCAAGGTCAGCAACACAGGCATTCACTTTGTTACTCCGATTGCTTCAACATGATGAAATGCTCATTTTATGATCCATTTTAAATGCACGTGATACGATTGTCTTAACTCTGCACACCTGTGGCAGTCATTATAGGTGTGGGCACATACATTAATTTAGGTAAGTGGTTGCACTTCATTTAGGTGTATACATGAGCACACTTTTATCGTTATATTGTACGTGGGTGCATTTCATTCATTTGCAATGAGGTCGTAATACAACACACTTGGCAGACTTTCCCGATATACGATATTGCATTATTCAAACTAAAATACCCCAAACCTTTGCTCTAACTGAGACAAGGAACTTTCCTCATAATTGCAAAATATCAACAGTTTCACAAAACTGTTTATTGTGAAGCACTTCAACATCTGGACTCCATACAGTAGAGGAAGGGAATTTAACCTTTTCAAATTGCTTTAAAAAGAAAATCAGAAGCTTACAAACCACAAGGTTTGAATCTACTGAACATGGTCAGAGAGAAAGGGATAACGGGGAGTTGGGCTGAATGGATAATCTGATCAATTTGTCCGAAACACATGCAAGGTTAATGATTTATCAGCATGGAAGCAAAAGTGTGAAGGATAAAACTAGCTCAAATACTTATGAATGCAAAAATGGAGAATTTGACCCCACCCCGTTAAGCTTTACCCCCTCACCTTCCAAACTTCTGAATTAAGAATAAATCTTAATTCTTTATCTCTGACTTTGCATTTGATCAAAATGTCTGAAATATTTACAAGTTTCTGTACAAATTAGCAAACAATGCATTTGTATTACAACATTGAACAATTGGATGTTGTGTCAGGAGCCTGCAGTACACACGACTTGTATCATGCACATTTCAAGTCACGCAAACAGAGAAAGTCAGCATGGCTTGGGACAGCCTTGGTGGAAATCTTACGATGGGCGTTACTCCAGCTCCAGCAACTATCATTCCAACAGGTGGCTCCGAGAGTCGAGGAAACAAAAAAAAATCAAAACTCTCCGCTGACCGACTCCAAAATCACCAATTCGACAGCAGCCCACTCCAAAATCACCAACTCCCGCGGACCACTCTTGTCTTCTTTGGTGCTCTCCAGTGGGAAGGGTGGGATGCGCACATCAAACTGAGAGCCGTGTACATGCTCAACCTGAATGTTCCCCTGGAAATGAAGCAAGTGAGATTGTTGATGTCGAACACAAAGATAGCATTGGCATCTTAGCCTGGCATTGATTTGCTGATGTTCATTTATGTTTGGACGTTATTTAAGTTACGAAGCAAAACATCAAGTTTAACAATGTTTGACTTTATCGACAATTCTGTTGTGTTTGGAACACACAAAACAAACCACATGTGACCGCTGGCAGCCTGCAGCGATACATGTGCTTGTACTGGAAAGCAGGCTGCTTCTTAGAAAGGATTGGCTCCTGGGAGAAAATTACACAAATGTCAACTGGCAAAATATTTCTATCCATCCCATCCTGACACCAACTTTGCTCTCCAATAACCTACATCTCAAATTAAACCGACAAGTAGCAACTTGCCTCATTTCACAACACTTGTCACCTACTGTAGCAGGTTAGTTACGCACCGGCCAACAACTCCTCGTCCACGGACAGCTTCCAACGTGCCCGTTAGGCTGAAGATCTCCAATGACGCTCCCGCAGCTGCACATCTTCATTGCTCAGGTTTTCAAGACGGATGCAGTACCCCATGCAAGGCGAGAGGGAACATGGGCAGCCGTTTTAGTACTGTCTTTCACTTTGCTGCAAGTTATGACCAATACATTCAGTAAATATGGTCTGCTGCTGGCACCTAAAAGTGCTTGTATCAACATGGCATGCAAAGACTGCATATTTGTACTACGTCTCCTCATAAGATCTAATCAACAATTTTTATTACAATTCCCTCTCCTTTATTGTAACAAAGGCTCATCCTGTTTTCATACCAAAAAAGGTTGAAATGTTTCTTTTGTACAATTATTTTTACCTCTGCCACTGAGATGAACAGAGGTTATGTTCCCCCCCCCCCCCGTTTGTCTGTCTGTCTGTCTGTGAGCAGGATATCTCAAAATGTTATGGAAGGATTCTGACAAAACTTGGTGGACATGTTGGGTGTGTGGTTTCTGTTGTGCACAAAGCCCTCATGCGTATCGTGAGAATCACAGATGGGGATGTCAATGTCTTCCAGCAAATTGTAAGCAAGCTTCCTACGTTCCCTCTCCACTGCCTCTCGTATGCTATTTCATGCTGTTTCCCTTTCACTCGACCCCTGTCACTGGATTACAACGCAACTTAAAGGTTCCAGGAAGGATGGTGTGTCGTGGGCAATACACACACTGCTGGGTGAACACATTACACAGAAAAATTAAATGCTCAATTGATGTCACTTGGGAACACACCACCACGGAATCAAAAATGACGCACCTTTGTTGGGAGATTCATTAATGGAGACAATGTTTCATACTATACTTGTGTTCAAGGTTATACAAGTAGTTTGTTTGTTGCGTGTGCACAAGTGCATCAAACCACATCATAAGGTCTTCAACAAAACTTGACCCTCCCCTCCCAAGAATATCAAATAAAGTAAAGCATCACTGCTCCTATTCATTGCACAAAATTATCAACAAAACAAAGCTTACCCAATATACACGTGAGTTTTCTGTTTCCTGGGAAAGAGAAAGCAGAAATTAATCCAAAAGAACTGTAACGTTCATTTCAGGAAACCTGAAAGAAATCAAGTGATGTCATTTACTGGTGGTGTAAATAACAAATAGTTAAATGTAAATGCAATCAAAGTTGGCCAAAGCATGTTGGTTTGGATCTCTGTAGGTATGTGTCCAAGGGGAAGGAGGCCTATCCAAAGCCACAACACACCATTTTGGTTGATTGTCATAAAGTTTTCATGACAAACCAACTTGTGATTCCCAAAAATTGTCACCAAGCCTTAGCTGCTCGTTTGAAACATTTCTTGGGTCTCTTTCGAATACTGTTCTCCACGAGGTTGTTTTTTATATATTGGTTCACGAGCACCAGCCAGAGTGACCACTATATTCATATAGTCTGTGTGTCTGTCTGTCTGTCCAGAGAATAACTCCGTGGACTTTGATCCGATCTTGATGAAACTTGGTTATGTGTTCGATATCAATGTCTAGTTGTGTTTTCCTGGATGAGGGCGTGCTACGCCCAAAAAAGCCATTTTAGGGGTAGTCGGATTAAAAATCTATCTTCTCCGAGGGAATTGACTGAATGGAATGGTTCTTCGGTATTTGAATAGCAAATAGAATTATCTAAAACTTGTCGTTGTCGATTTTTCATTTTCGTCCCAGGTCAAGGTCACAAGGTCAAAAACTTAGAAAATTGCAAATTTTGACAAAAATCATACGACCGCCCAAACTTTGAGAACTAGGATGACAATATTTTTTTATGCATAATCTTGGTCATTCCCCACCTCTTTCTTCTCTTCTTCTTTCGGCTGCTCCCGTTAGGGTCGCCACAGCGGATCATCCGTATGATCCGCATGATGATTTGGCACATGTTTTACGCCGGATGCCCTTCCTGACGCAACCCTGGTCGCCTCTTACGACACAGGGATATGGACACCTATTTTAACCGGGTATACACCGGCCCAGTATACTGGTACTCATTTCGCCGACCTCGGAAGGATGACAGGCTGAGTCAACCCCCTGGTGTATTATTCAGTGGCCTTACGGGCTTGAACTCAGGACCTTTTGGATCCCAAGCCGCTGCCCTAAACACTGGCCCAACACCAGGCTACTGAGGTCATTCCCCACCTAAAGTCTTGAAACCATTTTGCTCCATCTCGATCACCTTGCCCATGGCGCCCCCTCAAGTTTGTTTTTACGCTGATTTCATCAAAGTATGGATAATCCGAGGAGTGCGAAATGCCATTACGCTATTGACGTTATATTGTTCCTAGAATGTTCCAGAGGAAGTTTTGCACCAAAGGTCATAATCCTTGACCTTTGACCTTTAAAGGCCACAAAGGTCAAATTTTCAAAGTTGTGGGAATCTAACCGGGTTTTCGATCTTCTTCGACGACCTAACTCCAATAAGCTCTAGCACATATCCTGTTTCCTTATTTTAATGTCCACAACATTGTTTTGTGACCTTTAAAAGTTATGCAAAGTCAAATTTTGAAAGCTGTTGAACGAAACCGGGTTTTCGACATTTTGCAGCTAAACCTGTCACCCGTACCACATCATATTGATCATTTTTAAACTTGGTCAAAAATTATCACATAGTCTCATCCTTGACTTCTGAAACAATCTACATCGTCAAATTCCGCTCGTGAACCATTGTCTTCAGACTTGTTTTTTAAAATAATTATTCCAATTACTTTGATTATTACCCCATGCACGTGAAGTAAAAAGCGGGATTAAGCAATCGGTTCACTTTGGCTGTCTGCAGATGTCAGTTTATGATTATGATTGAGGAACAGCTTCATTTCAACTGAATTTATTTTGAACATGAATCAAAAAATGAACTGGCAGTTTTTGCAGTACTTTGGCTCTGAATTTGCATGAGTAGAAGAGTAAGGTAATTGTTTCAGTCTGTCTGCCTGTCCCGCAGTTAGACAAAATTGAAAAGCATTCAAATAATAAACATTGTTTTTAGGGACATCATAAACAACAGGCACGAATAACTAATTAAATGTGTTAAATAAGGTGGTGCCAAAAGCCGGTGCATCAACAGTGGTAAACATTGCTAAAAAAAATTTTTTTTTTAAATCTACAACCTTTAAAACTTTTAATCTATTTCAAATGAATTATGGACTTGAACATTGTAGAACATGAATCACCTTCTTTCCACTTCCAAAAACATCCAGTTTTACAGTACTTGGACAAAATATTGTCATATCGACCAATCAAATTTGCAGCGCGCTTTGTATTGAGAAATACCGAGATTCCGACAAATGATGGCTTGTAGGAAACAGACTGTGCCCAGAAACTTAACTTTCAAAAACTTTTTTTTGTAAACCTTTTTTCATAAGCCTGCATGGGGGTAAGGAATTCATGAACACTCTAGTTACTGGTGTAAAGTTGATTTTATTCAGGTTTCAAGTTGCTTGACCATCATGTTCTTTCTGATGCATTTAAGACAGTACTGAACTGTCAACTTAAAATGTGATGTCATTTCAGATTACCTTTTGCAAAGAGATCAGACTTGGTCCATCCTATGGTCCGTTAAATGACAAACTGCCCAACGAGCACAAGGATGTCACCCAATCTGAATGGGATGGAGCAATTTTCTCCACAAGATAGACCAAAGTAATAACTAAACGAAAGCTCAGAATTTGTTGACAAAGTCGACAACTGGCCAACACCGCCATGAAATGCATCATCCACATCGATGTTTCCACAACACCACATTTCAAAGCTAAGTTGTTACAGTATGCCAAAATAATTAATTTGAATGCTCCAGACATGCTCTGCGACACACAGCACTCTGTAAATACTTCAGCACAAAGATTTGTACCGATCTTGCATTGTTGCAATCAATTAACATTGTCAAAGAAAACAGCGAATTGTTTGGTACAAGATCGAGGCTCATGAATAAGTGTTTACAATCACATTCGGAAATCATGCCAACAATGCGTTTTGGGTTTATCTACATACTGAATATGCAAATGTAGGACGTGTTTACTCCTCCTCTCAGTACCCATCCCGAATACAGTCCCATACATCACAACCATGAACAGACGAATTAAAGTTCTATACGGTTTCCTTTATTCTTATAAATGTGAAAATTAAGTCGGTCATTTTAAGTCACTGGGCATCTTCTCTCTGACCAAGCTGCACAAGCTCAAACTAGAGTGAAGTCAATGGTTGCCATCGCTATCCCCACGTTTCCCACCAAAAGCAAGTTGAAAGAAGGCAAAAAGTTCCACCAAGAATGACCCAATATCATTATTTTGAGTTCAATTTTTTTCTTTTCTTTTCGTTTTAACCCATGTGACCCCAAGTCCCCATATCCTGGAGCATCAACATGAACCGGAAGTAAAATCCCCCCAAAAAAATTTAAAAGGCATTTTCAATGCGTCCTCAATGTTGATTGCATATACAAAATTTCATGAAAGAATGTTTAAAAATGTGCCATAATTGCAATAATGTGGTATTTGACCTGCCATGGCCCGGTGGGTGGGGCCAAAATTATACTGCTCTCTCCACCTTCTTGCCATGTGGTGATCATAACTACGATGAATTTCTGCACAACCGTTTAGGAGATACCGTGAGACACAGACAGACGGACAGGCTACATGTCCCCGTTTTTTTTTCTTCAAAAAGTTGGTGATAAAAATGAACCAGCACAATACATCTGTCATGTCACAAGGATGATACGACAGCAAAAGCATGGATAAACAAAGTACACCTCTACATATCCACAAACCTTGCCATTGATGAAGATATCCAACACACAACCAATAAATCAACACAGTACGCAGTTTTAATACCATACCGCATGCCCATGTAAAACGTGTGACTGTGAACGAACGTTCTCCGTCGTCTCCCGATGTACATCTGACAGTTCCAACCAGGTGGTTCTTTTCGTGCCATGCATGCAGCGTGTCACGTGCAGCAAATACAGAAGCTGTGCATGAGGGAAGTTGGGACGACAACCCTTAAAACAGCAAAACTAGGAATGCATGAGTAGAGGAGATGAGGTGTAGTAAAACACACACATCTAGTTCGCTGATACACTGCAACGATACGTATAGACGTATTAACTCATGACCTTTTAAAACAGGTCTATGCATTTGAAGACAAAATCGTGGGTGGGTAGGAATTACAGGCCTCCATGTAGTGTAACATTAATGTAAAATTTGGGTTGACCTTTTGGCATTCCCAACTGATCACGTGGCTCTTGATATTGGGAACCCAGGTTCAAATCCCACACAGTCTGTAAACTTCCCATTTTTTTTACTGACATCTTTGTAATTCATAAAAAGGAACATGATGTCTCCCAATGTCATGCACAACCTCGGTCTGACATTGCAGACATGGCAGTACTCCATGGGCTTTAGAGCAACCAAAAAGGTTGTTCTTTTAAAAATACACAACGGTTGCAAAGTCTGGTTAAAGTAAAGCTGTCACTAACACCTTGTTAGCATCAGAGAGTAAGAATCGTCGAAGAGTTCATGGTGGATAGGCGTGCGGTCAGTGGAGGTATAAGGCAGCACATCGTTGTGAGCAATGTAGTCTAGGCCTGTAAAATGAACGGTCAGGTGAGCTTTAAATAAATTATTGATTACTCACAATTGCAACAAGGCATGCAATGATTACAATGCGTGCACCTGAAGGAAAAAATTAAGTTTACATTGGGAGGGAGGGTAAGTGGACGGGAGGGAAGGATAACTGAGGGGAGGAAGGTAAGTGGAGGGGTGGTGGGGGAGGGGAGAGAGAATCGGCATTCAACTTACAGAATGAAGCATTAAAAATGCATCCAAAAGCTACAGATGTTCCCACCTCCCCAAGGCCTTCAAAGCATGAAAATCTCATTGCATCATACAATAATAGCACTGTGGTCACCTGGGATTGCATACAGTGGCGCCCATCATCATGGCTCGGCAAGAAGGTGACACCTTCAGTCTGAGCACGCTGTTGATAGAGCCAAAAGGAGGGAGTCAGTGATTTCATACATAATTTGTAAGCACGAATGAAATCATAGCCAGCATGAGAGAAAGGTGTACGGGTGAAGCGATGTAGTGGTACTTGCAATATGAGGACAGTCTCGTGAATCTACCAAAACTTGTAGTACACTTGAGTTTGCCCTTTCACTTCTTTTCCCCCTTGCGTCCCAGTTTGTTCAGATTTCCTGCAATCCGCTAACAAAATGCACGGATATTAATAGAATAAGCTAAAATCCTTACTAGTCATGGTGTCAAGGAGTGCACAAGAATATTATCGATAAGTTTAGCAGAGGTTTTTGATGCATGCACATACTAAAATGGCTGACAAAGAACTGGAGGCTGAGAATTGCCACGCGTTTGTATAGTCCACGCATGCCCAGCATCCAACGACCAATCTCGGACTAATTCAGTTGGTGGGAGTGAAGGCCGGGTGTGATTGCTGGCAGCTACGCAACAATGAAAAATTTTGCGATATATGAAAGGTCCTCAATTGATCAGCCACTTCAAAACTAGATCGCGTCGTGTTGAAACGCCCTGCCTGCGAATCATATATAGATGGCAGTTATAATCAGGCTGGGAATCAAATGCAGACTAAACGGCTCAAAGGTGTAGTTGCTATATTAGCCCGTGGGCTGGACAGGGTTACAGGGCTACAGTGCACCCCCCCCCCACGGATGTCCTCGGTGATTTAAAAAAAAAGAAAAAAAGATGGTAACATGAAATATCTTGGGATGGAATATGTATTTTAGACACTTTGGTTGACAGGTACATGTAATCATGTGAAGCAATTTTTTGGGGGAATGCTTGCTTAGCGGGCTCCTGTTCATTTTGAATGTCGTATATCATGAGAAAGGTTATTCAATGAGGTATCAAATGTGCATGTCTTATGATAGTCATCCCAACAGTCTGCAATCACAATGAATAATCAAAGCAAACACTTCATCGAATCGAAACCTTAAGTACTGTTTAATCTACTTATCTATTACACCGATCACTTGGTAAAGTTTTGAGGACCAAACTTGATAGTTTGTGACGATTTTTCAGTGCACACAGCCAAGGTATAAAAATTACATCATCGCGCAAGTTTATCCACATCAGGGCTCCTCACAAATGATTTTCGTCTCAGGGCGATGGAGATTCAGAGTTCACCTAATACACTCTAACCTTGCACGAATAGTATTTTATTGTATTCTTTGGAGTCCTGGATGAGAAAATATGTTCATTCATATATATTTGGATAGAATTGTACTCGAGACCTGATATTTAAAGATTATCTATAAATAACTTGAGTGCAGCTGACCGAATGCTATGCTCCATTTCAGTAACAACTTCCTTCAAGCTCACCAGATCTTACAGAAGGAACACAGATGAGCCTCACCTGTCGCTGCTACTGCTGGAGACATCACGGTCATAGAGACGTGCTCGCCATGGGAAAAGTACGACACCACGGTAACCAAACACTTTGTGCAAGAAGAGCTGAAACACAAAGATGAGAATAATACCACAGTTTTGTAATATTTAGAATGTAACATAGTAATTAATGGGGATTTGAAGGTGCCAGCACAAATAGGAAATGGAAAAAGGGCATCACGTTAAAAACAGTAAAACCGCTTTTTCTCATCTCATAATAAACACTGCCACTATTATATTGGACTGCCTTTCGCCATATAATTGGGCCTTAGACTTTCACATCTGGTCACTTGAGTCTCATTGCGGAACACTAGATTTTGAATCTATCACCTGTATGCGAGATGCCTTATGTCCTTGTCAAAAGAAAATGTGGCAAAGAGTTGAGGGGAGTGGGGAGGGGGGGGGTGCAGGGGGAGAGATTTGGTCCTGCTTAAGCAAGTCTTAAGCGGGGGGGAGGGAGGGTGCAGGGAAAAGAAACAAAACAAAAAATAAGTATTTGTAACTTAATAAATTTAAAAAACAAGATAGGAGAAAGGTTATGTATTATTCTCACATAACCATCACAAGAAATATCAATGTGCAAGTACAATCGTGCGTTGTACAAGTCACTGTTTGTAGTAGCAAGTAGGCTCATAAGCAATCCACATGAAACTGCACGAGCATGCAAGGCAAAACGACACACCGCAGCAACGATGCAAAGGTCAAGTGGAAGGTGTGATAGCATAAAGCAGGAAATGGTCCACGAAGTATTACAAAGTGCAAGAAAGCTTCACTTTGAACCCAACGCACTTGTTGTGCCAAACTTCATCTGTGGATGTCTCGTTGCAGTTCTTGGGATGGTGTGCAGGATCCACTCCGGCCCGCCGTTAAGACACTTAATATTTTCCGCAACATACACAAAAACAAACAAAACGAAGAAAACCACACTCTGTGGGAAGTACCTCTGTGGCACCGGCCCTTTGCAAGGGCAGGTGGCTCACCAGATGACAGGATTGGGCAAAGACTTCGGACCCCCATTCTTTGATAGAGATAGGATGGCAAACCACAGAGGAAAACTTGCTGGGTTGGGCCGTGGTGGGGATGGGCGTCACCTGGCTGCGGTCTCCTTGGGGTTAACTTGAAGGCGCTTGGAGTGGTGTGCCTTGGATGTTCTCACTTTAGAAAGGTTGACCACTGTCATGTTATATCTGAGCTCGTCATCATTTAACATTCCAGTATTAGCAGCAACTCTTGAGGTTCAGAGAACCGGATAGTGGTGGGATCATGGCAGGTGGCTTCAACTATGGGTTGATCACTGATGTCGCCATGCCAATGAGTTGCTGGCGCATTCTAGTAAGCTGACTTCCATGATAATTGAGGGTACACCAACATAGTGATTATGACACTAACGATTTGTCATCTGTGCGTGTCATTCACTGTCTCTGCTTGCTCCAACTGAAGCGAAATCCCACTGGTTAGAGACATTCGATGACGCATGCTCAAGTGACTGGGTGTGATTCAGTGCCCCAGCGAAGACTCTTCAGTCTGGGATTCAAATGCAGCAACTGGCACAATTAAGGAATAGTTATGAGACGTGATGTCATCCATAGTACCCTGGAACTGTGAAGTAGTGACAGGAATAGCTCCAAGTCCTTGCTGTGGACTTTTTAGGTTAGCTGGTTCAGGTTTCAGGCACCCACACACACGCTGGACTGTTTGTCCACTGCTGGATGGTGCGCAAAGGAGATGACCATGGCTCGTTGTAATGGTCACTGCGCAGTTGCTCCATAATTGTCAGGTTCCAAGAGACAAGAGGGCCCACTGCAAAGGAACTTGAAGGGTAGAGGCATCGACCTGTGGCTCAAAGATTTTCATCCTGTTAAGAGAATCCACCAATTGCATTACCCAAGCAATCCCTCGGGTGTGTCTAGTAGTTCGTGAGTAGGTGGTGAGGCTCTGACAGTCGTCTGAAGGATGGCGCTGGGCTGGTTTACTTGTGGATCGGCTGTACCAGGCTGAGCCCACCACTGTCAAGTTGCGATGTCAGGGTATTACTATCCTATTTGTGACCCATCCAAGCACTGTTAACCCCTTCGTTTGTGAACAGGCTTGTGTGAGCCAGTATGAAAGGGGGTATAGTCGTGAGGATCTGTGGCATCCGTCTAAAACTATCAAGGCTGGTGTAAAGCTTTACTTGTGTTGTTCGATTTGCATTCGTGGCAAGAAGCATCATCCCGACTGAACGGAAGGGGCCTATGTCGTACCTCTTGGACGAGGGGAAGATCCGTCACGCTTTCATTACTGATCTTCGCAGCGCTGTCTTCCAGTCCATACAAGTGCTGAAAGGTGTGGGAGCCAGAACACACCCCTGACAAACTCCACTAACAAACTGGAAATAAGTCAGAGATGGTACCACCGCATCTCACAGCACTTTCAGTCCCAGAGTAGAGTTCAGACATTGGATCGATCA
>CM068955.1:116281464-116295543 GCA_035128595.1 Eptatretus atami
TGCTCGCTTTACTGTCCCACCTACACCATCGACAGGCCCTTTACCATGCGCAATGCCAAAGAAAGACCAGTCTACCTTCTCCAACTCATCGTGCATTTTTGAAGGCCAATTCAGGAGACTCAGGGTGAACCGGTTTTTAAATTGGCTTCCTGCACCATCGGTGAACATGTGCAGGTGTTTGATTCTTCAATCAGCATAAGCCAGTTCTAAGATTTTCCGGTTGAATGTAGCCACTGCATATTTGTCGTGGTGAAGTTCGTCACTTACCAGACAGCACTGGTGGAGCAGTTGGGCGTCATGAGGAGACATGTCTTCTTAGCTAAACCCAGTTGCAGAGCGATAAAGGTACTGAAAGGGGCAGCTGACGAAGGGGAGGCGCTGTTGCAGGAGGACTTCTCCGAAAACTATAACATCAAACAGCAGAACGAGGTTATGTCAGCACACTGGGTGTCTACTGGTGTGACGCTCTTCACCGCAGTCCTAAATACCACGGATGGTACTAAATCATTTGTGATGGTAAGTGACGAACTTCACCACGACAAATATGCAGTGGCTAAATTCAACCGGAAAATCTTAGAACTGGCTTATGCTGATTGAAGAATCAAACACCTGCACATGTTCACCGATGGTGCAGGAAGCCATTTAAAAACCGGTTCCACCTGAGTCTCCTGAATTGGCCTTCAAAAATGCACGATGAGTTGGAGAAGGTAGACTGGTCTTTCTTGGCATTGCGCATGGTAAAGGGCCTGTCGATGGTGTAGGTGGGACAGTAAAGCGAGCAGTCTGGAGGAGAACCCTACAAGGCAGAACTGTCGTTGGTAACGCTGCTGAATTTGCAGAAGTTGCAAAGGAGGCATGTCCGAATGTGACTGTCGTGTATGTGCCTGCAAGTGAGTTGGCGGAGGTGAAAACGCAGCTTGATGAACTATGGATCACCATAAGCCCACCGCCATCCCACAGTTGAGAGCTCATCATTTTTTCTATCCTGATCTGACTCTCCGGCTCGCTGCAAGTGGCGATTGTTAGTCCGTCGCCACCGTATCAAGTCGCGCACAACCAGCCATTGAGGCAGTTCCACCGCCCACGCCATCTCAATTGGTAGTCCCACCGCCCACGCCATCTCAGTCAGTAGCGGCCCCAGATGTGGCCATCCCTAGACAATGTGGAGAAAGTGGTTATCGAATCGGAGGCATACTATGCCGTCGACTTCATTGATCGATTTTACATTGGCCCGCACCTCAGGAGAAGTGACCGTGATAGTTTCTGGGACATGAAGCTTTTGCACCAGGCCACAGTGGGTGGGGTTACATCTTTCAAGTGGGCCGCAGCCGATGACCTTGACACTGTCCACAAATCTGTCATTTCTACGGACCGGTTGCTCTACAAAGGGGTGTAACATTCAAAGTCCCCTCCCTGGAGGACATGAAGAGCGCTTTTGAGAGGATATAACTTTGATTGCTAGTTTGCCCCAAGTTGTTTGATTCAATCTTTTTCTACGCTGTTTGGATTTCTTGCACACTGTTATTAGTTCAAAACACATTTTGTTGGCCTCGAATCTACTGTCAAACAGTGAGCAGATGCCCAGTTATGCACCAGGAAGAGAGACTGTGAAGTGAATTTTGTTTACTTGTAATTTTGTTAAAGTCAGGTCGTGTTTTATGATCATATAGTAATCATACAGTAATCTGAAATTTAAAGTTCGTCGCAGGAGTTACGTCAGTTACGTTCTGTGGTTACGTCAGTTACGTTCTGTTGTTACGTCAGTTACGTGACCAATGTCACGTGACGCTCCACAGCGGGTATTGATAATTTAAGTTGATGGCTGTATGTTGCTAGAGAACATGTAATAATTAGCACTGTCCCTGCCATTGATCAGTTGCCTCAATTCAGAGAATTAGACAATGTTTTTGGGATACCCCATGGGGGGTGATATTTCTTGTTACGTCAGTTACGACGATTTGAATTTTTGAATACAAAAGATATGGAATCTTGGAATCCAGCAAGTTTTGGCATATTTTATGAGCCTGCACCCACTGACAAATATGAGCAAAACATTTTAATTTAAAGACTTCCCATTACATAGAAATTTTGCTAAAATTACTTAGAAATCGGTCGAAATGTTACGTCAGTTACGGTGGAATTGGCCTCAGTGCTATATTGGTCAAGATTTCAGGGTGCAGCACGATTATCAGTGCTGTGAAGCATGAAGTGCTGGAGAAGAGATCTGCGATAACTGTCTAGAGATGAGTGTTGGGTGCACCATTACGATCCTGAGAGCAAGAGACTGTCAACGGTGTACCACCACAAAGGATACCAGCTTGGCTCCGTCGAATTTTAATTTCTTCAAAAAACTTAAGGAACACCTTTGTGGAGAACATTCTTCTTCTCATGATGATGTCAAGGCTGCTAATTAGTACTGGTTAAGTCAGCGGAATGCACAGTTTTATCGTGACATCACAAAACTACTTAATGTTGGTAGAAATGTGTGGACCATAGTAGTGATAATGTTGAGTAATTAATATACTGTTGGACCCCGCTGTTATATTCGCTATTTACGGACCCTGCGTATTTGCGGTTGATAAAATGCCACCTGTTTCTCCATTCATGTCCCTGTGCTTCATGTATTCACAGTTTTTTTTGTTGTTTGTTTTTTTTGCGCATTTTTGTGGGTGTATTTGCCGTTTTTCAAGGGATTTTTTGGTTTTGCCTTATAAATCACGAACTTACAGGAACCCATCCAATGCCCCAACATTCCCGATTCGACATTCATGGCATTTTCCAGGAACGTATCCCCGCAAACAACAGGGGCCGACAGTACACATGTACCATGGTGGAATAGATTGTTTGTTGGTATTTATTTGTTTTTCATTTGAATATCTTTACCTGTTTTGGAGAAGTGTGTGTGTGTGTGTGTGTGTGTGTGTGTGTGTTGTGTGTGTGTGTGTGTGTGTGTGTGTGTGTGTGTGTGTGTGTGTGTGTGTTTTAACAAACTTGTAATTATTATGAATAATGGTGTAATGAATAGGTAATAATGATTAATTATTATTACGACAATGTATCTTATGTTTTGGTAAGTAATCCTCAATAATTTATTGTGTATCACAATTAATTTGTGATTGTTTTGATGTTAACTCAAACTGTGTTTGACCAGGAACAGGGCGGAAGGGAAGGTTTTGGAGACCGTGGGGGTTTTGGAGCCCCCGAGAGAACAGGGAAAGTATAATTCGGGCCAAGTGACAATTAATTTTTACATTGTCATGTTGGGTGGATCTATTATCCAGTTGCTCAGTAAGGCGGAAGGGTTTACATCAACACATACTGGGGCGAGAAGTAATTGGAGGTTGTTGATTGAGCATACTTATGAACCTCCACCGCCCTGTATATGACATCTCATTTGCAATATTTTCACAGATTGTTTTTCCCTCTTCTTTCCAAGTGCTTTTTTCCCCAATATCTATATTGGAGTGACATGGGAAGTAATGGATATTTAAGCTCTACCATCATAAGAAAGCGAGTCAAAGGCTTGCATCTTCCTTGCCCACACAAAGGTTTTGCTATGAAGCGTTAAGAAATCAATATACCAGTTTATTTTCCAGCAGCAGGTCACAGTTGACACTCTACAACTAAATATTGCTTCAACAATAATGTAAAGGTCCATGTGTTATAGTATTCCATTCAGTCCAAATTGTTTGACTCAGTGTCATATCCCATCTATTCTTCCACCCATTGCTTTGCTGCCACTAATGTGGAG
Source organism: Eptatretus atami (assembly GCA_035128595.1). Lineage (NCBI taxonomy): Eukaryota > Metazoa > Chordata > Myxini > Myxiniformes > Myxinidae > Eptatretus > Eptatretus atami. The sequence continues at coordinate 116,285,216 of CM068955.1, forward strand.
TACGGATCATCTCATCTTCACCGAGCTTTGAGACCTCTGAACGTCTCGTTTGTGCTGTTTATGTTGGTTGCAGTGCTGCTCCACAATCAACATTACAGTTCCAGATGTGCAACTTTTATATTGGATTTGAATGCTTGCCACTGGTGTTGATTTTCCCCTGTTGGTACTCATACTGCATAGGTCAGGTCAGGTAAGGGAGCATGCACCGGAGCAGCGCGTCACCACGTACACTTTGGCTGGCCATCCACCCAGGCAGATTCCTGAGCCATCCCCATCTCCTTGAGATGTCGATCAACCTGCTGCAACCACGAGGCACATGCTCAGCCCTTTGGCTTCCTCCACTCATGTGGCACGTCACTGAGAGAATCTGGTGAGAATTCAAGTCTCACATACATAGAGCAAGACTGGAAGCACCAAGCACTTAGAGTCTGTACAGACAAGATCACAGCATCCAAGATGTCATTGAAAGCATGGATCTTAGTTTTTGACCCAGGAGACCCATAATCCCAGTGGCTAAACACTCTTCATTCAGCACCTGGAGGGCCCCCATCAGGATATGCAGAGTCTCTGTGAAGACGATTGTATCATCCACAAAATCAAGGTCAGAGATCTTGACATTCCCAAACGATACACTTGCAGCTTGATCTCTCCGACATCCTCCCTAGAATCCAGTCCATACAACCGCTGAAAAGTGTGGGGGCCAGTACACACCCCTGACAAACTCCAGTAACAATTAGAAATACAGTGCCTTCAGAAAGTATTTACACCCCTCGACTTTTTTACATTTTGTTTTTACAGCCTGAGTTTAAAATTTATTAAATTTAGAATTTTTTTTGGCACCGATCCACACAAAATACCCCATAATGACAAAGTGAAAACTTGTTTTTAGAAAATTTTGCAAATTTATTAAAAAGAGAAGCTGAAATGTCTCTTGCGTCAATACTTTCTGTCAGCACTTTTGGCAGCAATTACAGCTTTAGTCTTCTTGGGTACGTCTATCAGCTTTACACATCTGGATTTGGGATTTTCTCCACATTCTTCCTTGCAGATTTGCTCAAGCTCTGTCAAGTTGGATGGGGAGCGTCGTTGAACAGCAATCCATGTCTTTCCACAGATTCTCATGGGATTCAAGTCTGGGCTTTGGCTGGGCCACTCAAGGACTTTCACGTTCTGTTTTGAAGCCATTCCATTGCTGCTTTGGCTGTATGCTTGGGGTCATTGTCCTGTTGGAATGTAAATCTTCGTTTCAGTCTGAGGTCCTTTGCACTCTGAAGCAGATTCTCCTCAGGGATTTGCCTGTATTTGGCTCCATTCATTGTTCCGTCTATCCTTAAAAGTATGCCAGGCCCTGCCACTGAAAAGTATCCCCATAGCATAATGTTGCCACCACCATTCATCATGGTAGGGATGGTGTTCGGTGGATGATGAGCTGTGCTTTGTTTCCACCAGATGTAGCGCTTTGCATTCAGGCCAAAGCGGTAAATTTTCGTCTCATCAGACCACATAATCTTTTCCCTCATGCTCTGTGTCTTTTATGTGCCTTTTTGCAAACTTCAGGCATGCTGTCATGTGGCTTCTGTCTGGCCACTCTCCCATAAAGCCTAGATTTGTGAAGTGCTACAAAGATTGTTGTCCTTCTGGCAGCTTCTCATATCTCAGTCAAGGAACTCTGTAGTCCTGTCGGTGTTCATTGGATTCTTGTTCACCTCCCTGAACAAGGTCTCCTCGTACAATTGCTCAGTTTTTTTTTCATCTCATCTTTGCTCTTTACTTCTTTGGGTTCCTTCTTGGTCTTCCATTTCATTAGTGTTTGCACCATATCTGAATGCTGTGTGGACTGTGCTTCCCCGCTGATGGACCTCTGGTAGCTTGTAACATGTTGCTGCATTTGAGCCTGGGAGTAACTGCTGAATAATATCTGTCTGGGTTCTTTCTGACATCTTTGTTCCTTTCACATTTCTTTCTATTCTTTTTTTCACAATCTCTCATTCTAATTCTTTCTTTGTTCTTCTCTTTTATTTTTTACTCTCTATTCCTTTCCTTTGTCTATCTCTCTAAGGAGAAGTGAATTCTTGCAGAAATTTTTCTGTGAGGCTCACTTGGCTGCACCTGAATGGGTTTAAGGGTAGTGGAGTAGTGGCTGAAACCCGAATCCTATCCAGGTTCCTCCTGATAACTCCATCTTTGCTCTTACTTCCTCGGTTCCTTCTTGGTCCTTCCGTTTCATTTGGTCGGATGGCCAGCTCTAGGAAGAGTTTAGGTAGTTCCATATTCTTTCCATTTCCTAATTATGGAGCTTACTATGCTCTTGGGAATTTTCAACACTCTAGAAATTGTTTTATCCCTTCCCCAGATCTATGCCTCCTCACAATTCTATCTTGGAATTCTATGGACAGTTCTTGGACTTCATGTTGGAGTTTGTGCTCTGACATGCACTGTCAACTGTGGGACCTTACAGAGAAAGGTGTGTTTCTTTCTAAATCATGTCCAATCAATTGAATTTGCTACAGGTAGACTCCAATCAAGTTGTCGAGACATCTCCAGGATGATCAAAGGAAATTGGATGCATCTGACCTCAATTTGAAGTGTCATAGGAAAGGGGTCGAACATTTATTGACGCAAGACATTTTAGCTTTTCATTTTTAATTAATTTGTAGAAAAATTTCAAAACATGTTTTGACTTTGTTGTTATGTGGTATTTTTGTGTAGATTGTTGACAAAAATTTTTAAAATTTTAATCCATTTTAAATTCAAGCTATAACACAACAAAATGTGAAAAAGTCAAGGGGTGTGAATACTTTCGAGTTATTGTAAGTCAGAGATGGAACCACACAACCTCACAGCATCTTCAGTACCAGAGTATAATTTCAGAAATCAGATTGATCCATTTTAGTGACATCCACAAAGACCGAGAAGCTCCAGAGGGCATCCCGATCATTAGGTGAGTTGAGTGTTTTGCGGAGATCAACATAGCATCGCCTGCGTTCAGTGAGGACCGAAGAGCAAGGATTACGGTCAATCGTTGACCTCTTTGGTGTAAAGCCAGACTGCTCTGGGCACTGGTGCTCAAGTCGATGGTGGCGAACCAGATCGAGAATTATCCGAGCAAAGAACTTGCCCGGCACTGGAAGCAGCGTCACCCTCAGTAGTTGTTGCAGTCCTGGCGATCACCCTTCCCTCTCCAAAGAGGTACGACAAGGCCCCTCTTCCAGTCAGTCGGGATGATGCCTCTGCTTCCGAACTGCATGCAACAACACAAGTACAGCATTTACACCAGCCTTGAGTAGTTTAGCACGGATGCCACAGATCCCACGAGCTATACCCCTTTCAACTGGCTCACCACAGCCTGTTTCACACAACGAAGGTGGTTCACAGTTGCTTGGAGGTCAGCAATAGGGATAGTAATACTCCTGACATCCAACTTGACACTGGTGGGTCAGCCTGGTACAAGCCGATCAAAGTAACCAGCCCAGCGAGCCATCACTTCAGACGACTGTCAAGAGCTCACCACCCTACACGAACTACAGCACACCGAGGGATATGCTTGGAGTAATGCAATGTGTGGATTCCTCTGTAAGCAGGATGAGAATCATTTGACCACAGGTGATGCTCTAACCCTTCAGTTTCTTTGCACGTGGGCCTCTTGTCTGCTGGACCCTGCAGTTATGGAGCACCTCCAGTGACCATACAACGAGCACATGGTCAACTCTCCTTTGCCGCAACCCCCAGCAGTGGAATACCAAGTCCAGCGATGTGGCTGTGGGTGCTGAAACCATGAACCAGCTACCCAAGTCCACAGTCACGAACTTGGAGCTATTCTGTGTTCACACTTCACAGTTCAAGACCTATGGAGACATCACGTCTCATAACTATCCTTATTGTGGCCAGTTGCTGCATTGAAATTCCCCAAGACTGGAAGAGTATCTCGCCTGGGGCACTGATCACCACAGACCTTGAGCATGTCATCGAATGTCTCCTTCACAGTGGATACTCGCTTCAGTTGGAGCATATGCAGAGACAGGGAAATGACACCCAGAGATGTGACAAATCCTTAGTGTCATAATACACTTATTGATGGTGTTACCTCAATTATCATGGAAGTCAGCTATATGAATGCAGCTCCAGCAACTCCTTGGGCATGGCGACCATCAGTGATCAGACAGTAGTAGTGAACCACCTGCCATGATCTCACCACTATCCGTTCTCTGAACCTCAGAGAGTGCTGCAATACTGATGTTAAAATGATAGAGCTCAGATGAATAACAGACAGGTGGTCATCCTTTCTTAAAGTGAGGACATTCCAGGCACCCACCCAAAGGGACCGCCTCAAGTTAACCAGAGGAGACCGAGTCAGGTGAACGACACCTCAGCACCACCCAACCGCAGCAAGTTTCCCTGTGGTTTGCCTCCTATCATCAAAGAATGGGGGTCCGAAGTCTTTGCCCCAACCTGTCATCTGTGAGCTGCCCTGCAAAGGGCAGGTGCACAGGAGGTACTCCCACAGAGTGTGGTTTTCTTCGTTTTGTTTGTTTTTGTGTAGTGTTGCTGAAATAAGTGTTTTACGGCGTGCCGGAGTGGAAATCCTGCACCACCATCCAAGAACTGCACGAGACATCCACAGATGCAGTTTGGCACCAGACATAGATGGCGGTTGGGTCACAAGGAAGCTTCTCTGCCCTTTGTATACTGTGGACCATTTCCTGCTTATGCTTACAAACCATTCACTTGACGCTTTGCATCGTTGCTGGTTGTTCTGTTGCTACTTGCATTGCTGTGCAGTTTCATGTGGATTTGCTATCGAGCCTAGCTGTGCTATTACACATGACTTTGTTACAAACGCACGATAGTACTTGCACATATGATTTCTTGTTGATGGTTTATGTGAGAATAATTAATGTTGAACCTTTCTCCATCTTGTTTTTAAATTTATTAAGTTACAAATACTATTTTTTTTTTTGTTTCTTTTCCTGCACCCTCCCTCCCCCCCCCCGCTTAAGACTGCTTAAGCAGGACCAATCTCCCCTCCCCTGCCACCCCCCCCACTCCCCCTCATCTCTTGCCACATTTTTTTACAAGGACATAAGGCATTCGATAAGTGCATAAGATTCAAATCTAGTGTTCCAGCATGAGACAAGTGACCAGATGTGAAAGTCTAAGCCCAATTAATGGTGAAAGGCAGTCCATATAATACGTGGCAGTTGTTTACATGAGATGAGCAAAAAAGGGTTTTACTGTTTTAACGTGGATGCCTGTTTTCCATTTCCTATTTGTGCTTGCACCTCAAATCCCATTTAATTACTATGTACAATTTCCAATATTACAAACTGGTGTATTATTCTCCATCTTTGTGTTTTCAGCTCTTCTTGCACAAAGTGTTTGGTTACCGTGGGTGTCGTACTTTTCCCATGGCGAGCACGTCTCTATGACCGTGATGTCTTCCAGCAGTAGCAGCGACAGGTGAGGCTCATCTGGTGTCCTTCTGTAAGATCTGGTGAGCTTGAAGGAAGTTGTTACTGAAATGGAGCATAGCATTCGTCAGCTGCACTTCAAGTTTATTATAGATAATCTTTAAATAATCAGGTCTGATAAATTCTATCCAATATATATGGAAGTGAACATAATTTTTCTCACTCCAGGACTCCAAATGAACAATAATATCATTCGTTGCAAGGTTAGAGTGTATTAGGTGAACTCTGAATCTCCATCGCCTGAGACTGAAAATCATTTGTGAGGAGCCCTGATGTGGATAAACTGCGCGATGATGTAATTTTAATACCTTGGCTGTGTGCACTGAAAAATCGTCACAAACTATCAAGTTTGGTCTCAAAACTTTACCAAGTGATCGGTGTAATAGATACAGTAGATTAAACAGTACTTAAGGTTTCGATTCGATGAAGTGTTTGCTTTGATTTATTATCATTGTGATTGCATGACTGTTGGGATGACTATTCATAAGACATGCACATTTGATACCTCATTGAATAACCTTTCTCATGATATACGACATTCAAAATGAGACAGGAGCCCGCTAAGCAAGCATTCCCCCAACAAATTGCTTCACATGATTACATGTACCTGTCAACAAAGTGTCTAAATACAATTCCATCCCAAGATATTTCATGTTACCATCTTTTTTCTTTTTTTTTTAAATCACCGAGGACATCCCGTGGGGGGGGGGGTGCACTGTAGCCCTGTAACCTGTCCAGCCCACGGGCTAGATAGCATAACTCACCTTTGAGCCGTTTAGTCTGCATTTGATTCCCAGCCTGATTATAAACTGCCATCTTAATGATTCGGCAGGCAGGGCGTTTCACACGACGCGATCTAGTTTTGAAGTGGCGGATCAATTGAGGACCATTTTTCATATATCGCAAAATTTTTCATTGTTGCGTAGCTGCCAGCAATCACACCCGGCCTTCACGTCCACACCAACTGAATTAGTCCGAGATTGGTCGTTGGATGCTGGGCATGCGTGGACTAGTATATCAAACGCGTGGCAATTCTCAGCCCCAGTTCTTTGTCAGCCATTTTAGTATGTGCATGCATCAAAACCTCTGCTAAACTTATCGCATAATATCTTGTGCATCTTGACACCATGACTAAGTAAGGATTTTAGCTTTATTCTATTAATATCCGTGCATTTGTTAGCGATTGCAGGAAATCTGAACAAACTGGGACGCAAGGGGGAAAAGAAGTGAAAGGGCAAAACTCAAGTGTACTACAGTTTTGGTAGATTCAGAGACTGTCCTCATATTGCAAGTACCACTACATCGCTTTCACCCGTACACCTTTCTCTCCATGCTTGCTGATGATTTCATTCGTGCTTACAAATTATGTATGAATCACTGACTCCTCGCTTATTGGCTCTATCACAGCGTGCTCAGACTGAAGGTGCACCTTCTTGGCGAGCCATGATGATGGGCGGCCACTGTATGCAATCCCAGGTGACCACAGTGCTATATTGTATGATGCAATGAGATTTCATGCTTTTGAAGGCTTGGGGAGGTGGGAACATCTGTAGCTTTTGGATGCATTTTTAATGCTTCATTGCTGTAAGTTGAATGCCGATTCTCTCTCCCCTCCCCCACCACCCCTCCACTTATCCTTCCCTCCCCTCCACTTATCCTTCCCTCCCGTCCCACTTACCTTCCCCCCAAGTAAACTTATTTTTTCCTTCAGGTGCAGCCATTGTAATCATTGCATGCCTTGTTGCAATTTGTAGTAATACATAATTTATTTAAAGCCTCAGCTGACCGTTATTTTACAGGCCTAGACTACATTGCTCACAACGAATGTGCTGCTTATACTCTCACTGACCGCACGCCTATCCACCATGAACTCTTCGACCGATTCTTTACCTCTGATGCTAACCAAGGTGTGTAGTGACAGCTTTACTTTAACCAGACTTTGACACCGTTGTGTTATTTTAAAAGAACAACCTTTTTTGTTGCTCTAAAGCTCATGGAGTACTGCCATGTCGCAATTGTCAGAACGAGGTTGTGCATGACATTGGGAGACATCATTGTTCCTTTTTATGAATTACAAAGATGTCAGTAAAAAAAAATGGGAAGTTGACAGACTGTGTGGGATTTGAACCTGGGTTCCCAATATCAAGAGCCACGTGATCAGTTGGGAATGCCAAAAAGGTCACCCAATTTTTCATTAATGTTACACATGAGGCCTGTAATCCTACCACCCCACGATTTTGTCTTCAAATGCATAGACCTGTTAAAAGGTCATGAGGTTAATACGTCTATACAGGTATCGTTGCAGTTGTATCAGCGATCACAGATGTGTGTGTTTTACTAACACTCTCATCTCCTCTACTCATGCATTCCTAGTTTTGCTGTTTTAAGGGTTGTCGTCACCAACTTCCCTCATGCACAGCTTCTGTATTTGCTGCACGTGACACGCTGCAGCATGGCACGAAAGAACCATCCTGGTTGGAACTGTCAATGTACATCGTGAGACGCGGAGAACGTTCGTGTCACAGTCACAGTCTCGCGTTTTTACATGGGCATGCGGGTATGGTATTAAACTGCGTACTGTGTTGATTATTGGTTGTGTGTTGGTTATCTTCTCAATGGCAAGGTTGTGGATATGTAGAGGTGTACTTTGGTTTATCCATGCTTTGCTGTCGTATATCCTTGTGACATGACAGATGTATTGTGCTGGTTCAATTTTATCACACACTTTTTGAAGAAAAAAAAACGGGGACATTGTAGCTGTCCGTCTGTCTGTGTCTCACGGTATCTCCTAAACGGTTGTGCAGAAATTCATCGTAGTATGATCACCACATGGCAAGAAGGTGGAGAGAGGCAGTATAATTTTGGCCCCACCCACCGGGCCATGGCCAGGTCAAATACCACATATTGGCAATTATGGCACATTTTAAAAAACATTCTTTCATGAATTTTGTAATATGCAATCAACATTGAGGGACGCATTGAAAAATGCCTTTTAAAATTTTTTTGGGGGGGATTTTACTTCGGTTCATGTTGAGTCTCAGGATATGGGGACTTGGGGTCACATGGGTTAAAACGAAAAGAAAGAAAAAATTGAACTCAAAATATGATATTGGGTCATTCTTGGTGAATTTTTGCCTTCTTTCAACTTGCTTTTGGTGGGAAACGTGGGGATAGGCGATGGCACACCATTGACTTCACTCTAGTTTGAAGCTTGTGCAGCTTGGTCAGAGAAGATGCCCAGTGACTGGTTATGACCGACTTAATTTTCACATTTATAAGAATAAAGGAAACCGTAATAGAACTTTAATTCGTCTGTTCATGTTTGATGTATGGACTGTATTCGGGATGGTACTGAGAGGAGGAGATAACACGTCCTACATTTATGCATATTCAGTATGTAGATAAACCCAAAACGCATTGTTGGCATGATTTCCGAATGTAATTGTAACACTTATTCATGAGCCTCGATCTTGTACCAAACAATTCGCTGTTTTCTTGACAATGTTAATTGATTGCAACAATGCAAGATCGGTACAAATCTTTGTGCGAGTATTTTACAGAGTGCTGTGTGTCGCAGAGCATGTCTGAGCATTCAAATTAATTATTTTGCATACTGTAACACTTAGCTTTGAAATGTGGTGTGTGGAAACATCGATGTGTGATGAAGCATTTCATGGCGGTGTTTGGCCAATTGTCGACTTTGTCAAAACAATTCTGAGCTTTCGTTTAGTTATTACTTTGGTCTGATCTTGTGAGAAAATTGCTCCATATCCATTCAGATTGGGTGACATCCTTGTGCTCGATTGGGCAGTTTGTCATTTAACGGACCATAGGGATGACCAAGTCTGATCTCTTTGCAAAAGGTAATCTGAAATGAAACATCACATTTTAAGTTGACAGTTCAGTACTGTAACTTAAATGCATCAGAAAGAACATGATGGTTCAAGCAACTTTAAAACTGAATAAAATCAACTTTACACCAGTAACTAGAGTGTTCATGGAATTCCTTACCCCCATGCAGGCTTATGAAAAAGGTTTACAAAAAAAAGTTTTGAAAGTTAAGTTTCTGGCACAGTCTGTTCCTACAAGCCATCATTTGTCTGAATCTCGGTATTCTCCAATACTAAAAGCGAGCTGCAAATTTGATTGGTCGATATGACATATTTTGTCCAAGTACTGTAAAACTGGATGTTTTTGGAATGGGAAAGAAGGTGATTCATGTTCTACAATGTTCAAGTCCATAATTCATTTGAAATAGATAAAAGTTTTAAAGGTTGTAGATTTAAAAAAAAAATTTTTTTTAGCAAGTTTACCACTGTTGATGCACCGCTTTTGGCACCACCTTATTTAACACATTTAAATTAGTTATTCGTGCCTGTTGTTTATGATGTCTAAAAAACAATGTTATTATTTTGAATGCTTTTTCAATTTGTCTAACTGCGGACAGGCAGACAGACTGAAACAATTACCTTACTCTTCTACTCATGCAAATTCAGAGCCAAAGTACTGCAAAAACTGCCAGTTTCATGTTTTGATTCATGTTCAAAATATAATTTCAGTTGAATGAAGCTGTTCCTCAATCATAATCATAAACGACATCTGCAGAACAGCCAAAGTGAACCGATTGCTTAATTCCCGCTTTTTACTTCACGTGCATGGGGTAATAATCAAAGTAATTGGAATAATATTTTAAAAAACAAGCGAAGACAATGGTTCCACCGAGCGTATTTTGACGATGTAGATTGTTTCAGAAGTCAAGGATGAGACTATGTGATAATTTTGACCAAGTTATAAAAAATGATCAATATGATGTGGTAGGGTGACAGGTTTAGCTGCAAAATGTCGAAAACACCGGTTTCG
>CM068955.1:116324281-116363034 GCA_035128595.1 Eptatretus atami
CGGTTTCAAACCCAGCCCCAAGCTAGTTCTCCTAAAATATGGGGGTTTCAACCATCCCCAAGCTAGTTTCTAAAATATGGGGTTTCAACCCAGCCCCAAGCTAGTTCTCCTAAAATATGGGGGTTTCAACCCAGCCCCAAGCTAGTTCTTCCTAAAATATGGGGTTTCAACCCAGCCCCAAGCTAGTTCTCTAAAATAGTGGGGTTTAACCCAGCCCCAAGCTAGTTTTCCTAAAATATGGGGGTTTCAACCCACCCCAAGCTAGTTTTCCTAAAATTTGGGGGTTTCAACCCATCCCCAAGCTAGTTTTCCTAAAATATGGGGTTTCAACCCAGCCCCAAGCTAGTTCTCCTAAAATATGGGGTTTCAACCCATCCCCAAGCTAGTTCTCCTAAAATATGGGGGTTTCAACCCTCCCCAAGCTAGTTCTCCTAAAATATGGGGATTTCAACCCACCCCAAGCTATTTCCTAAAATATTGGGTTTCAACCCATCCCCAAGCTAGTTTCTCCTAAATATTGGGGTTTCAACCCATCCCCAAGCTAGTTCTCCTAAAATATGGGGGTTTCAACCCATCCCCAAGCTAGTTCTCCTAAAATATGGGGTTCAACCCATACCCAAGATAGTTCTCCTAAAATATGGGGGTTTCAACCCAGCCCCAAGCTAGTTCTCCTAAAATATGGGGGTTTCAACCCATCCCCCAACTAGTTCTCCTAAAATATGGGGTTTCAACCAGCCCCAAGCTAGTTCTCCTAAATATGGGATTTCAACCCATCCCCAAGTTAGTTCTCCTAAAATATGGGGGTTTCAACCCAGCCCCAAGCTAGTTCTCCTAAAATATGGGGTTTCAACCCATCCCCAAGTTCTCCATCACCCGCACCTACTCCCCCACCCCCCAGTCCTCAACCCTCCTCCCCCACCCCCCCAGTCCTCAACCCTCCTCCTAATTCCAAGTCCTCAAGCCTCCCACCCAAATCCTAAGTCTTCAAAAACCCCTCCCTCACCGTGTCTTCAAATGCTCTCCCCACGCAAAATCCTAAACCCCAAACAACCCCAAGTCCTAAACTACCTCCCTCCACTGCAAGTTCTCAACCCATCCCCAAAGCCTCAACCCATCTCCAACTCTCTGTACCCTCTCTGCCCCCACACCAACTCTTTGTGCTCCCCCTCCCCTTTTATTATTTAAGTCCTCAACTCTTTCCCACCCCATCCCAACCCCCAAGTCCTGAACCCCTCCTCCCAATGCCTCAAAACTCCCTCTCCCAACTCTGTGCTCCCCATGATGGTCCCATCCCCAACTCTCTCCTCTCTCACCCCCTGACTCAGCCCCACTCTCCATCACCCCCTCTCCCTTCTTCTCGTTCTTAACATTTCTGTTCCCATTCATTAATAACAATGTTGAAATTAAATAATGCGGAACAACATTTAGTTCACAATTCATGAGATTCCACCATCTCGCGATTCTTCAGTAAAAATAGTGGATAAGTAAGCGAAATTATAAAAAAAATAAACCCAAAAAACATCTAAGATCATTGGAAAGGGAAAAACATAATATACAACTGGAACTCCTCGGACAAAGACCTTTTGTGGTCCCTGGTTGAGTAGTTTAAGAGAAAATCGTCGGAAAGACAAACAACAAACAATGCCTGTATAATTTGAGAAGTGTCTGTTTTTTGTTTGTGTTTTGTTTATCTGTTTGTGTTTGTTTATCTGTTTGAGTTCTCTGCATTCATAAACTGCCAGATGAATGAGTGAATAAAGACGTGGTTGGTACTCAGGTGGTAAATGGGTTGGGTGGGTTTAGGCGGTAAAAAACCCCGAAAACATAGTCCAGAGGGTCAGGGTGAGGGCAGCACCTCAGTACTCTTGAAATAAATGGGTATCGTCTCACACCGCTCTGAGTGGGGGGTTCGAGTCCGAGACTATTACAGTCATCCCGTCCTTAATTCTGGAAAATTAACTGGTGTGTAATTTTGGGGGAATTGTCTCGTCTGTAATTCTGTGGGGATTTAAATCCCATCCATAAAGCATGTTTCTTCACTCGTACAGTAAACGATATAAATATGGGGTAGTTGGAAATTCTCGCCAAAATGTTAGGAGGTGAGTTCGGAGGAGGAAATTCTCTGCCACGGATAGTTAACGCCAGTGTTGAGAATCGAAACCACCGTGGTACCTGGGAAACGCCAAGCTATTTTGTGTTTATGTCTCACACAGTCCTAATGTCTGGCAAAAAATCACAATGATTAGGAGTGAACATTATTTACAGTCAGAATGGTTATCGATTATGATTGGGAATAGTTACGCATATTACCATACAATAGGAATAGACCATATTGTTACGAATCTGGAAGCCATGAGCCCTCAACATACAGTCCGATAGCTCAATTATATTTGATAAGTAAATGTGGATAGATAGCTCCCCATCCTTGTTTAATGGGTAATTGAATGTTCATGCGCTGCGGAGTTATTTTGATAGTTAGGGTTTTATTATTACATCCATAAATCTTCTACAACAACAACAGCACACCCTCACCTTCACCTCGCTCTGGCCGACGCCCATGGTGGGCGGAGTTCAGGAGGAGCCTCGCGGCGGCTCTTGCCAAAATCAGGGAGATGCGAACGAGTTCCTCGGCGGCCTCGTCCAATGACCACAGCCCACGCAGGATAATGTTCCTCTGCCTGTTTGGAGGGCAGTCCGCCCGGGCGGCGTCACGCCCCCCCCCCCCCCCCCGGTCCAATCAACGGCCTTGTGCGCCCGTTTTGGCCAATGACAGGGCGACGAGCGCATTTTGCGTGCCAAACCGTCCAGTGAGGGAGAAGGGGAGTAAGGAGGCGCCCCCTCCCCTGGACAAGGGTGAATAAGGTTGCAGCGGGATGGGACCGAGAGGAGAGTTTTGGTTGTCGGGACGAGCGCTGAACGGTGCTCTCGACTTTTGATCGCATCTCGCTGGCGCCTGGTTCCCCTCGGCCTCTCGCTGGCGCCTGGTTCTTCGGACCGCATTGTGGACGCTGGTCTGGGTCGCTCGTCTCGTCGAAGACCGCACGAGGCGAGCAGGTCCATATCCTTCTGGGTATCTGTGTGTGTGTGTCTGTCTGTGGCCCGTCTGTAAGTAGAAATCGCTAAGTGCTTGCTCTTTGTACATTGCTTTCCTTATAGTCGGTTTAACTCCCGCTCTTATGTGTTCCTTCCCCCACCCATTGTAAATAAATATCCATGTGTTAAATGTATCAGCTCGTTTTTGTGTTTTCTTCATTGGTTAACGTGGTGCGTGTTGGGAGAATTAAAGAAGGCCGTTGTTGCCGTAGTGGTGTGCATTTGGGACCGACGGAAGCTCGGTGACCATTCCCTCGGTCACGCACGGGTCGAGCGCCGTCGAGGGTGTGAATACTCGGTAGCTCGCCACGTGGGTCTAGGTATTTTGAAGTTTGGCAAATAACCTGTACCACGTGGCTGGATTATTGACGATTCACGGTCCGGTAAGGACCCGTACCCTCGGAGTTTTCCGAAAGTACGATCTAGATTCTCGGGTGTTCGTAGAGTCGACCCTACTGCTCCACCTAGCGGTCTGGCTCGTCGCCGATACCCGGCCGCAACAATATTAGGGCTGACAGGATGACCTAGGCCCGAGAGGTATGCACACTCACCTCTAAACCGTCTCGCCTGAGTTGGAATGTCGACCCAGCTATTAAACTGTCATTCTGGTATTTCACAGGCAGGGTGATTCATCAATTTGTGCCGTCCCTCGGATGGGTGTTAAACTGGACGTTAGTTGGTGGACGTTAAAGATCCCACGGTGTCCTTCGCCAAGAGGAGGTGAGCTTGTTGCTGGCACCATGGCAAAATTCCAAATTCCTGCTGTAACTACTTAGTCGAGCGTCAAGCCTGGCCAGCCAGTTCATGCAAGACTTAGGCAAAAACTTCCCCTGGCCAACCTCACAAGAATGTGGAATAATTGGCAGTTAAGGAAGAAGAAGAAAGAAGGAATCGGCCATATTACCAGACCTCACACCTGCATGTCATGTGCCAAGCACACCATCCTTATTGGTAACAACAATAGTGTGGATTGGCTGGGGATAATATTTGGCCAATCTTTTCACCAACCGGAAACAGGGTGAGAAAACTGGACACAGGATAGCAAGGCTTGACCAATTTTTGACACAAATGCCAAACAAAGGGAACACATTGTGTTTGAACAGGGTGTCATGGCCCTGTGAATATAAACAATGGTGAACGACAAAGTTTACAGACACCATAAACAGAAAGATTAGCATAGAATAGACATAGTGTGTGTAAACAATCGAAAACAGAAGCAAGAAAAGCCACATCTGGAATTCTTCCACGCGAATCGAATAAGCAGTTGTTGAGGAGTAAAATCCCTGACATAGTCTTTAAAATGTTCTAAATGTCTGGTGAGATGAGTAAAGGAATGTCGGTGTGAGGCGTGCTGTGTGCAGTGTGCTGGAAGCTGTGGTTTCTGGTAGGAAGAGAATCTGGTAGAGAACTGGCTGGAGACACAGTTTCCCATTGTTTGATCTCTTCTTGGTAGTGGAACAACGAGCGAAGAAGCTCAACCGTGCTTGGAGGTGGCATCAGTTCGATGGTTTACATGCCCCTCCGGTGGTGATGAGATAGTAAACCGGTGTATGGTGTTTAGCTGTAACAACCACCAACTCTCATGTTCTTATTTTGTTGTACACAAATGCTATCCTCCAGTAATAATGGCATTAGCTCTCAGTTGTAGCTCTCCCAGGCACCTCAGTTGTGGAAGTGTTTAGCTCGTTCTGTCATTTGCACCAACAACCACTGTGCATCAGCCGGAACTTAAGTGTTCCAGGGCCTGGTTCCTACATGAAATTGATCTCTGTGCCTCCTACTCATTAACATCTGTGCTGGAGAAGAGGGAAAACCTGCCAGGGTGTGTTCCGGAAGGTCAGTAACATCAATTGGGTATCGTTGCCACCTCGAGGACTTTTCTTGAGTCCTTGCTTGATAATCTATATGGCACATTCGGGTTGTCCATTAGACGTGGAGATGTAGTACTTGAAATCATTACCTTGAACTCCCATTCCTGGGTGAATTTCCTGAGCTTGGGACTGGCAAATGGCATGTTGTATCCAAGTAACTCCTTTGATATACCATGTCTGACGAAAACTGACTGCAGAGCTTCAACGACGTGTTTTGCAGTGAGCCGGAAATCGCCTAAGACTTCAAGATACTTGGAGGAATACTCTAACATCAGGAGGAAATGCTTCCCAGTGAAGTAGGAAATGTCTGCTCTTTGTTTTTGCCATTGCCCCAGGGCAGATTAATGTGGCAATAGTGGCTCTTTGTGTTAGCTGGTTTGTACTTGGATGCATGTAGCAATTGGCAATATGACATGCATATCCTGGTTGATACTTGCCAGTAGACCTAGAACCATGTGGTGCACTCTGGCTTTACATTTCTCTTCCCAAAATGGCCCTTCGTGTATTGTTTGGAGGAATGTCAGACCTCGTGCGGCAGAATTAGCAAACGCTCACCAATGAAAATCGTTACAATTTGCAACCAAGCAGCTCATCTCTGAATCCCAGAAAGGTCTCGAGGACACAGGCAGGTTGATTACTGCACGCCAGCCATTCAGAACGTAGCCGGACAGTAGTTGTAAATTGTTGTCATCTGAAGTGGATCCTGTAATATTTCCAGTTGCTCTGGCTGACTGGAAGACAGGTTTACAAACTGGTAGATCCGCAATGGCATGTCCTCGAAGATGGAGTCGTACATTGAGATTGGACATTAGGTGCCTTGACAAGTGTCTAGAATCTGACAACCACATCGTAATGCAAAGTGAGAAGCAGCGTCAACTGAAGTCTAGGTGAAGCTCTGTGCCACTTGACGATTGCACTAAAGGTTGATCGTCGCGTCGCATACCATGTTTGTCGCTGTAACATAGTAATGAAAAACATCCAAGGCAAAATATCACCCCTAGCATCTCTTTCTCATATCTGGCATAGTTCCTCTTCAGCAGTAGACAATGAATGAGATGCATATGTGACTGGCAGCCATCCTGCAGCAGACAGCTCCCAGGCCAGTTGATGATGCGTCAGCCTGCCACACCAGATTGGTCGAACGCGTTCAAAGATTTGAGCACTGATGCACATGAGATTGGTTTTTTATGTTACTGAGTGCTGCTGCAAGCTCCGGCTGCCACTGCACTGTGAATCTTTCTTAAGCAATTTTATGAAGCAGGGTTGTGATTGACGACATGTCAGGAATGAAACGCGATGAGTAAGTTGATCTCATCCAGCACGTGCTGTTAAGTCGGGCCAACTTCGTGGGCATTGGCATATCCACGATTGCTTTGACCTTTTCCTGATCTGCCTTGAAACCATCAGCAGAGACAACATGTCCCATGTCCTTGACATCTGATACCTTCCATTAGATATTTTGCTGATTAAATTTCACTCTGCTTGGCTCTGGCCCAGTCAAAGAGTTTTCTATGCACTCATGCTGAGCTTCATCAATACCTGTGACCATAGATCATCAGTGATAGTGTGCACCTCAATATCTCTGAACGCTGTATATCGTTGTACCTCCCCTTCTACTCCACCCCGAAGTAAGCTGAC
Organism: Eptatretus atami; assembly: GCA_035128595.1. Classification (NCBI taxonomy): domain Eukaryota; kingdom Metazoa; phylum Chordata; class Myxini; order Myxiniformes; family Myxinidae; genus Eptatretus; species Eptatretus atami. Next base: position 116,330,884 of record CM068955.1, read on the forward strand.
TTACACACCATGGTAGGCATCTGGTGATGCTCCTGTTTACGGCCATATTTAGATTATTGAGGCGTCGAGCATAACCTCAAGGACTTGTATTTTTTTTAGACAATAACCAAGTTATATAGCCAGCCGTAGACATCAATCCAAAATATGACATCTCTTTGTTTTTGAAGCATTATAGCTGCGTGTACTCTCCATCAAGACTCTATAACCGCGTAGCTCCATCTTCTAACTCTGAATGTGGTGCTGGCGAGCAAACTTACGCAAGCCTACAAAAACATTTGCATAATCATACTCAGCATGAGTGGTGCTTGGTGAGCAAAACGGAACACATTGTAACGTGGAAAGCGAGGCGGATACATAGCGAGATTGTGTTAGAATAGGGTGGACTGTGTGATCAAGTAGGATAGTATTACTTTTGCATCAGGATATCTGGCACAGGTAAGTCATCTTGTTAAGCGTGCACTGAGGAGGTGGTGAGTGTAAACCTTAGAGCAGGATAGAGGTAGATTATTGTGTTAGAACCTGTTGTAACAGGCAAGGCAGTTAAAGGACTTTGTGGCACCTGGCAAGACAAATGGAAGTGCTTCCGCTTAAAATACCATAATCGCAAAACTGTTTGGGTGTCAGCTTTATTGAGGTGTCATGAACACGATGTGACATACAGATATGACATGATATACTATATGTAACAAGATCTAGCAAACCTACACTAACACTGGCCAGTCGTTCATGTGTCAGGTTGTTTATAGCGGGAGAGTTCGTTTTGCTAAAATTCTTACGAGCAAGGCGTCAAGAGCTAACACCCTAATTATTACCGGGGGACAGAATTTGCGTCACATTGAAATAAGATCTTGGAGCTGGCGGTTGTTACAGCGAAAACACCATACACTATATCCTATCTTATCACCACTCTAGAGGGCATGTACAGTAAGTCACGATTTATGTCATCATTTTGCATCATTTCGATACAATGTCTTTAACCACATTATGGGCAAGAGCCCATTTAAGTTGTGCTAGTCCGATATAACGTCGTTCAAAAATTTTAGAGTCCAGTGTACTGTAGTGCAACCTTGTGAAGTTTTAAATAGCGTGCCTGTCTGCCAGCTGTAGAAGCGACAATTGTTGCATCGCCTGCTTGGTGGAGAACCGACAACATGGCAAGCGTTCAGTGGATGCCACATCGCTTTATCTCCCAGTCTCACGTGTTTCGCCCTGTGGTCAACATTGAGTGGTTTTTTTTGTGCTTACTGTACAGTACTTTTTTGCATCAAACTTCAAGGAGCCCTTAACGATGAGTGGAAAAATGTGTTGCAACTACTCCTGCAAGTACTGCAGCCAAGTCTCGTCAAGCCATCAGTTTGGACGTTATTAGTATGCAGGCACGGTGAAACGTGCAGTAACATGCTCTGGTTATGCGCCCTACACAGTGAGAACCACAGTGAAAATAATGAAAGTGCTCGAGTGTTACTCCAGAAATGTGCATAACACATTACAAAGGGAAGAAGATACTACAATGGCAATAATGGAATGCATGCTAACCATTTAGATGGGAGACCAAAATCAGCAAAATGTGCATGAAAGCTAATCGCTCTTGGCATGACTTAAAGAAAGTGTTGGGTACATTGAGTGATACAGAGGAGTTTAAGATGTTTAAGCCAAGCACTGGCTGGTTCCAAGTTCAAGGAGCATTTGCTAACCTTCACAACATTTCAGTGACTAGAGAGGCCACGAGTGCAGACACAGTTCCAGCCCAGAACTTCCCAACACCTCAAGAGGATAATCGAGGAAGGTGGCTATTCTCCAAGAGACAGGTGGTTATGTCTGTGAGATAGGCCATTATTGGAACAAGATGCCGTCTTGCACATACATTTGAGGGAGGATGAATGCATCTTCTTGTCCGGAGGCGTGACAGCCACATTTCATCAAATTAGCGCATGATACGCACCAGGGCATAGTGAGACAGAGAGCGTTAAGAGATTTTTATTGTGGCCGGGAATGGACGCGCACGTCGGTCTGCAACAAGGCTTGCATCACTGGCCAGCAGCACAAGACAGCGGTGACACACGCATCACCACTACAGCCGGTTGCTTATTCCCGATGCCGCTTGGAGAAATTGCAATCGACATAGTGAGGCCCTCCGATTCTGCGCCACTGGATTGTCGTTTCATTATCACTCTCATTGATTACTTTAGTAAACGGCCAGAAATTGCCTTCACCTCCCAGGTCACTTTCCACTACAGTTGATCCGAGTTCTGTCAACGGTCTTTAGCAGAGAAGGTATCCAAAAGAGTTGATATCTACGATGGCTTCACAATTCACATCTCAGGAAATTTGAAACCTTCTGAAAGACAGAGACATTATCTACAGAAGTCAGGCAGTGTACTGCAGAGTGAGATGGCGGAAATTGAGTGGATCAATTAGAAGCTTAAAGGAAAAGCTTGCTCACTGCTAACATTGAGGGAAAGACTGAAAACATTTACAACGGACTTTGTTCAAACATACCGGGCACCTCGACATGCCACAACACAAACGATCACCTGGTGAACCGCTTCATGGAGAGAGATGCACACCAAGCTACATGTATCTGGTTTGCAGATGCGAAGCCCAACACACCGTCACACAAAGACACCGCGCTCACAAAGACAAAGACGCTAACAAATCGTCACACAAAGACACCGCTCCGAGTACAAGAGAAGCAGAACAGAAAAGGTGGTACACCGACAATGCTGTGGAGCAAAGGACGTGAAGTTTGAATGTGGTCCTTCGTCCGAGTGAGGGAAACCTGACGTCCTCGAAAAGGACAATCCAAAAATTTTCACACTTTCTCCAAGTTATGGAGCAAAGAGGATCCCACACCATACAAACTGTCCGCGGACGGATCTGGAATTTGTGTCATTTAGCAATCTGCCTGTCATAGGAATGCAAGAGATGAGGCCGAGCGAGTACTCCTTCCTGACATCACCGCACCACAGTTAAAACACATCAGAACATGTGCCGGTCCGCCGGATGCCCGAATTCGCAGCCTCACTCAGCCCTGGACTCAAGATGACGTGATTGAAGTGATGTAAAGTCCTTTGACAATAAGAAAAGGAAGCTAATTTAAACCGTTGCCATGGTTTATTATTACCACTGTTTTTATGGTAAATCCATGCTGTGGCAATTATTACATTTCTACTTCGAGTTAATTGAATTATTCGTTGTCCATTGATATATACAGGTGTAATGCGGTTCAAGAAAAAGGGGGATTATTTGGTGTTGTGCATCCACTGGACGCTAGAGGGGGCGATGAGGAGGGGAGTTCGGGTGAGAGTATATCTGTCGTGCGGCTGAGCGTCGAAGCGAGGAAGCAGCACGTGTGCGGTGGTGTGTGTGTGTGTGTGTCGGTGTGTGTGTGGCGTGTGTGTGTGTGTGCGTTGTGTGTGTGTGCGTGTGTGTGTTGTGTGTGTGTGTGTGTGTGTGTGTGTGTCCGTGGTGTGTGTGCGTGTGTGATGTGTGTGTGTGTGTGTGTGGTTGTGTGTGGTGTGTGTGTGTGCGTGTGTGTGTGTGTGTGTGTGATTTGTCGTGTGTATGTTGCTGTGTGAGTGCGTGCTTGTGTGTGTGCGCTGTTGATCGTGTGTGCGGTGTGTGTGTGTGCGTGTGGTTGTGTGCGCCTGTGATGTTGTGCTGAGTGTGTTGTGCGTGTGTGTGTGCTTGTGTGTGGTGCGTGTGGGTGTGCTTGGGGGTGTGACTGCAATGTGACTGCGGCTGTGTGTGTGCGTGTTGTGATGTGTGGTCGTGTGCTGTGCTGTGTGTGTGTTGTTCGTGATCGTGTTGTGTGATGTGTGTGTTGTGTGTGTGTGTGTGTGTTGGCGTGTGTGTGTGGGCGTGTGTGCTGTGTGTGTGTACTAGTAAGCCTTTGGGTTGGGGTTTGGCGTTGGGTTGGATCCAAGCCGACTGTCAGTACAGAGCGGACGCTCGAGGCGACTACACCGCCCAGCGTATAATAATGTTTTACATTCTCACGGAGTTTGAAAGAACTTTTTAACTCATTAACATTTGGCATCCATGGACGCAGTCATTTTAGTCGAACTGAAATCGTCGGGCAATTCATGTTCGCGCATAAACTTGGAATAAAGTAACAAAAGGAGAAACGTTACAGTTATTGAAAAAGGTCAAAGAAAGAAATGACAAAGAGAGAAAACGAACAGAAAATTGAAAAAATATTTTGAGTGAATGAAAAGCGACGGGGGGGGGAATGAATAACGAAGCTGACGTCACACATTGCAGGCGCATGGCTGCCCGAGTGTTCATTGGCGTGGCGCGATGCTTGCGCCGCGCGATTGTCGGTCTCGCTTTGGCGTTGCTGTCCGAGGCCGAGGGCGAACACCGTTGACCCCACTGTCCGGCGTGCCGCTGTCCGCCGTCTGTCGTCCCGCGGCGGGTGAGCCTCTGATTCAGGGGGATTGAGATGGGAGTCGGGCCGGGCCTGATTGGTCTGGGGACATTGTGATTACATGTGGGATGGGTTTCGGGTCGAGGTTCAGGGTGTGGGCTCTTGTCGTCACCAGAGGGAAAGACTTGTTACCTTTCGCCATTGTAGGTGGAACCGAAACGGACGTTGTGTTTACAACCTCTGGATGTCTGATGTTCTGTTGTACAGGATATTCTCACAATGTTATGAACGGATTGTGGGACATGACCGGTTTCTGACCGAGGACGAAATTGATTCGTTCTGGTGAAAATCTGGATCGAGAATTATTATAATTTTAAAAAAAAATTAGTCAAGTGATTCTTCACCGTTGAGATATGTAGAACCAAAAACGATATACACTGAGAAACACTTGGGGGGGGGGGGGAGGGGAAACCGTCCAACAATGGAGGCGGGAGGGGGAAACCCGTCAAACAATGGGGGGGACGCACGGGGGGAGGGGAAAACGTCACAAGGGGAGGACTCAACAATGGGGGGGAGGGGGAAACCCGTCAACATATGGGGGGGAGGGGAAACGCACTGGCGGGAGGGAACTCAACAATGGGGGGGGAGGAGGAACCCTCAACAATGGGCGGCGGGCAGGGGGAAACCCGTCAACAATTTGGGGGGGGAGCGGGGAAAACCCGTCAACAATGGGGGGGGAGGGGGAAACCCGTCAACAATGGGGGGGAGGGGGAAAAACCCTCAACAATGGGGGGGAGGGGAAAAACCCGTCAACAATGGGGCGGAGAGGGGCGAAAACCCGTCAAAACAATGGGGGGCAGGGGGAAACCCGTCAACAATGGGGGAGGGGAAGGGAACCCGCTCAACAATGGGGGGGAGGGGCAGAAACCGTCTAACAATGGGGGGGGAGGGGAAACCCGTCAACAAATGGGGGGGAGGGGAAACCCGGTCAAACAATGGGGGAGGGGGAAAACCCGTCAACAATGGGGGGGAGGGGGAAACCCGCATGGGGGAACCGCAACAATGGGGGGGAACCGCACGATGTGGAGGGAAAACCCGTCAACAATGGGGGGGGAACCCCAATGGAGGGGAAACCCGTCAACCAAATGGCGGGGGGAACCCGTCAACTTATGGGGGAGCGGGGGAAACCCGTCAACAATGACGGGGCAGGGGGGGGCGGAGGCCAAGAGGAGCCCTACTTCCCCCAATCAGCACCATCACAGCACCGGTCAAGATTTATAACTCAACACACTTGGTGGATTAGACTTTTGTTCATAAAAAAAACTGTTGATCATCTTCGAAGTTATTTATTTTAAATTGATAATTGGAATTTCAAATGGCAAATAAAAAACATTTCTATCAGCAAGTCAAAACTTTGTTGGATTCCATCGTTAGTTGTCTTATAATATATATTTCTTCTTCTTCTTTCGGCTGCCTCCCGTTCCGGGAGGTCACCACAGCCGGACATCCGTAAATTTGATCCGCATAGTGATTTAGCACATGTTTTACGCCTTGATGCCCTTCCTGACGCAACCCTGGTCCCTCTTACGACACAAGGGATATGGTACACCTATTTTACCGCGGGTTATACACCGGCCCAGTACACTGGTACTCATTTCGCCGACCTCGGAAAGATGACAGGCCTGAGTCAAACCCCCTTGGAGTATTAATTTCAGTGGCCCAACGGGCTTGAACTCAGGGACCTTTTGGATCCCAAGCCGCTGCCCTAACCACTGCCAACACCAGGCTTCGTCTTATAATATATATATATTATATATATATATATATATATATATATATATATATATATATATGTTTCTAATGAACGTCAACAATCACAGAACTTCCTTTAGATAAATTATGTTTGATAGAACGAAAAGTGAGCCGAGTCCTTGCTGTTGCTGTACCAGACGTTTCCGAGCCGTGACAGACTAACTGTTCCGTGCTGTGAGCTATGAACGTGTACGAACTGTTCCGTGCTGTGAGCTATGACGTGCACGAACTGCTTCGTGCTTTGTGAGCTATGACGTGAATGAACTGTTCCATGCATGTTGAGCTATTTTGCATGTGACGAACTGTTCCGAGCCGTGAGCTATTGACGTACGAACTGTTTCGAAGCCTGTGAGCTATGACGTGACGAACTTGTTCCGTGCTGTGAGATATTTGACGTGACGACTTATTGACGACTGTTTCCGAGCCGTGAGCTATGACGTGACGAACTGTTCCGCTGCTGTGAGCTATTGACGTTGACAAACTATTGACGAACTGTTCCGTGCTGTGAACTATTTCCGTGCTGTGGACCTATGACGTGACGAACTGTTCCGAGCCGTGAAGCTATGACGTGACAAAACTATTGACGAACTGTTTCCGCTGCTTGTGGAACTTATTCCGTGCTGTGACCTATGACGTTGACGAAAACTGTTCCGTTGCCTGTGCAGCTATGACGTGACGAAACTGTTTTCCGTTGCTGTGCAGCTATGGACGTGACGAAACTATTTGATGAACTGTTCTGTGGCTGTTTGAGCTGACGTGACGAACTATTCCGAGCCGTGAGCTATTGATGTGATGAAACTGTTCCGTGCTGTGCCTATTGACGTGATGAACTTGTTCCGTTGGCTTGTGAGCTATGAGGATGAACTGTTCCGTGCTGTGAGCTATGCGACGTGACGACTATTCCGAGCCGGAGCTATGACGTGATGAACTGCTTCCGCTGCTGTGAGCTATGACGTGATGAACTTTCCGTGCTGTCAGCAGACTATGACTGTTGACTAAACTGTTCCGTTGCTGTGAGCTTGACGTTTTATGAACTGTTCCGTTGCTGTGAGCTATGACGTTGACGAAACTGTTCCGTGCTGTGAGGATATGACGTGACGAACTATTTTGCACGAACTGTTCCGAAGCCGTGAGCTATGACGTGACGGACTGTCCGCTGCTTGTGAGCTATGACGTGACAAATATTTACGAACTGTTTCCGTGCTGTGAACTATTCCGTTGCTGTGGACCTATGACGTGACGAACTGTTCCGAGCCCGTGGAGCTTATTGACGTGACAAACTATTGACGAACTGTTTCCGTGCTGTGAACTATTCCGTGCTGTGACCTATGCGTTGACGAACTGGTTCCGTGCTGTGAGCTATGACGTGACGGAAACTGTTCCGTGCTGTTGAGCTATTGACGTGACGAACTATGATGAACTGTTCTGTGCTGTTGAAGCTGCACGTGACGAAACTATTCCGAGCCGTGAGCTATTGATTGTGATGAATGTTCCGTGCTGTGCGCTATGACGTGATTGAAACTGTTTCCGTGCTGTTTAGCTATTGACGGATGACTGTTCCGTGCCTGTGAGCTACTTGACGTGGACGAACTATTTCCGAGCCGTGAGCTATGACGCTGATGAACTGTTCCGTGCTGTGAGCTATTGACGTGATGAACTTTTCGTGCTGTTCAGCTATGCACGTGACTAAAACTGTTCCGTTGCTGTGAGCTATGACGTGCATGAACTGTTCCGTGCTGTGAGCATTGACGTATGAACTGTTCCGTGCTGTCATGTATGACGTGACTAAACTGTTCCGTTGCTGTGAGCCTATTTGACGCTGACGAACTGCTCCGAGCCCGTGCCCGACTATTCCGGAGCCGAGCCGTGCCGTGTGCCATTACTGACGGACAATTTCTGCAATCTGTGCCATTCAGGCGGTAGGAAGGCTCAAGCGAAGGGAGGATTTGAGGCTTTAAAAAGGATGATGGAGTAATTTCCATTTGGAAAAGTTACCCTGGTGGCTATTTTTTGAAAGTACTTTTTCATTAAACCTTTATACCATAGACAAGATCATGATTGAAATAATTGAATTTGCAATATTAGCTTCACCAAGCAGTGTCTGTATACATTGTGTAGCATCTCCGGACGTTTATTAAATAAACGTCCGGAGATGTTACGTCCGTTACGCTCAGTTGTTACGTCGTTACATTACATGTTGCCCATGTGACTGCCTACTCGATCATTTAATTCCTCAAATAATACTGGGTAATACAATGACGTACCTATACCAAGCTTGCTTATACCAGATTTAGTCTTCTGTTCGTTAGAACACTTCACAGAAATTTGTGAGCAAAACGATCATTCATTTTTGCTAAATGGGTATTTGACTGTTACGTCCGTTAACGAAGATTCATCATACCGTAGTACTCAGCAAAAAAATTCTTAATCTCATATAAATACCATTTCCTGGCACCTTTGTGTTCACTGCACAAAATAAACTAATAACATTTGGTACGATAACTTAGTTCTTCATGAAATATTTTTTGAGAACTGCCAATAAGTTCTTGTCTGAATATTTTACGTCCGTACGGTGCGAATGCCCTGTGCAGAGAGCCTCTTGCCGAGGAAAGCGGTAGAAAGACTGGGGAGGATCAGAGATTTCAAAGCTTTTTCAGAAATTCGAATTCGATATAGAGAGGCTTTTTCGGACTTTGATGGAGAACTTATTATTGTACGAACGCGAGGGTCCTTCCGTCCGTCCGTCTGTCCGCTTCTTCCTCTCCTTCCAGTCCATTCCACCCTTCCTCTTCCTTCACCGTCCGTCCGCCCTTCCTCTCCTTCCACCCCTTCCGTTCCGTCCATCCTTTCCGACCTTTTCCCGTCCTTTCTCTCCTCCTTCCTCCGTCTTGTCCTTCTCTCCTTACTTTCCGTCCGTCCGTTCCTTTCTCTCCTTCTGTCCGTTTTCCCTTCCTTCCTCTCAGTCCGTCCGTTTTCCCTCCTTCCTCTCAGTCCTTCCGTTTTCCCTCCTTCCTCTCCGTCCGTTTTTCTGTTCATTCCGTTTCACTTTTGCTTGCCTCACCCATGTTTCATTTCTTTTCACAAGTCCTCAACGCTTTGTCCAATTTCATTTTCTCGCCACACCATTCGTGATTTCGTTATTCATTCTTTCCGTGCGTTTTCTTTCTCCGCCCTTCGCTGTCCTCCTATTTCTTCACCATCTGCCCTATGTGCACCTTCACCTCACTTGCCCACATCCGCTAGCTTTTTTCTTCATCCCGCTTAACTTTGTGTTTGCTGGGACCCTCTGCCTCATCTTTCAGCACCCCCCCGGGCGTTCGGCCAGGAGACAACATTCAATTACGTTTGACGTCGCTGCGTCCACGGGGAAACGCATGCTGCCGTGGCTGTGTGAGGAGCGGAGCGCAGAGGGTTCGTTTGTCAGGGACATTTGGAGCTAGAATCAACAAGTGTTGAGGTGTGCACGGGTTCCGTCTTGTCCCGTCTATTTTCTCTGTCTTCCTTGATCTCACTCTTTGCCAAATCGTTCATCCCATTCATTCTTTGCCCAATCAACTCATCGCCTCCCCACATGGATGCATTGATTCCGGCATATTTTACTGGACTCATGCATCCGATTGTTGTCGGAGGGTATGATGCGATTGCGCACAGAATGATTCATGTTCAAGTCCACTAATATTAATGTTCAAAGGTTGGTTGTGTTTGCATAGGGATAATTAGGGAAAGTATAGATTCTAGCTGATGAATTGTTGTACGGTGTATATCATTTCGTTGTTATGCCTTATGCCCACTATTTGTTAGTTGCATTTTTGATGACTGTCACTAAAAGCCATTTTCCTCAGCGAAACTGTCCTAACTTATTCTGTCTTGTTGCTATGGTGGCAAAGACTTCTGAGGGTGTTTGGCCAGCGTGGATTTGTTATCTTAGTCCAGTATCGGGATTCAGTGATGCCAAACATTTGGTTTTCTGCTCAGCTTATGACTAAAATCTGTTGCCACACTGCTGCACGGTACTCCCTTTTGCCTCGCTTAACTCCTTTGGCCCGCGTACACGACCTTGGGCACGAAGATCCGGCCAGAGTTAAAGGGTTGGCAAACGGCATCCATTGGTCTCTTGAAAGGCACGCCATTCCTCGGACTTATCCCCACATGGTGACGTCCACCATAGTATTGATTATTTTCAAAGTTATTATTTATTACCTCTGCCACCGAATGCAGGCGGAGGTTATGTTTTCACCCTTGTCTGTCTCTCCTATTTTGTTCTTGTAGTGGAACATGATATGTTAAAGTTGTGGACAGATTCGGACGAAATTTGAGACCACAGGCTTGGGTGTGTGCGAGGACAAATTGATTAAATTTTAGGTGAAGATCTGGTCTCGAATTTTTTCATTGATTCTTCACATTGAGTGATGGGGCTAAATCGACATTATAACAATATATCTCAAAAATGTTATGGACGGATTCGCCGACAAAATTTGGTGGACAGGTGGGTTGTGTAAACAAGGAGAATTGATTCGATTTTGGTTGAAGATCCGGAAACGAAATTCATTAAAATTTTTCAAGTATTCTACACCAGTTGAGAAAGGGGGCAAAAACAATAAATCCATGATATTTTCAAAAAGTTGTGTGGTGTCACTTCCTCCGTGACATACACAAACAGGGACCACCACGTGTATATATATAGTATATTTCAGAACATTGGCGGATGTGTTATGACTGAACTTGATGGTATGAGTTGGCTCGGTGACACAAACAAGCCGTTTTTAGATTTTGTTAAGGTCCGGATGCAGATCCGGACCTATCAGTTAGGATAGAAAAGATAAATGTGTCCACCGGAGCATGCCGTTTCTAGTTTTTACTTTACTTATGTGCACCGCAAGGCTTGGCCATTTTTTTGACTGTCACATTTGTGTCGCTAACCTTTTCATTTGATTTCCATGATATCCAAATGCGGAAAACATCGACACAGAGGAGGCTATTCGACCATTATGCCCCTTGCTAGCACATCCACTCATCCAAAATCCAAGAAAAACCCCAATTGTTTGTGGGTTGCGTTGGCTTGTTTGACTTTGCAGAGGCTCCTAAACTGCTGGACGGAAAAAGTTGAAAATTGGTGGTTGTACTCGGATGTAACACAGTAAGGCTTTTAGAATCTTCAGACGATAAAAAACATCATGCTCCTGAAAGTGGGAAATATTGTGATAACTGAATTTAGCAGACAGATTATTATTCTACCACCCCAGCCAATGTGACATGAGTCGCAGCATTTAGGGAAATTGGCTGTTTGTCAAGCCAATGTCAGAATTAGACAAATCAACTTTTTTCTCTTTATTTTTAGCAGTTGGAACTTACTGCTGATGGTCAATTCACTGGTTGAAAATTTTGAAATGTGGAGCGAACTTGCGTAAGGCGTCTTTGAAACGGCAAAGGTGTTTTACTTTGGTATCCTTTCATGGTTGCTCTTATTGCAGCTTCTTCGGCTATAAGAGCATGGGAGGAATCGATTTATTGTATATAATATCTAGCCAACCTGGGGTTTGTTAGTTGAGATCTAAATGGTTATTCCCTCCATTCGCAGGTGAGATATGGGTGGCTCGTCTTTCATTTCATTCATCAGTATATTTATTTGCTTTTGACATTTACACATCGGTTCATTGCTTTGGGATGCATTTCTTGTCTGCGTTGTCACTTGATGATTCGCCAGCGAGTTGATGAAACCGAGTCTGGCAGCTGAAGGGGGGTGTAGCATTTGAGATTCTCGTGTTGGCACTATGTATTGAACGTCTCTTACAGCTGTGAGGAAACTCTGGGAAGGGTTTGAAAACGGCAAGGGCATTACTCTGGCGTAGCCTTCATTGGTTGCCTTATTGCAGGCTTCTTCGGCTCGAAGAGCATTGGAGAGTTAGTTTCATACTATATATATTATGAAATTTACAGTTGCCTATAGAAAGTTTCACACCCCCTTTCAAAATTTTCACTTTTTGTTGCCTTGTAGCCTGAATTAAATTGCCATTAAAACAAGACTTTTTTTTTCTACCTTTTTTATTTACACATCGTAACCCACACCTTTCAAGTGAAAAACAAATTTTCTCCAAATTTCAGAAAATGAATTAAAAATATAAAAACTGGAATACTGGGTTGGATAAGTGTCCAACCCCCTGAGTAAAATTCTTGTGGAGCCCACCTTTTACAGCAATTACAGCTGTTGAGTCTGCTTGGAAGAGGTCTCCACCAACATTTTGCTCACCTTATTGGCAATATTGCCATTCTTCTGCTTACAAACTGTTCAAGCTCAATCAGTTGCATGCGAGAGTGTATGATGGGGACCGCATTATTCAAGTCATTCCACATGATTTTCGTTGGATTGGTCAGGGCTCTGACTGGGCCACTCCAGGAACATTTTTCTTTTGTTCCTTAGCCACTTTCCAGTGTAATTGGCTGTGTTGTTCTCGGGTCGTTGATATTCTTCAGCATTAATTCTAGTCATGTTTGAAAGATGAACTTCCGTCCAAATTTCAGCTTTCTTGCAGAGGGCAACAGGTTTTTCCTCTGGGATTTTTCTGTATTTTGCCTCCATTCATTTTCTTCTTCTATCCTGCCAAATACCCCAGTCCCTGGCTGATGAGAAACATCCACATATCATGAGCTGCCACCACATCTTCACAGTAGGATTTGTGTTCTTTGGGTGATGCTGCTGTGTTGCGGTTTGTGCCAAACGTAATGTTTTGTATTCAGTCCAAAAAAGTTCCATCTTGGTTTCGTCAGAACCACAAAAACTTTTTTCCACATGGCTTTTGCAGTCTCTGTAGTTTTTTTTTGTTTTGTTTTGTTTTTTTCATTACCTCAAACGTGACTTTCAAGGTTGGCTATTTTGAGTCATTGCTTCTTTCTTGTCACCCTACCATACAGGCCAGACTTGTGGAGTGCTTGGCATATTGTTGTCACCATCACACAGTGATGAGTCTTTAGCCATTAAAGGGCATGTAGCCTCTATCAAAGTTGCCATTGGTCTCTTGGGGCCTCTCTGATCAGTCTCTTCCTTGCTGGATCATCTCAGTTTGGAGGGGACGGCCTGCATCTAGGGCAGGGTCTCGGTGGCTACCACACACCTTCACTTCTTAATGATGTCATGACTTGTGCTCCAAGCGATATTCAAGGCCTTTGAAATATTTTTATATCCATCCCCTGAGCTGTAGCCTTTCTACAACTTTATTCCCGGAGTCTTTTTTGAAAGCTCCTTGTGGGTCTCATGGGTTGGTCTTTTGCTGTGAAATTGCCTACCAGCAGAGGAAAACCTATAGAACAGCTGATTTATTCTGAAATAATCCAAAATCACTACAATTTAAACACAGCGTGCTGAGCCAATTAAACTTGGATGTGTGATTTTTTGAAGGAGATTGGTTACCACCTTGCAGCTAGATTATAGTTTCTTTATTTAAGGAGGGTGGACACTTATCAAAACCAAGATAGTCTAGTTTTGTTCTTTGTATATTAATTTTCTGAAATTGCTCGAATTTTGTTTTTTCACTTGGAAGTTGTGAGGTTACGCAATGTGTAAAATAAAGGTGGAAAAATTCTGATTTAATGGAATTTAAATTCCAGGGCTATAAGGCAACAAAAGGTTTGGAAAGTTTTGAAAGGGGGTGTCTAGACTTGTTATAAGTGTGTATGTGTACGTATACATGGCGTGCAAATTAACGACCGCCCGGTCGCCAATGGCGCCTAACTTTTTGTGCTGGGCGGGTACAAATACCGCCTTACCTGCCCGGCTGGCAATCACCGGTAATTCTGCAGCGGCCATTTTTCTGTCTGTTTTCATTTCGTTCCAAATTTCACGTGTGAAAATTTGCGCGAGATTTTGACGTTTGGTGCGGTTGGACGCTTTCTTCACATGCCCAGTTGGTTAAAAATGAGTTGAATTTGGGTGAATGAGTGATGTTTTCATGGGTGAGGTTAAAGGTGGATGAGTGAGTTTTATATGTGATTTGAGGGGACGAGTAGTACCGTGTTCGGCACGTTTTTGGGGCATTTCGTGCTGCGCATTTACCCCTGTAGCTCTGTTGGCGGAGCGGGAAGTTTCCGGGACGTTATTGCGTTGCGCCAGCTGCAGGGCTCTGCTGCAACGTTGTGACGTCATCGGCGGGAATTACTCGCGTCACGGATGCAAGACAAACAGCGCACGTCCCGCGTGGAGAATTCACCCGGAAGTGTATCTTCTCTCTCCCCATATTTTATGAGAACTAGCTTGGGGCTGGGTTGAAACCCCCATATTTTAGGAAAACTAGCTTGGGGATGGGTTAAACCCCCCATATTTTAGGAGAACTAGCTTGGGGCTGGGTTGAAACCCCCATATTTTAGGAAAACTAGCTTTGGGGGTGGTTTGTAAACCCCATATTTTAGGAGAAACTAGCTTGGGCTGGGTTGAAACCCCCATATTTTAGGAGAACTAGCTTGGGGCTGGGTTGAAACCCCCATATTTTAGGAGAAACTAGCTTGGGGCTGGGTTGAAACCCCCATATTTTAGGAGAACTAGTTTGGGGATGGGTGAAACCCCCATATTTTAGGAGAACTAGCTTGGGCTGGTTGAAACCCCCATATTTTAGGAAACTAGCTGGGGATGGTTGAAACCCCCATATTTTAGGAAAACTAGCTTGGGATGGGTTGAAACCCCATATTTTAGGAAAACTAGCTTGGGGCTGGTTGAAACCCCATATTTAGGAGAACTAGCTTGGGGCTGGGTTGAAACCCCATATTTTAGGAGAACTAGCTTGGGGCTGGGTTAAAACCCCCATATTTTAGAACTAGCTTGGGGATGGTTGAAACCCCATATTTAGGAGAACTAGCTTGGGGCTGGGTTGAAACCCCCATATTTTAGGAGACTAGCTTGGGGCTGGGTTGAAACCCCCATATTTTATGAAGAACTAGCTTGGGGCTGGGTTGAAACCCCATTTTTAGGAGAAACTAGCTTGGGGCTGGTTGAAACCCCATATTTTAGAGAACTAGCTTGGGGCTGGGTTGAAACCCCATATTTTAGAGAATAGCTTGGGGTGGTTAAACCCCCATATTTTAGGAAAACTAGCTTGGGGATGGGTTAAACCCCCATATTTTAGGAGAACTAGCTTGGGGCTGGGTTGAAACCCCCATATTTTAGGAAAACTAGCTTGGGGCTGGGTTGAAACCCCATATTTTAGGAGAACTAGCTTGGGGCTGGTTGAAACCCCCATATTTTAGGAAGAACTAGCTTGGGGCTGGGTTGAAACCCCCATATTTTAGGAGAACTAGCTTGGGGCTGGTTGAAACCCCATATTTTAGGAGAACTAGCTTGGGGATGGGTTGAAACCCCCATATTTTAGGAGAACTAGCTTGGGGATGGTTGACCCCCATATTTAGAGAAACTAGCTTGGGGATGGTTGAAACCCCATATTTTAGAGAACTAGCTTGGGGCTGGTTGAAACCCCCATATTTTATGAGAAACTAGCTTGGGGCTGGGTTGAAACCCCCATATTTTAGGAAAACTAGCTTGGGCTGGGTTAAACCCCCATATTTTAGGAAATTAGCTTGGGGCTGGGTTAAACCCCCCATATTTTAGGAAAACTAGCTTGGGGCTGGGTTAAACCCCCATATTTTAGGAAACTAGCTTGGGGCTGGGTTAAACCCCATATTTAGGAAAACTAGCTTGGGGCTGGTTTAAACCCCCATATTTTAGGAAAACTAGCTTGGGGCTGGGTTGAAACCCCCATATTTTAGGAAAACTAGCTTGGGATGGGTTGAAACCCCATATTTTATGAGAACTAGCTTGGGCTGGTGTTGAAACCCCCATATTTTATGAGAACTAGCTTGGGGATGGTTGAAACCCCCATATTTATGAGAACTAGCTTGGGCTGGGTTGAAACCCCCATATTTTATGAGAACTAGCTTGGGCTGGGTTGAAACCCCCATATTTTAGGAAAACTAGCTTGGGCTGGGTTAAACCCCCATATTTTAGGAAAACTAGCTTGGGGCTGGGTTAAACCCCCATATTTAGGAAAACTAGCTTGGGGCTGGGTTAACCCCCATATTTTAGGAAAACTAGCTTGGGGCTGGGTTAAACCCCCATATTTTAGGAAAACTAGCTTGGGGCTGGGTTGAAAACTACTGCAAATGTTTGCGTGCGAGCTAGTATATACAGTAGTATGATTTGTATGATTCTCTCCCGGCCCACTGGAGGTGCACCCTCTGAAAATGACGTGTAGCATGCACTTGTGAACGGCCTGCATGATAATTAAATTAAAAGTAGCCCGACTCATCACAGCGGTGTACTCCGATTATATTAAAGTAGCACCGGTACTACCCGAATCATTTTGAAGTTATTTTACAAATCAGTCAGTTTTATTGACTCTTGCTTACCTATTTGATGACCCTCACACGTGTCATCAAGTTGGGCCATAATTGTTTATAAATCATTCAAACAAATAAACAAGACACTGAACTTAAACCGGTACTTTCGGCATTACAGTATAAAGTACATCGTGAAAGAGCGAATAACAACACTTTCAAAGGACGGGTGTTCCACGCACGATCCATTTCCTTGTGGACCACAGCACTTGATTTTATAACGTGTGGAACGCGTCCAGACGGGATAAGGAACCAGCCTGTTGGTGATCGCCATGTCGGTATAGTGCGCCGCGGTTATTTCGGCCTCTTTTCTTTGGTATTAAGTGATGCAACGTGCACGCTCAGTGTTATTTTGTTGCCACTTTAGTGACAAGCGCATACGTATCTGCGTCCTTGATGGCGTCATCACAAATAAATAGATTATAAAAAAACAATTTCGATACGATGCTAAATATTGAACTTTTAAACGTTTCATGCCTTTTAAACGAATGTTATAATTCACGGACATTATATATAATTTTTTTATTATTTTGTTTTCACGCTTTACTGTAACAAAAAATAATAATGTTGTTGTTACGGCCTCCAAAAAGTATATCCATCAAACAAAATGGTTTATTAGTATCAGACGAACTCGCGCACCGTTCCTCGTCCTCCACCTCAGGTTTTCTCGCCGGCGTCACGTACTCTGAGCCAGCGGTGATCGTGAGCCTCCCCCCTACTATTCGAGTTCTGTTTCTGCTTCTCACAGTTTTTGTTTTTTATTAATAACTATTTGCACTTTCCCTCCCTCGTACGTTCTCCCCAGTTTTTTTATTTTATTATTAAAACAGGGAATTCGTTTTAATGGTGCAGAACTTTTTAACGATGAACGCGATTCGAAGGTCCGTTTTACTGATTTCGACTTTAATCTGCTTCTGCTGTGGATGAGTGGAAAACATTTTCCAAACGTATTCGATCAGACGTAAGACGTCGGGGGTCTGTGGACGACTTCACGGGGAACAGGTTAAGGTGAAGCGAAATGGGAAGGAAGTGCAAATCCCATCACTGGCGTTTTAACTAGTTATTTTAACTAACTAGTTATTTTAACTAACTAGACTAACTATTTTAACTTTTTAACTATATTGAGAACTCTTTCCCCCACTGTCCGTGTATTCCCCCCCCTCCTAACCTCCAGGGGTACATTTTTACTGTGCTTTCCCCTCCACAACCACCTCCTGTTTGTCTGTGCACTGTGCCATCCTCCTAACGGGGGATGACTGTTTACATCCCCCTTCTCAGCCAACATGGACCATCTTATAACCACCCATCCCATCTCTGTCTCTGTCTCTGTCTCTGTCTGTGATTTCAACTGTCACCATTCCAATTGGCTGGGTGTTGGTACCTCTTAAATCAGACACAGCTTTACAGTGAAGGGCTTCTGTGACTCCATGAACCTCATTTTTCCCAATGGTACATCCTCCAGTGTGGACTTCGAAATGAGCAGGTGCTGAGGGCGCTGCAGCACTCCCTAGCTGCGGGCAGGAGGAGCACAGCACCTCCTGCCTGCAAAAAAATAAGTAATTTTTTTAAATTATTAAATATATATATATAATAAATAATTTTGCTTTGGGGAAGAAAATATAAGTTTAAAAAATGTGTTTGTTAGTTTTTAGTGATCACAGACATCCTGGAGATCTTGCTACGGGGTTGGGGTTCACGACGACTCGAACACCATCGCTAAAATAGACAGCACCTCAGCACCCCCACGTCAAAATACTTCCCGCGAGCCTGGAAATGAGTTATCTTCCTGCTAATTTATGTGTTTGCTTCCAAATCTTGTCTCCAACCCCTCACTCCTTCCACCTACGTGTGCACTACCCTGTCGTACCCAACTACTCCTGCTTCTGTGTATTTCCCACTTGAAAAGGTGGAGAGGTTTCTGGTAAACCTGGACACCGACTCTGCAGCGGATCCAGACGACTTTGGTGCATGTGTCCTAAACACCTGCTCTGCTGCTCTTGCTCATCCTCTTTCTGCTCTGTTCACTCTATCAGTCTCTCTGGGGAAGTTTCTGTCTGCCTGGAAGTTAGCCAACATCACTACAATACACAAACATGGTGCAAAAACGGATCCTTTTTAGCTACAGGCCCATTGGCTTGCTTCCAATAATTATAAGTTGGTCACGGAATGTATCGTTGCAGTTGACCTAAAATCCTTGCTTTCCTCCAACGTCCTGATCTCAGGCCATCAGTTTGGTTTCAGTCCCGGTCACTCTACCCTGGACATGCTGCTTCTACTCTCCAAACAATAGCTGGAGGTCCTCAATCTCAGATATGGGGATCAGGACCATCTCTCTGGACGTTTCTCAAGCATTTGATTCAGTCTGGCACCCCACCTTGATCTCCAAACTCTCTGCTTATGGCATCCAAGGTCATCTCCTCACATGGATTACTGACGTCTTCCACTCCCGTAATCAGTGTGCAACTCCTCAAGGGATCATCTCATCTCATCTTCTCTCCCTGTCAAGGCTGGAATGCCCCAAGTCAATGTCATGTTCCTCATCATCATCCATGATCTTTCTGATTCCTTGGAAAATCCTGTCGATCCCTTTGATGATTCCACCCTGTGCTGGATTATCGATTTATTAATTACTTTTTTTTTAATCTCAGGCATATTTTGAGCGAGGAAGTTGATATTTGGACATGACGGTGACAGTGATTTGGCTACGAAGGGTATTTTTGATTAATTGATCAATTAATCGATTAATTATTCATTTTTCGATTATTTACTTGATATTCAAAATGTTACAGATTCGGATGAAACAGTTGTGGTTTAGGTATGCCATTCGGCAATTGATTGAGAAATTAATTATTTTACGATTACTTATTTATTTTAATTCTGCAATTGATCAATTAATCAATCAATTATTACACACCGCTCCCAATTCTGACTCCATGTGCTACAAGGCGACATTGCCGGGAACCGGTGATGTCGCGCGCTTGAATTTTGTTATTTATTTATTTGGCACCGGGGGGGGGGGGGGGGGGGGGTGCAGTGTACTTTGAATGTATTGCCACTTGTTTTTTGGGGGTTTTTTTCCTCACTTGTGGAACCTACTTTCTCAGTCTGTTCAGTCCCATTCTTCCTTCCAAGGGCTTCAAGAAAGCTGTTTGCCACTATCTCAGGATTCCCATACCCATTCCCAAGCACTCTTTTTTTTCCATGTTATGATTTTTTCCCCCTTTCCCTCCTCTCTTTTCGTTTAGTAGTTCTCGGTTGGTTTGTTCATTTTCTTTTTCATCCCCACTTTCCCCCTCTTCCTCTTGCTGTGTTTCCTTCAGCTTGTTCATCGCATATGCCCTTCTCCCCTCCCCTTCGTCTCACTCTCACTTCTACTCTGCTGTTGATGTTTCCCCCTTTCCATTTGTTCCCTTTCATTCTGCTGTAAATCTTCCACGCGCATCGACCACGTGTACAAAAATATAATTTTAAAAACGTCACAAACCGCAGTCTTTAACTTTTTCGATTCAAGTCGGACGTATATGACGTCATGGGTTTCCCAATGCTTTGGCACATTGCTGGTTATCTGAGTACACTTTATTGGATGCGGACACAATTAACTCGTTCATTTGCTATGAATCCGAAATTTCATGCCCAATAGAGACACGGGAACTGTTTCAGCTATGTCCCACTACGTGCCCTGGAAGCCATATGTACATAATTATCCATAATGGATAAGGAGGGATTGTGTGCCTGTTTGGGTTTTCTCACATTTAATGACGTTTCAGCACCCTTTTGCCCATTTCCCGGCCACAATTTGTACAACACCACCTACTGAGACTATTTTAAGGATTTGTAAACTGGAATGAAATAAATAAGTTCTCTCGAGGCCTTCGCTCAGAACTTGAAGAGGGAACGCCGACACACGTGGTCACCGTGCCTGTGTCCCGCTCCGGCCACCCACACCAGCCAGCTCTGGGTCACTCCGTAAGTGGTGCGGCGAGCCTGGAGGAGGAGGAGGAGGAGAAGAAGAAGGAGGAGGAGGTGGGGTAGGGGGGTACACACACTCCGAGCCCGACACCCTCACCCAAAAACCTTGTCCCAATTGCAAGCCGCGACCTCTGCGGGTTGTGCGGCCTCGCCCAGTGTTCTCGGTTGTTTCTCAGATTTATTTGGGTTCCCGCATTGAAATGCAAACGCTTTGTTTTGCTCGGTGCAATTTGGCTTGGTGCTTTGGGGTGTGATGCAACAAACACCGCGTTTGGCACCAAGTGCGTGCCGCACGTGTGACATTGTATCAGGTCGGGCACATCGGTTGCTCCGCCGATGGGGGCGTTGTGGCGTTAAGGGCCCGAGCCGATACACCACGCTTACCGGCGCATCACAGGATCCGTGGTAAACCAGGGAAAGTTAAAGGTGTGTGTGTGTGAGCAAGAGGGAGGGGGAGACAGAGAGAGACAGAGAGAGAGAGAGAGAGAGAGAGCCCTTGGTCCGAGACGCTTGGGCTGTGCGCGTCCGCCAGCTGGGCCGGGCCCACGTGGCACCCAAGCCGTGCGTGGCTGCACTAGGCCTGGGTTCGTCATCCCGTCGGTGTTACCTGCGCAGCTTTTGTACAACAAATGCATCCCGCTGATGGTCCACGGTGAGGGTCGTCCGACATTAAGGATATTTACAAAAGTTTAAAACAAATGAATACAAGGTGATGACCTTGCATCCTTTTATTTATTTGTTTATTTGTTTTCACTTCTTCCATCACATCTTGAATGAGAAAAAAAACAAGCATTGAAGGAAATAAATGACGCAACTAACCTTGAGTATAACTGCGACAGGTAAATCTACTAATTTTGATTGTATTGCTGGATTGGGTTAATAATTATATTTCGCATTGTTTATTATATTAACGCTCCCCCGCGCATGTAATTTATTTAACACCCCCCCCCACATTGATATTAATAAATCCTCCTCCCCATCTCCATCCCACCTTTCCCAAATTATTTCTAGCCATGTAAACTTATTCACCGTTTAGTTCCCCACATGGAAACTTTTCCTCATATTGATGGGAGAATGGGGCAAGCAGTTGTTACCAGCTTGTCTCAACCTGTACTGGCATTATGGTAAAGCCAGGATCCCAAGGTGATTGTTAAAGCTTGGGCGTTTTCCTGTTTTTGCCTAAAGCTCTTCCAATTGCTAAAAACCTTTCTCGCTGCTCAAAGTATGTACCATGCATGTTACTGTGCGTCACTCATCAAGGTTTTGTTTACCTGCACACTTTAATTTGGGCCATCTAATCCTAACCATGATATCTCGTTAGCATGGTTATCAGATAAACTATTTACTGGTTTTACTTTTGGAGAGACGTGTCTCCCTGCCATACGAGAGGTGGCTGTACATTATCAACGTCTCTCCCCTTGAGTACAGAAGATTACGAGGAATCCTCATACTGATTTACAAACACTAGACCACAGTATGCCACGGGTCTACTGAACGATTCAACTTGAGCAAAGTCTTCTCCATGGCAATCCCCTAAAGGTAGAACACCAAAGAAGTCTACAATGTCGTCAGTTCTATAATGTTAAGATCAACACTGTTTGAAACGTCTTGGCAGTGGCATTCATAATAATACTCACGATAGACCCGAGCAGTAGTTGGACATGTTAAATAGGATGGTGTGTAAGACTGCTTCCATACTACTAAATTTCTGGGGTTTTATTTTAACGATCTTTAAAATCATTATATTTGAATTGAAGTATATTCTTAACACTACATGAGGTGTAACGTGTTCTATGAACTCTGGTTTAAGAAAGAACTGGATTCCCATTTGGGATTCAATAGCCAACAGCATGTGGCCCGACCAGCAAAGTATCTCCGAGCAAAAGAACTGCACTGCCTTAAGCCTCCTGTTTACAACAGATTGTAACTCAAAAAGGGAACAGCACACGTCTTCTTTTTTGTCAGGGATGGGCTCTCGTCTTGTTTTTTTGTCGGGGACGGGCTCTCGTCTTGTTTTTTGTCGGGGACGGGCTCTCGTCTTGTTTTTTGTCGGGGACGGGCTCCTCGTCTTGTTTTTTGTCGGGGACGGGCTCTCGTCCTTGTTTTTTTTGTCGGGGACGGCTCTCGTCTTGTTTTTGTCGGGGACGGTCTCTCGTCTTGTTTTTTGTCGGGACGGGCTCTCGTCTTGTTTTTTGTCGGGGACGGGCTCTCGTCTTGTTTTTTGTCGGGGACGGGCTCTCGTCTTGTTTTTGTCGGGGACGGGCTCTCGTCTTGTTTTTTTTGTCGGGGACGGGCTCTCGTCTTGTTTTTTTGTCGGGGACGGGCTCTCGTCTTGTTTTTTGTCGGGGACGGGCTCTCGTCTTGTTTTTTTGTCGGGGACGGGCTCTCGTCTTGTTTTTTTGTCGGGGACGGGCTCTCGTCTTGTTTTTTTGTCGGGGACGGGCTCTCGTCTTGTTTTTTTGTCGGGGACGGGCTCTCGTCTTGTTTTTTGTCGGGGACGGGCTCTCGTCTTGTTTTTTGTCGGGACGGGCTCTCGTTTGTTTTTTTGTCGGGGACGGGCTCTCGTCTTGTTTTTTGTCGGGGACGGCTCTCGTCTTGTTTTTTGTCGGGGACGGGCTCTCGTCTTGTTTTTTGTCGGGGACGGGCTCTCGTCTTGTTTTTTGTCGGGGACGGGCTCTCGTCTTGTTTTTTGTCGGGGACGGGCTCTCGTCTTGTTTTTTTGTCGGGGACGGGCTCTCGTCTTGTTTTTTTTTTTTGTCGGGGACGGGCTCTCGTCTTGTTTTTTTGTCGGGGACGGGCTCTCGTCTTGTTTTTTGTCGGGCGGCTCTCGTCTTGTTTTTTGTCGGGGACGGGCTCTCGTCTGTTTTTTGTCGGGGACGGGCCTCGTCTTGTTTTTGTCGGGGACGGGCTCTCGTCTTGTTTTTTGTCGGGGACGGGCTCTCGTCTTGTTTTTTGTCGGGGACGGGCTCTCGTTTTGTTTTTTGTCGGGGAGGGCTTCTCGTCTTGTTTTTTGTCGGGGACGGGCTCTCGTCTTGTTTTTTTGTCGGGGACGGGCTCTCGTCTTGTTTTTTGTCGGGACGGCTCTCGTCTTGTTTTTTGTCGGGGACGGGCTCTCGTCTTGTTTTTTGTCGGGGCGGGCTCTCGTCTTGTTTTTTTTTGTCGGGGGCGAGCTATCGTTTTTATTTTGTTGTTGGGGACGGGCTCTCTCTCTCTCTCTCTCTCTCTCTCCTCTCTCTCTCTTCTCTCTCTCTCTCTCTCTCTCTCTCTCATGGGCGGGCTCTCATCTTATTTTTTTGTCGTGGGCGGGCTCTCGTCTTTTTTTATTTTTTTTTTTGGCGGTGGCTGATCAAGCGGGCGCGAGATGGGCGCCCGTCTTTTTGGGGAGGCCTGCTCCGTCCGTTCCTCTGTCCGTCATTTTGGTGGAGGCGTGCTCCGGCCATCCGTGTTGCAGTCTTTTGGGGTGAGGCAGGCTCTGGCCACCCTTCTGGCCATCTTTTGGGTGGGTTGGGCTCCAGCTGGCCGTTCAACTTCTTTTTACTTGGGGTAGGGTGGTTGGTGCCGATCTTTTTGGTTGGGGGGGGGAAGCGGGCATCCGTACCTTTGGTGGGGGGGGGGGCGTGAGGCGGACACCTGTGCCGTTCGTGGGGGAGGCGGGCTTTTGTCATTTTGGTGGGTGGGGGGGGGAAGGTGGGAGCCTGTCTTTTTGGTTGGGTGGCAGGCAGACGTCCGTCTTTTTGGTGGGAGAGGCGGGCACCTATCTTTTTCGTGGGAGAAGGATGCGTGGCCCGCTTTTTGGGTGGGCGGGGGGGTTGCAGGTGGACACATCTTTTTGGTGGTGGTGGTGGGTGGCTGGTGCCTGTCGTCCTTTGGGGAGGGGGTGGGGTGTCTATGTCAAGGGGAGACCTTTATATGTCCTGTACATCACTAAATAGTGACAGCGACAGTCCTAATAATAGTCCCAAGTGCAGTCCGAAGGTGGATGGAGGTTGTTTTCACCTCTGTCTGTCTGTGAGCAGGATATCTCAAAAAGTTATCGACCGATTTGGACAAAATTTGTTGGTTGTGTGATGAGGACAAATTTATTGGATTTTGCTGAAGATCTGGATCCAGATACAGATCCAGATCCGAGAATTTTTTAATTTATTGAGTGATTCTTCACCAATGAGGATGGGGCCAAAAACTATATGTAGCATGATATTTCAAAAAATTGTGAATGGGTTGTGACAAAACTTGGTGGATGAGTTAGATTGATGAAAGGAACAAGCCGATAACTTAGATTTTGGTTCAGGTCCGGATGCAGATCTGGCCTATTAGTGGGATACAAAATTTATGCTGTTCAGCTTGGTGGAGGTACACGCTCTGCCAAGGTCTTTCTCATTGCCTGTATTTTTGGCAATACTGAAGTTTGTTTTTCTTTATTTACTTTGTTGTGAAAAGTTTGTGGAATCCTCCTTTTCCTCCCCCCTTCCTCCCTCCCTCCCCTCCCTTCCCCCTCCATCCCCACCTCCTCTTCCTCCTCCTCCCTCATTTGATTAAATAATTGTTTGTAAACACAGTCCTTCTCTGAAATGTGTGGTCATTTCCAACCATTTTGTATCCACTCACCTCTCCCTAGATTTTCTAAAGGAATCATGTACCACGTTCTACTGCACCGTGTGTTACCAGTAGCTGTGCCATGTGCTGCCTGCTGTGCCATTTGGTGGTGGTACACCACAAGGCGACGTGATGGAAACAGGGGTCGAGTGCCTCCACCCTGGGCTGCAAACACTTGTGAAGCTGGTGCATCTAACAATCGTGTACCATGTTATAATTGTCCACCTGACTGTGACATATTGCCACATGGTCACAGCATCGACCAAGGCAGGGAACTTGTTGGTGACTCACCAGAACACTGTGCAATGATTGGTTCCAGAAGTGACTCTGCAAACTCTTTGGACAATTTTGAAAATGGTTGTGCAAAGCCTTTTCTCAATGGTTGTACTTCTCCACTGAAGCCTGACCACATCATCGGCCATGCTATTCTTGCTGCAGAGTTAAGGAATGTACAGGTGTGTGCTCATCCAAGTTTGGATTCCCAGCAAAATGATGTCAAAAATTGTCCACCCGATTGTAACATATTGCCCGTCAAGGAAACCTGTACTGATAGAAATGTTGATGCAGCTCTCAAGGTGTTGCAGAATAAGACATCTACTGATAACACTGAGCTGCAGAATCTTCCAGACCAAGTCGAGTCAAGAGTCTGCAAGAAGATTGAAACAGAAATGACACAAAGGATTTTGGATGTTCAAACTGAGACTGCTTTACCTGTGTTACCAACAGCAGAGGCAGTTCTTGAAAATGAGATGCAGGTATTTACAGAACTAAATTGTGTTGAGGAAATGCAGAAAGTCAATAAAATGACGGTTGAAGATGTTTCTCGAGGTGCAGCTGATGTGGGGATCAGTGTAATTGTGGTTGAAGGTGAAACGAGGTTAGTTGAGAGTAAGGTAGCTTCAGTTGAAGCTGTTAAGGCCGATATAGAAGACCGAGCTTGTGAAAATGAGCATCAAAAGTTTAAAGTTTTGCATGAGTTAACAATAATTACTTGCGAGGAAGCCAAAGAGATTAATGAACTGGTTGATGAAGAAACACATGGGGAGATTGTTTCTGCAAGTGTGGTCAATGTAGAGCCAAGTATAGCTGATATTGAGGCCATTAACATGGCTGTAGCTGACGTAAATATAGAGGAAGTGCATGATGACCAGGCTATGGTTGGGCTTGATGAAGAAACACATGGGGAGATTGTTTCTGCAAGTGTGGTCAATGTCGAGCCAAGTATAGCTGATATTGAGGCCATTAACATGGCTGTAGCTGACGTAAATGTAGAGGAAGTGCATGATGACCAGGCTGCGGTTCGGCTTGATGGACAAGTAGATGTTCCGAGCAAGGCTGTGAGTGTTGCAAATGTCGAGGAGGAAAAGTGCCAGAAGGATGAGGATGAAGTGGAAAAGCAGGTGGTCGTTGATACGACCTCCACAGAGGAAGAAACGCACAGGGCTCGGTCGCTTGTTGCTGATGTGCTCTCAAAGATTAGCCTGGATTTTGGTGTGAATGGTCTGGATACCTCGCCAGAGGCAAAGGCTGCCAAGGCTTGCTCTACAGAACATGCTGCTAAAGAAGTTGCAACAATGAAGGTGGTGCCTTCATCATATGCACAGGTGAAGGGACAGAGGCAAGCACATGGCACATCTGATTCTGAGGAATCTGTGAGTAGCGGTCAGTCATCTCTAAAGGGAGTTGTGACGACAAATGGGATGGTAAAAGACTGTTCATCGGATGAAGACTCCAGAGCTGGTAAAAATGTACTTTTGTATTTTATTTTTTGCTCTGTCTAGGTATTGAGGACTTTTTCTGCTGATTGACAATCTTTTTGCTTTAAGGTCAGCTATCTTTGTTTGTTAGATTTTCTTCTTTTTTTCCCACTTTCAAAGGTCAACTACCATTGAGTTAAATCATTACAATAATTTCCTGCCAAGATCAAATGCACTGTTTTTGTTTTTTTTTCCTGATTTTGTTGAAAGTCTGCTTTTCCTCATCTTTTAATCAGGTTCAGACGTGAGGAGTGATGGATCCGGTGACAGTGGCTGTTCTTCTTCTGACTGCCCCCCACCTGAAGGGTCTTTAACCAGCATCGATCCCCCCTTGCATAATGTCTGGGAGGTTGAAATTCCTAAGGTACCATTTGATCATTAATCTTTTTGGGTGAGGACTCAACATCCTCCACCATCTAACCATTGCCTTGGTACACCAATCATCAAATTGCCGTCGGCTGCTCTCTTAAGCTTTTATTTACTGACACAGTATTGGTGTTTTTCCACCCATCCAATCTCCCTTCTTGTGGGGAGGGGGATGGAGTTTTCCCTTGTACGTCTTCAATATTAACTTTTGGGTTTCTACCTAATAACCTCCATTTGATTTTTCTGCTTCAGGGTCACAAAACCACAGAGGTCGACCTGTGACATTTCTTTGGTGTGGATGTCTTTCAGGCTGCAGTTGGAAGACTCATTGGAAAACAAGGGAAGTTCATTAACCACCTCAAGCAGACCTCTGGTGCCCAGATATACATCATGGAACTGCCTTTTGTGGCTGACTATCAAGTTTGCCATGTTGAAGGTTGGTCTCATTACTGTAAGATAGTCTTGGAGTGTTTATTAAAGAATGGATAGTGTGTCATACAACTGACTTCACGGTTGTTTCGACCTCCTTGCTTGGTGCCACAGGCACTTTGGAGCAGGTGGATGTCGTGCTCAGCCTCATCAAGTCAAAGTTCCCAACGCTAACCCTCAAGAATATTGCTAACCCACCATCTCTCCCAGTACCTATCTCGATGTCCTGGGTAGGTTTCCTTTATTTTTTATTTTTTGGTAAATTGTAAAATATGTGAAACTCCTTTTAAGATGAATACAGCTGTATATGGCTTAAGGCGTTTATAAATACAGGGTGGGGCAGAGAAACGGGATATTTTTAAAACTCAGTAATTAAATAAACATTTTGTATTTGCCAAATTACAAAAATGCCATCTTGAAATGCATAACATACGGTTTATTTCTTGAATATCACATCCTTGAGGTGACCTCCATCTCTGTACAGGCATTCCTCTCGTCCTCTCGTCTTCCACACGTTTCCCATGACGCGGCATAGCATCTCCAAAGGAATTCCGGCAATTTTTTGACGGTCTTTTTTCAGCTCTTCAACATTGTGCGGACGATGAGCATACACTGCTTTTTAAGTGCCCCAATGAAAATGTCACATGCTGATAAGTCTGTGGACCTTGGAGGCCAAGTAATATCACTATTCCTACAGATGATGTGTTTGTGAAAAAGTAGTCGTACGGTGGCCATTGACACTGGCGGTATGAGACATCGCGTCATCTTGTTGAAGCCAACAGGCCTCATTAACTTGAGGAAACCTCGTAGCTAGTTGATCATTCAAAAAAGTTGCGATCATGTTGGCGTAGTGGAGATCGGTGTTTAAAATCTCCCGTTTCTCTGCCCCACCCTGTATATTGCCTAATTTGTTTGTTTGTTACCCTTGCTGGAGGGGAGGGTATTGCATTTGGGTCCGTTTGTTACTTGGCAAAAAAAAATAAATTTGACGAGTATGTTGATCGCCAAAGTTTGTTTGTTTGTTTGTGTGTTTGTTTGTCTGTCCGCTCGCCTCCAGCCCAAACCGCTCAACCGATCGTCCTGAAATTTTCAGAGATTAATGTCACCGACGTTGCGACGGTCCCGCATTTAAGTTTCGTAAAATTTGGTCGACTGAAAAGGTCTACGTAGGCCAATAACCTAATTTGAGCCAAATATTCTAAAATCCTCAAATTTCATCCGATTGACTTGAAATTTGAAGATCACGTCAGTGAATTCAACCATCTATTACTTTTGAGGGTATCATAGGTCAAAAGGTCAACATAGGCGAAAATGTGAACCCAAAATAGGCCAATTTTTTAATTTTCTAAAATTGTCAATGTTCATCCGATTGATTTGAAATTTGAACATCACGTCAGTGAATTCAACCATCTATTACTTTTGAGGTTATCATAGGTCAAAAGGTCAACATAGGTGAAAATGTGAACCCAAAATAGGCCAATTTTTTAATTTTCTAAAATTTTTAATGTTCATCCGATTGACTTGAAATTTGAAGACCATTTGCATATTAGGTCGCTGAATTCAACCGCCTATTAATTTTGAGATCGACTTCTGCCAAATTAGGCCAAATTTTCTAAAATCCTAAATTTTCAGCCGATTGACTTGAAATTTGAAGAGCATTTACATTTCACGTCAACAAATTCAACCACCTATTCATTTTGAGGTCAACATCGGCCAAATTTCTAAAATCCTCAATTTTAATCCGATTGACTTGAAAGTTGAAGAGCATTTTCATGTCAGGTCGCTGAATTCAAACGCTTATTAATTTTGAGGTAAACACAGACCAAAAGGTCAAAAAGGCCAATTTGGGCCAAATTTTCGAAATCCTCAATTTTCATCCGATTCAGTTGAAATTTGAAAAGGATTTACATATCAGCTCACTGAATTCAACCACCTGTTATTTTTGTGGTCATCATAGGTGAAAAGGTCAACATAGGCCAAATTTCAAAAATCCTCAATTTTAATCCAATTAACTTGAAATTTGAAGAGCATTTTCATATCAGGTCACTGAATTCAACCACCTATTAATTTTGATGTAACCATCGGCCAAAAGGTTAAAATAGACTAAAAGGCCAATTTGGGCCAAATTTTCTAAAATCATCAATTTTCATCCGATTGACTTGAAATTTGAAGAGCATTTTCATGTCAGGTCGCTGAATTCAATTACCGATTAATTTTAAGGTCAAAAGGTCAACACAGACCTAATTTCTAAAATTGATAGGGCCAAAAACTAAATATATCACTATATCTCAAAAAGTTGTAGATGAGTTGAATAGATGACAAGAACAAGCGGATTGGATTTTGGTTGGGATACAAAACGTAAACTGTTCCACCTGGCAGAGGTATGCGCTTTACCAAGTGCCTTTCGACTTTGTGCTGTTTTGCCAAGTTGTCACTCTGTGAGTGATTTTTCGTTTGTTTGTTTGTCTGTCCACACAGAACTATGGTGTTTTTTTCTCCGTAACCACTTGTCGACTTGAGACTAAATTTTCACCATCGGAGTGACTTACCCATGTAGAATGTTTTATTGATAATTATGATGTCCTTGGTCACATGGTGTGGCAGCCATATTTGAAAAATGGAAAAACTTTGGACCTCTATCTCTGAAACCTCACAAAGGAAAAAATTGAAACTTGGCACGTGGAAAGTACTCCTCGTGGAGAATGTGTTTTTTTATTGGGGGGGGGGGGGGTTGCATCTTTTTTTTAAAATGATGTCATAGGTGTTTTCATATGACGTCATAATTGCAGATGTAGAATGCTACGTCTGATCAGTATGAAAATTTTGAGGGACATCTAGGGATAAAATGGTGCACAGAAAAGAATTCCTGTCATCGGTCATGTGATTCGGCAGCCATATTGTTAAAAAAAAAAAACCTTCAAAAATCTTCTCTGAAGTGGCTGAACAGATCGAAGCGAAACTTTACACATGACGCCTATCCATGAGGAACAAAAGGTTCACACATATGATGTCATAGTTCACATGGTTTGGCAGCCATATTGCATTTACTCTAAAACCTATAAAAATCTTCTTCTCCAGAACGACCTGATAGATCGAGGGGAAACTTCACACAAATGTTCCCCAAGCCTTGGGTACCAGATTATTCACGAATAATTGATGTCACATGGTCTGGCAGCCATATTGGATTGAGTGAAAATCCTTAAAAAAATTATTTGTCTTGAACCGCTTAATCAATTGACGTGAAACTTCAAAATTATGATCTGGTCATGATGGGGAATATACGTATGTTTTAAATTTCAACCTGATCAGAAGCATGGGTTGGCAGCCAGAATTATTTACTTTTTTGATCTGGGTTCTTTTTGACATTTTTTTAAATGTTTTTTTTATTTTTTGAATAAGACTCACTTGGCTGTATGTGGATAAGTTTGAGGGTAGAGGAGTAGCAGCTAAAATGTGATTCCTATCCAGGCTCCTCCTGATGACTTCATCTTTGCTTTTTTGCTTGTTCGGGTTCTTTCTGATGACTCCAATGCAGGACTGTAACTATTTGGTCTTCCATTTTGATTTGAATTAAAGTTATTTTAATCTCATTCTAAATTCAATTGAATAAGAATAAATGTCATAGGTCAGGGTCAAGTGTCCGAACAAAGCGGGGTTGCATCAAAGCGGAATGTCTTGGTACCCCGTCATCACTGCCAGCAGTTATAAAGTGGCAGTTCTAGTTATGTCTCTTATTAATTGCATAACACGCCACACAAAACTACACACACGCCACACAAAACTACACACATGCCACACAAAACTACACACACGCCCCACAAAACTACACACACGCCGCACAAAACTACACACACGCCGCACAAAACTACACACACGCCACACAAAACTACACACACGCCACACAAAACTACACACACGCCACACAAAACTCATCCTGGTGAGAGCTTGCAATCTCTGATTGCTCTTTTTCTTGTTTTAAATTAGTTCAGTGGCACTTTTTAAACTTGGATATGCCACCCTCTCCTCTCACTTCTCCTGTCCACCCATAGCTGCAGCTTCCTCTTGGTGTAGCTGTTGAGGTGATTGTTTCAAGTGTAGTGTCAGCTGGCCACCTCTTTGTACAGCAGCACACTCATCCGTCCTACCACGCCCTTCCAGCACTAGACCAGACAATGGCGGTCTGCTACTCCCAGCCTTCCATTCCCATGCTACCAATGCCTACAGAAGGTCGGTCTTTTGGATCAATTGACACAGTTTTGAATGACCTGATTTTGTAATTTTCTTTTCATATCTATAATCCTTCTATATATCTATATCTCTACAGAAAATTTGTATGGACAAACCGAAAACGTAATGCCTCCGTCGACTTCGTCAGCAGAGGCATAATAAAAATAGGGGCAATACCCCTGGGCGCTCACCTGGTAATGGCTGGATAAGAAAACAAGGGAACCATTGGGAGACGTGGATGACCCACAAAATATG
>CM068955.1:116377309-116396764 GCA_035128595.1 Eptatretus atami
CAGCGGGCCTTCACTTCGGACTCCTCTGTCAAGAGCCCACCACCTTCTGCTATAACTGCAGTCCACCGAGGGCTGGGCTTGGAGGAACGCAATGCGCAAATTCCCCTGTAAGCAGGACGAGAATCACTTGACCACAAGTAATGCTCTACCCCCTCACAGATTTCTTCTACACGGGCATCCATGTCCACCCTCGGTGCACATACAGTTTTACGCCTTAACTCCCTGAACAGCTCAGCTCTCATTAAGCCTGGCCCTGCAACTCTGATCAATGGTATCCAGTGTCCCTTTAGAGACAAAATTCTTCTTGGCCCTATGGTGAGTTCCAAGACATCTCCCCTGGCAACATCAAGGATGGATGTCTTGAAGGCACTCCACATCTCTTCAGGATTCTCAAACCACCTAGACCCCCCAAATCCCCACTCAGCCGGTTCACAAACTCCTCAGCTACCCTCTCATCCTTGAGCTTCCCAATATCCAGCCTAGACTGGGATGGTATCATTCTCGTGGATTTAAACTGCAACTTCAGAGTTGCTACAACAAGCCTGTGGTTGGTATTGAGGAACTGAGTACTCCGGTAGACTCTGTAGTTCTGGATCCTCCTCCATTGACCATCAACGAGCACATGGTCAATCTCCTTTGCCACACCACCAGCGTTTAAATACCAAGTCCAGCGATGAGCTTGTCCGTGCTGAAACCATGAACCAGCCTCCCTAAGTCCATGACTTGCAAAGCCAAGGAACTCGGTGTTCTGCTTCACAGTTCCAGACCCATGGGGACCAACACACGTCTCATAACCATTCCTATCCATTCCAGTCGAAGCATTGAAATCCCCCAAGACTAGAAGAGTGTCTCGCCTGGGGGACTGATCAACCACAGACCCTAGTGTGGCATAGAATGCATCCTTCATGGTGAGATTACTCGCCTCAGTCAGAGTGTATACAGAGACCAGGGAAACGACACCCAAAGAGTGACGAATCCTTCGTCTCATAATATGATAGTTGACCCCTGTTACCTCAATTATCATTGGAGTCAGCTTATTGGACACAGTTACAGAAACTCCTTGGGCATGGTAACCATCAGAGTGACCAGACCAATAGTAGGTGTAACCACCCACCATGATCTCGCCACAATGCGGTCTCCGAACCTCAGAGTGCTACAATACCGATGTTCAAACGCTTTAGCTTCGATGATAACAGAGACAGGTGATCATCCTCTCTTGGGGATAGGACAATCCAGGCACCCACCCGAAGGGAGCACCTAAGGTTAACCCACGGAGACCGCTGTCTGGTGGACGACACCTCAGCACGACCCTGACACACACTACTGCAATTCAACCCGGGAAGTTTACCCCGTGTTTTTCCTCCTATCATCAAATAGTGGGGGTCCCAAAGGCTTTGCCCCAATCCCATCATCCGGTGAGCTGCCCAGCGAAGGGCAGCTGCACAGGAGGTACTCCCACAGAGTGGGTTTTTCGTTCTCGTTGCGTTTTTTGTGTGTGTTGCGGAGGGAAGGATTTTATGGTGGCTGGAGTGCAAATCCTGCCACCAACCTCCCCCAAAAAAAAAGAGTAACCCAGCTGCAGGAGGACGTCTGCAGACACAGTTGGACACCAGATCTGGATGGTCATTGGCTCACAAGGAGCTCTTCCTCCCTTTGACAGGTTTTGTTTTTATTCCTGTTGGGTGTCCATATCCATACACCCTCCTCACCAGGAAAGTTGACAGGAGAAACGGTTAAGTTGCCGACAACCCGACATTTAAACAGGTTAGTACAGATTTACATGGTGCCTGTAGCATGTCACAGAATTGATTTGATCTGGTCTGTCCTGACATACTTGTATCCACAAAGGTGCAAGCAAAACATGTACTTGAGTTTTTGTCTCAAAGTCCAATTTTTTACCTGTAGTGTGGTCTTTGTTTGGGACGACACTGGTCATGTGTTATTTAAAATAACAAAAAAAAATTGCAGACTCTAAGGCTCATGGTGGAGCTCTTGTATGCAGACAGAGACACGAGACAACACCAGGGATTCACGTCAGAAAAACAGCCGCTGAACTTGGGGAAGGGACGTAAATCTTAATCGTTGGGTGCATTTTGGGTGGAGACACCCATCTTGTGACCTGAGTTTTGTCTTTGCACTCAGTGGA
The DNA here is from genome assembly GCA_035128595.1 of Eptatretus atami. NCBI lineage: Eukaryota > Metazoa > Chordata > Myxini > Myxiniformes > Myxinidae > Eptatretus > Eptatretus atami. Next base: position 116,379,456 of record CM068955.1, read on the forward strand.
GGAAATTGAGGATAATCCTCCTCACCCCCCCCCCATTATGGATGTCATCCTACATGGTTTGTCTATGCATGATCCTTTAAATGCTGAGCTGTAAATGAGGAAGTAGCACATACCATTTTTAGTCTTTGATATGCCTCGGCCAGGGTCGGAATCATTGTTCTGACCCCTCTCCCTCCTCCCTCCCCCCTCAGAGCAGATGCAGACCCAATAACCACAATGACTCAGTCTGATGTTGTTTTTTCAGACACAGTACCCTTTGGAGGGGACAACCAATAAGACTGCAATTAGCCTTGGGTTGTGGGTAACCAATTAAATGTTTGTTCTTCAGTGTCAAAGGAGAAGTAATCTGCAGCTTATTATTTTACCCAAAAGACCCAGGTGAGATTGCATGGACTTTCTTATCCAAGTTTGATGTTCAAAGCTGGAAGCAGTCCTTCCAGGATCTCGGGTGGTCTAAGGTATCATTGCAGGTTTCGGAGCGAGCGCGTTGGGGTCTACGAGGGGCTTTCTCCGACCAGTCATTCAACCTCCGACCCTGAAGCCACAAGCCACGGATAACTCCGTGGCCCGATGGGTTGCTAAGCAACTGCAGATGCTGGTTGGGATAACTAGTTCTGGTAGGGTCCCCACGCCCAGTGTCGCGTTGCCTTACCTGGTGAGCTAGCTATCTCAACTGGGGAACCGCATTCTCAATATCCACCCCTTATACTTATTATGTATGGCTGAGCGAACCATGGGTGGCTGTTGGCTATGCTACTGGAGTGGATTGTTGGGGTACAATGTCCTGTCTATTTAATACGTACACACTATGCCGAACCAATTAAGGAAAGGACAACCGGGCAAGTTTGAAAGCAGTTTACCAAGTTAAAAAAGCAAGCACGTATCAATCGTAAGCATGTATTTACAAAGCAATTGGACACAAAAGGAAAGTAATTAGCCCTTAGCATGGAAGCCCCTTACACAATCTTACTTGTCTACAAAACATCAGAAGTAGATGAGAAGATAGAGGAAGAACCGAGTACGGTTTTGACTCCTGACTCACCCTGCACAGACAGGTTGGCCTGTGTCAGTCCCAAGCGGGGTGGAAGGGGTTGAGAAAGGAAGGGAGTACAGTAGTGTGTTGATGCGATGCTGGGAGAAGGGTAGTGTAGATGATTATGTAAGCTTCAAGGAAGGGTGTGAGGTGTGAATCAGTACCTCGTCCACTTGGGACCGAGGTTAATTGTTGATAGCTCTTTCCATCACTGATACTCATTTTTGTGCATTAAAAATAGACAATTAGGTGGTTTTACATAGAGAGGAAAGATTGCGTAAGTCAGTGTAGAGCTGTGGTATTCTCGGGAGCTTGTGGTGCCATTCACTCTTGGGTCTTGCACAGCGCTGCCTGACTCAGCCCAGCGTCGCCCAGCGCAGCTTGGTATAGATCATCACCCTGTTGCTCCAGCTTTTATCTCCCCCTGTGCCAGGCGTGACCTCCAGGAAGCAAAGTTCAGCCTGGCCTTTTTGACCTTGTGTGGGGCATGGGTTCCAGAGAGCAAGGGTCACCATTCGCGCTATGTCTCCCCCACTCCCCCCCCCACCCCCGTGCAGTCCGTGCTCATTGGTCCTTGCCTGCCGAGCCCTCCCGAGGCGAAGTAGTGATGGTGTTCTCAAATCAAGTTTCGGTTTTATTCAAAGACACAGAAGGTAGTTCAAAGACTACATAAAAGAGTTCAGTTCCATCAAAGTAAAATACAACAAATTATAAAATATATATATATATATGTAAATATATTCAAGACTGCTACAAATAAGAATCACACAATAAAATCAAACAGAAAATTATATATTGAAGTAAATAATTAAAATTATATAACAATCTAAAGACGAGCATTTAACAGCTGAATCATAAAAGGAACAGGAGATTGTTTACATCTCCGAGTTGTTATTTGAACCGTGTGTTGTTGTTGGAAGTTTCTGAGCCTGCGACTGGACATAATATGTCAAGATTGGGGCAAAGATGGCGATGCCCCTTACTAGTGAGCAAGGATTTAGCAAAGGGGATTGTAATTATATTTTGCCTGTCAGCAAGTGAGACAACATTGTGTTCAAAAGTTCACCATAGGACAAGATGTTTGGAAACGCAGTCATGCGTCACGCTATCTTCTGAATGCGTTCAATACATTGGGTTTGAGCAACAGTAAAGCCAGAAGACCACACAGGTGCTCCAAGTTCAAGCATTGGATAAAAAAACAAAACAGGTAATACTCTTTCCTCAACAGATATTTCATAAAGTTAAGAGAAAACCGAAAAATTGTGGAAAGGTAGAGAGTTTAATAACCAAGAACATACAAAACAGTATTTACATTATACAGTACCTTAATGAAGGGTATGGCCTTTTGTTGTCGAACGTTTTAATCGTACCTTAAAAGAGAAGACTATATAAAATATCCTAATAAACTCGGTTCACAAACAATGGTTTTCTTTATTCAGGATATTGGGATAAGTATAATAACACGATTTCTATACGTCAACAATATGAAACCATCAGAAACATTTACAAAATAAATAGTGGAAAAGAGTTAATGTCAGAAAATCTGCAATAAATGGTTGTTAAAAAAGGAATCTCATTTTGAAAAAGGTTTTACTGAACGATGGACGAAAGAACTTTTGAAAATTGTTGATGTAATAGATACGGTTCCTTGGGACTTATAGATATATGGATTTAGAAGGGGAGAGATTTAGGTCATTTATTCACAAGAATTACAAAGACAAAGTATAAATTGAATTTTTTTTTGATCTCCGCCCCTTTTTTGGACTCCACCCACACAAACCCCGCCCTCTACAATACCTCCGCCACACAAAACCCCACACAAACCCCACCACACACCCCTCACAAGCTCTAATAAATTGAAATTTTTGACTCCACCCACACAAGCCCCGCCCACACAAACCCCGTCCACACAAGCCCCGCCCACACAAACCCCACACAACCCCACCACACACCCTCAACCAAGCTCCAATTAAATTTGAAATTTTTTGACTCCGCCCCTTTTTGACGTCCACCCACACAAGCTCCACACACACACAGGCTCCACCCCATATTCATTCATATTCACATAATAGTTGATTAGTTAATTAGTTCCCCACACACAACATGTTTATTTAATTAACAAAATTATCCAACCCATCCACACAAGCTCCACTCATCCACCCATCACCATCTCTCCACCATCCAGACCACGAGCAAAAACCTCATCACATTCGGCCCCCCCATAGCCCACCACACAAGCCCCTCCCTCACCGAAGCCCCGCCCACAACAAAGCCCTCCCCACTCCTCCCACACAAGCCCCTCCCACACAAGGCCCCTCCCCCTCATCCCACTTTGACCACCCACACAAAGCCCTCCCACACAAGCCCTCCCACAACCGAAGCCCCCCGCCCACCACGCCCCTCCCCCCTCCATCCACAACAAAGCCCTCCCACACAAGGCCCCCCTTTCCCCCCCCCTTTTTCAAATCCCACCTTTGACCCACCCACACAAGCCCCTCCCACACAAGCCCCACCCCTCATCCCCCCTGTGCGCCCCCCACTTTGACCCACCACCTCCCTCACTCCCACCCCCCACCCTTCCCACACACACACGGGGGGAGAGTGGGATGAGGGGTATGGTCATTGGGCGGAGCGCACCTACCCCCCCCCCCCTCCCCCTCCTTAATGTCTTGATTCGTTTTTTTATAAATTCAGAATCAAGTAATTGTAAAACAAAACAAATATATTTATATATTGAAAATATTAAATATTCATTGCTGAGAATGTATTAATCTTTCCCAGCAATCTTCTTCAGATGTCTTTGATTTCGCGAAAACTCAGACACCATATTCTGTTTTGAAACAAAAAAGTGGCATAATAATTTAGGTTTTTATAAAGATAATTACATGGTAATATGAGTAAAGCCTCGTTGACCACTGTAATTAACACACCAGGGCTGTTCATCTTCAAGGTCAATAAAATAATTCCAGTGTACAACAAAACCACGTCAAACTTAATGAGCAACCAACTAAGACGACATTCTAAGAGAGAGTGATATTAATAATATTCAGAAATATTTACTTCGTCCAGAAGAATAGTGTTGTATCAGATTGGCCAACAGCTTATGTTGTGGATCGAGCTTGAAAAAAAATGAAAATAATGTGAGTCAAGGTATAGATGGAGAGACAGATAGAGAGAGGGTAGTAGAAAGACAGACAGAGAAGAGACAAAGAGAGGAGAGATTACAAGACAGACAGGGAGAGATACTAGAGAGACAAACAGACAGGGACACACACACGCACACACACACACACACACCACACACACAACACGGACACACAACACACACACACACACACACACACACACACACACATACACACCACACACGGCAAACACGTACACACATAGCATACACACACACACACACATACATTAACACATATAACACGCACGCACACACACACACACTACACCACACACACACGCGTGGCGCCACACACACACAACACATCACTCACACGCACACAGGCTCACGTGGTTAATCACTCGAGATTCAGGGCCTGATAGACTCATACAGTTCATTCACAAAGTTTTTCAATTCTCTTCTTAAATCACTACTTCATCAATAAGGGGCATTTATCTCATCCACCTCATCGCAATGTTAAATTCCACGTCATCGAAAAGGCCTGCTTAGGAAACAAAAAATATTTTGCATGTATCACTATATAATTTTATAATCATTTGCTTCATCGTTCAAAGAGGAACTAAACCCATACAAACGTACTAAGAGAACTGTTATCTTCACGAGGAGAGCAAGTCCATGGCTCAGTTTTTTTTTCACCATTGGACAAGATGGTAAATATCAGAGGGCTTGATAAGACGTCGTGTGAGTCATTAATTCTCTTCCTAATGTACAAATACAAGAGAATTAATTCCATGCACCTCGTCGTGATATATAAACTGCTCTTCTTCCACGGACCTGCCAGGATAAAAAAAAATATATATCAGAATTTTCACGATTCAATATATAATCACTTGCTTCATCGTTCAAGAGAAAACCATCTACAAACTTTAACTATCTGTTTTGTCCGTTGGAGAAACGATCGTGATGCTCAGTGTAAAAATGAAAATCCCGTCTGCGCAAAACTGTTGCGAAAAAACTAAAAGCAACGATGAGGAAATAACCTAAGCATTGGGTGCAGCCACAGGAAATGACAGCAGGATAAAAACTGGGCGATTGTATGAATTCATTACAAAACAACTTAATAATGGTTGATTTCAAATGTTTTCAGTTCATACCGTGAAAATGAGGAAAGTGGTTTTTGACACGGCGCGTGGTGAATGGAGGATTAGTGTTTAGACAGTCAGCTGTTGAAAAAATAGGAACTATTGAAGGAATTTGAGAATTGAACAAATCTTTATAGGTTCAATGTGTGCAGCTAACAATAGGCATTGCGTTATTGAAAAAGAGTGTCCCTAGGTTAAAAGGGGAGAACAAATAATATATAAGCCTGGTTATATATATATATATATAATTATATACTATATATTATTAATAATATATTATAATATATATATATATAATATTATACAAAGCCTGTGTGGCTTAGTGGTAGGGGTGGCGGATGGATTCCAGTGTCCCGAGTTCGAATCCCGCTCAGCTGATACCAGGGGGTGACTCAGCCTTGTCTCCATCCGAGGTTCGGCGAAGTGTATAGTACCAGTGTCACGTCCCGGTGTATTCCCGTGTTAGAATAGGTTGTACCATATCCCTGTGTTGTAAGAGGCGTCCAGGAAGCATCCGGCCATAAAACATTGCCTCACCAAAAAAGCTAAACCCCTGCACAAAAGCAGCAAAAACGGATAAAAAGGGGGTTTATTTTAGGGAAAAAAAATGAATCGCTGAAAATCCCCCATCATTTACATGGAAAGTGAGCCAGAATTCAGTATATCCACCCTACTGTTATGGGTGGATGAGTGGTTTAACGGTGACTAGAGAACAAGCTGCTGATTACATTTTGTTGTTTGTTGTGCAAAGATGGGTTTGTGTCTGTGTGCCAGGATATCACAAAAAAGTTATGGACTAATAGGACGAAATTTGGTGGCAGGCTCGGTGGTGACAAATACAAAATTTGGTGAAGATCCGGAGATCAGATCTGGGAATGTTTGGGTTTTTTAAGTGATTTTGGCGCCATTGAGAGATATGGTGCCAAAATATGTAGCATGATATTTCAAAAAGTTTGGAGCCTGTGACAAAACAGCCTGAGAGTTGGTTCTGGTGATGAGAACAAGCGATTCGATTTTCGTTAAGGTCCAAGATCCACGTCCCCGACTTATCGCCGAGGGAATTTAATTCCCTCGCCGAGAAACATTTGGAGTGATTCAACTTGCTCGCGGCTGCATTTTGTTCATGATGCGCTCTGATTAGGCTTTGGGTAACAAAATTATTAATGTGTTTTTTATCCAGTGGGAGTGATCTGTGCGGCACCCATGCAAAAACTGGAAGGGCCCAGGTGCTTGCCTGTGGATCTGATGGTGTTGGTTGAGATAAAGTACTGTGATATGGAGGCTATCACAGTCTTGCCTACCAGCGAATTGCGTCAAATCAGGTTGGTTAGAGGACGTGTTATCACTTCGTTAGTGATGTCATTGAGTCAATTATTGTTTTGCTTTGGTACTTCTCTTATTCTTTAACCCCTTACCCAGTTAGCTTTTTAGAGATGCATTGGAGTTTTTTTTTTTGTTTTTTATTTTATTGCAAGCAAATGTTTAATTGCTGATTCCTTGTGGATATAACAATAATTTGTTTCTATATGAAAAATAAAAGGTTTATTCTAATGTGCAATGCACTTCAAGCCTCCTTGAAACTGGTACTTGTTTTAGAAAGTTTCAACTTGTAGCAATGGTTTGTTGAATGATTGATTTTCTTTCCATGTATTTGGTTTTGCTGATAGCTTTGTGTATTAAAGTTGTGTTTGTGTTTGTACAGGTCAGATTTCTGTAACACTACCATTTCAAGGGTGCTGGAGGTCTTTGCTGACCAACATCACATCCACTGACAGGTACATTGTCTATCTTCTCCTACATTGTTATCGGAGAAAACTGGTCTCCTTCCTGTCCACTTTTATTACATCAATTGTTTTCCTTCCATTAAACAAGTTGACAGTTGATTTGAGTTTTGCAGGATAGCTTAGAAAGGTATATACACTCATTTGTGAACTGTCTAGCCTGGGTTAGATTCCCACCCAGCTATCAGCGTCATCCTGTTTCATTACGGCCAAGGCAAGGCATAAGTGTGTGCCTTCTCGGATGGACATTAAACTGGGCATTCCCATCTGCCAGCATTTAGTTGGTGGAAATTAAAGAGATCCCATGTGTCTGAGTTATCTACAAGTACCTTGAACAAATTACAAAATTCCTCACAAATTCCTTCAGTGAAACGTTAGCTTGACCAGACGGTTCGTGAAGACTTTGGCAAACATTTCGCCATCCTGACACCACATGCGTGGAATAATTGATTTATTAAAATAGGTATTCGGTTGTAACTTCAGCAAAAGTGCTTTTTGTTGGTAATCAAATGAAAATTATTGGAGCAGAATTGCAGGGCTTTGAGCTTGAATTATGGTGGGATCTTTGCCTTGAGCTTGTGTTCTGTGTCACCTAAAGGAGAAGATTCCTTTTATCTGAGGCTGGCAAGCCCTGGAGGAGTTGTCCAAGGTAGTTCCGCTCATGGCCCAGGTAAGAGCAGCTTTTTGTCCAATCGTCATTTTAGGGCATTCTCTACGAGATGACCTAATAAAGCCGGGACAAATGTCCGTTCGTCCGCCACAAGTTTTTCTGGTCCGATCTTGTTGAAACTTAGTATTGTGGGTAAGGTTGTATGGTGTTGCACAACGATATAACTTTTGTTCCGGGCGTTCCAAGGTTCAGGGTTAAGTCACGTAAGTTATAAAAATCGCCATTTTCAAAACCTATCTAGTCTGCCATTCTACAAGATATTCGGCAACTGTTATTGATTATGATAGTAAAAAATATAATCTTGTATCTAACTGGACGATTTCATGAATTTCCGTCCCGTTTGGCGCCACGTAACCTGGAAGTGGTCAAAAACACTCCGGTACAAAGAAAATCTTTTACATCGATCTTGATGAAATTTGGTATTGGGTAAGAGGTCGATGAGTGATACCAACGACATTATTTTTCCCTGGATTCGAGGTCAGGGTTCAAGGTCAACAAGCACGAAAGTTGTTGGAAAGTTGCCATTTTTCAAACCTATCTAGCTGTCATTTTAGGAAATATCTGGCAACGGTTATCGATTATGAATAGTAAAACCATTATAGACATGACCGCACCCACTACGGAGGTTATTTCTAACTTCGTATAAATCGTGATTCTGGAATATGACAGTGGCCATTGATTTTGCAAATATGTGTTTGTTAATTCAATTGAAGAAGCTCTCTGGCTTTTAATTGATGATTGTCTTTGTGGATTTAGTTGCAGTTTCCTCAAATGTTACATTACTCCTGAAATGTGTGAGAATCCTGGTGTACAGGAATCCACAGTGGTCAGCAGGTCTCAGTTATAGGAACCATGCACCAAAGCGGCACGTTACTGTATCCACTTTACATCAGTACTCCAGGAGATTTTCCATCTGGCTATCCCCCAGGCAGATGCCTGGCCCATCCCTATCTCATTGACGATGCCGATTCTAACCTGCTGTACCACGACGCACGTTGTCAGCCGTTGGCTTTCCTCCCCACTCCATGCAGGGATCCTCACCTGCAGAGAGAATCTGGTGAGCATGATCGCATCAGGAAAACTAACAACATGTCCAGCAGCGCAGTTGTGCTACCGATGAAAACAGGTAAGAAATCCCATCTGGTCTCTCTCCACTAAACGTTCGTGGGACACGGTCTGCCCAGCGTTAGCCAAGATTCTCTGAAGAGACTAATATTCCGAAGCAAGTTAAGTCTTTGTCTCAGATTCTTGTTCAGAGTCCAAGTCTCATATCCGTGAGCCAAGTTGGAAGCACCCAAAGACTTGGACGTTCGTCCTCCTGCAAGGTACTGGACAGTGCCACACCCATGATCCATGAATCCATGACTCCCCAGGCCCAACCCAGACATCTATCGACCTCTTGCTCAACAACATACAGACACAGGGAATATCACCTTGCAAGGTAAGTGAATCTCTGGGACCTTCAACATCCTCACCACAGAAACAGGGTACAGACAAGATTTGCAAGTAATCCCAAGATGTTCATTGAAATGCCTGGATCTTAGTTTTGACCCAGGAAACCCGATAAGTCAGCGGCTCCGACTTCCTCATTCAGGCCACATCGAGGGCCCCAGAAGGATATCCAGAGTCTCTGCAAAGATGAATGCATCTGCCGAAATCAAGGTAGCAATTTTGACATTTCCAAACGATGCACGTGCAGCTTGATCTCGAAGAACATTTTCCCCAGAATCCAGTCCGTACAAGCGCTTGAAAAGTGTGGCGGCTAGCTGCACACCCCTGACAAACTCCAGTAACAACTAGAAATAAGTCAAAGTTGGTATCACCACATCTTTCATCGCCACTCTCAGTACCATGAGTATGAGTTCAGACATCAGTTTGATCAGTTTTGGTGGTACCCACGAAGAATCCTCTAGAGCAGTGGTTCTCCACCTTTTGTAGTCCGCGAACCCCCCCCCCAAAAAAAAAAAAGCATAGATGGTACTTACGAAATCTCAACTTGACTCTGACCTTGGTTCTAAAAAAGCTGCTCTAGAGAAGGTAGGCAACGCAAGCCAGAAGTTTCTACGATTGATTCTGTACCAAACATCCAAAATCGAATTGTTTACCTCACTTGGACCTTGGACCTTGACCGATTGTGACCAAAAATGTAATCAGCGCTAAGCATCACCCTCCGAATCACGTGGTTAATTTGACATTGGTAGGTTCTTCCTTTCTTGAGTACCGCGGATAACGTAACGTAAAGGTCACACTCGACCCCCCCCCCACTCGAAAGGGACTCCGGCGTGAGCGCGATGACGTCAGCGCGCACACGCAATACCTTGCCACGTGACGAGCCATGAACGCGGCGGGTGAAAATATTTTTAGTTACAATATAAAATAGTCTCCAAAACATTTCCGATTTTACCGAATTTCGACAACCGCGTGTTAGCGTCCTACGCGATCGCAAACACCGAAGGCAAAATTAAAATTCGAAGTAAAAAACGAACTTGTACGTCGACCGAAGAAAAAATACTTCCATTTCTCCACAAGGAATTTATGGAATTTATTAACCTCCGCCAATCGAAGATGGACGGAGGTTACTGTTTTCACCCCTGTCTGTTGTTTGTTTGTTGAAAAGGGCTGTGAAACAGTATTACAGAAAACTCCTGGGACGGATTTCGACGAAACTTGGTTGGGGGATTAGGTATGGTCCAAGTATCATGCCATTCGATTTTTGGACTTTGGTTTCCAAGTCCATATGGCCGCTATGGCGGCCATTTGAAAAAAAATATTTGGAATTTTTGTTTTGCATTTCTACATGTTTTAAGTGATTTCCAACCAAAAATAAATAAAATTTGTTAGAGAAAAAAAGAACTTTAGAAAAATTTTGCACTTTTTTTCAAAAAATTCGATTTTATTTGAAAAATATTTGAATTTTTTTTTTTTTTGCATTTCTACATGTTTTTAAGAGATTTCCAACCCCCAAAAAAATTTGTTCGAGAAAAAAAAAACCCAGAAATTTTGCAACCTTTTTTGGCATTTCTACAACGCGTCATTTTAGTTTGTTTATTCAATCGTGGTTTCAGTAGAGTCTGATCCGTTTTGACCTACAATAATTAGAATATCGTGCTTCACTTAATTGACCCAGCAGTATTGGCGGCGGAGGTTTTGCACTCTACGAGTGCTCCCCTCTAAGTTTAATATATTTTTATCAAAAGTCATAAAACGCGTAATATTTCGGCCTATCCACAAACAATCTTTACACCATCCGACGGCCTTAGCGAGTCAGGCTGCGACGATAAGCTTTATTGGATGAAATGACTTTTAAACACCATCTTTATCGAAAACACGTCAGCGCGCACACGGCAAAACCTTTACATGGACTCAACGACGCGTTGCTCGAGCCGCTGCACCATGTAACGAGCCGTGACGCGCGGTTGAAATTTTTTTATACTTTCTGAAAACGTCTTCAAAAATCCGATTTTTTACCAGAATTCGACAACGAGTGTTTAAGCTCCTAAGCGATCGCAAAAAAAACCTGAGACAAAATTAAAATCGAAGTTAAAACGAACTCGTAACGTCACCGAAAGCACCCAAATAACTCATTGGTCTCGGCAACAATGAATTTACGGAATTTATTCTTATATTATTCATTTTTCTACCACTTATGACTAGATTTAGGAATTTTTATAAAAAACATAGCCGTAACTCGACGAATGACACAAATTCCGCCGAACTTACCCTCGATCTTCCAAAACTCAGCTACCGTCAACCAATACGCTGTGGTAAACTTTTCTCGAGTTAGTTTTGGATGTTTGACTTCGACTGTGACCTTGACCTTTGACGATTTTGACCAAAATCTAAATCTAGCGCTAGCCATCACCTCCTGAATCACGTGGTGATTTGACATTGGTAGATTCTTCCGTATCGAGTTATTCGTTGCCTACAAACAACAACACAAACACACACAGAACAGAGGACGGAAGTCATCAATATACCTACGAAATCTTTAGATTTCATAAGTAAAAAAGAAAGAAAGAGGGCTCTTCTTCCTCTTCGCATAAAGGGGGAGGGCATCTCCAGGGTGTTTGGATAGCTTCCCTAACTATTAAATAATCACAGTCATCTATATCGATTTCTGCCATTAAACAATGGAAGGTGAGCTATCTAGGGAACAAGCACTATATCCACATAATGACTTAAAGGAACCTGAATGTTATGTGCAACTCGAATTAGCCAAATTTCGTAACAATATAGTTTGTTTGTTTATTTGTTTGACAATCTTCCCGCGACCCCAATAAAAACAATCTCGGACCCCACCCCAGGTTGAGAACCATTGCTCAGAAGGGCATCCTGATTCACTGAATCAAAATGTCTCACAGAGATCAACATAGCTGCAAGCAAGCCTTGCCAAAACTTTATCTGTGTTCGGTGAGGACCCGATGAGCAAGGATACGGTCAATTGTGAACTCTGGTGTAAGCCTGACTGCTCCTGGGCACTTGATGCTCAAGCGATGTGGCGAACCTGTCAAGGAATTTATCTAGCAAAAACACTTGCCCGGCACTTGAGAGCAGGTCACCCTCCAGTAGTTTGTTGGCAGTCCTGCAATCACCCTTCCTTTCACGAGAAGGCCAACAAGCCCCCTCTTCCAGTAAGTTTGGATGATGCCTGTGTTCAGGCAGAGCCAGAAATGCATGTAAATTGAGTAACAACATTTCCACACAGCCTTTGAGAAGTCAGCATGGATATCACAGATCCCAGAGCTTGACCCATTTCAACAGTTTCACCGTAACCTGTGTTTCCACAAACGAAGGTGGATCATAGTTGATTGGAAGGTCCAGCACTTGGGATAGTAACACCCCTAACATCCAACTACAGCTTGGTGGGTCGCCTGTACAGCCGCTCAAAGTAACCGGCCCAGCGCGGCCTTCACTTCGGACTCTCTGTCAGAGCTCCACCACCTTTCTGCTATAACTGCAGTCCCACTCGAGGGCTGGCTTAGAGAGGACGCAAGCGCAATATTCCCTGTAAGAGACGAGAATCACTTGACGCAAAATGCTCTACCCCTCACAGATTTCTTCTACCACGGGCATCCATGTCCACCCTCGGTGGCACATACAGTTTTACGCCTTTAACTCCCTGAACAAGCTCAGCTCTCATTAAGCCTGTGCCCTGCAACTCTGATCAATGGTATCCAGTGTCCCCTTTAGAGACAAAATTCTTCTTGGCCCTATGGTGAGTTCCAAGACATCTCCCCTGGCAACATCAAGATGGATGTCTTGAAGGCCACTCCACATCTCTTCAGGATTCTCAAACCACCTAGACCCCCAAATCCCCACTCAGCCGGTTCACAAACTCCTCAGCTACCCTCTCATCCTTGAGCTTCCCAATATCCAGCCTAGACTGGGATGGTATCATTCGTGGATGTAAACTGCAACTTCAGAGTTGCTACAACAAGCCTGTGGTTGGTATTGAGGAACTGAGTACTCCGGTAGACTCTGTAGATCTGGATCCTCCTCCATTGACCATCAACGAGCACATGGTCAATATCCCTTTGCCACACACCAGCGTTTAAATACCAAGTCCAGCGATGAGCTTGTCCGTGCTGAAACCATGAACCAGCCTCCCTAAGTCCATGACTTGCAAAGCCAAGGAACTCGGTGTTCTGCTTCACAGTTCCGACCCATGGGGACCAACATACGTCTCATAACCATTCCTATCCATATTCCAGTCGAAGCATTGAAATCCCCCAAGACTAGAAGAGTGTCTCGCCTGGGGGACTGATCAACCACAGACCCTAGTGTGGCATAGAATGCATCCTTCATGGTGAGATTACTCGCCTCAGTCAGAGTGTATACAGAGACCAGGGAAACGACACCCAAAGAGTGACGAATCCTTCGTCTCATAATATGCTAGTTTTGACCCCTGTTACCTCAATTATCATTGGAGTCAGCTTATTGGACACCAGTTACAGAAACTCTTGGCATGGTAACATCAGAGTGACCAGACCAATAGTAGGTGTAACCACCCACCATGATCTCGCCACAATCCGGTCTCCGAACCTCAGAGTGTCAATACCGATGTTCAAAGCAATTTACCGCATTCTGTCATATAACAAGACCTTTAGCTTCGATGATAACAGAGACAGGTGATCATCCTCTCTTGGGGATAGGACAATCCAGGCACCACCCGAAGGGAGCACCTAAGGTTAACCCACGGAGACCGCTGTCTGGTGGACGACACCTCAGCACGACCCTGCACACCACTACTGCAATTCAACCCGGGAAGTTTTACCCCGTGTTTTTCCTCCTATCATCAAATAGTGGGGGTCCCAAAGGCTTTGCCCCAATCCCATCTCGGTGAGCTGCCCCAGCGAAGGGCAGCTGCACAGGAGGTACTCCCACAGAGTGGGTTTTTCGTTCTCGTTGCTTTTTTCGTGTGTGTTGCGGAGGGAAGGATTTTATGGTGGCTGGAGTGCAAATCCTGCACCAACCTCCCCAAAAAAAAAGAGTAACCCAGCTGCAGAGGACGTCTGCAGACACAGTTGGACACCAGATCTGGATGGTCATTGCTCACAAGGAGCTCTTCTCCCTTTGACAGGTTTTGTTTTTATTCCTGTTGGGTGTCCATATCCATACACCCTCCTCACCAGAAAGTTGACAGGAGAAACGGTTAGTTGCCGACAACCCGACATTTAAACAGGTTAGTACAGATTTACATGGTGCCTGTAGCATGTCACAGAATTGATTTGATCTGGTCTGTCCTGACATACTTGTATCCACAAAGGTGCAAGCAAAACATGTACTTGAGTTTTTGTCTCAAAGTCCAATTTTTTACCTGTAGTGTGGTCTTTGTTTGGGACGACACTGGTCATGTGTTATTTAAAATAACAAAAAAAAATGCAGACTCTAAGGCTCATGTGGAGCTCTTGTATGCAGACAGAGACACGAGACAACACCAGGGATTCACGTCAGAAAAACAGCCGCTGAACTTGGGGAAGGGACGTAACTTATCGTGGGCATTTTGGGTGGAGACACCCATCTTGTGACCTGAGTTTTGTCTTTGCACTCAGTGGAGGAAATTGAGGATAATCCTCCTCACCCCCCCCCCCCATTATGGGATGTCATCCTACATGGTTTGTCTATGCATGATCTTTTAAATGCTGAGCTGTAAATGAGGAAGTAGCACATACCATTTTTAGTCTTTGATATGCCTCGGCCAGGGTGGAATCATTGTTCTGACCCCTCTCCCCTCCCTCCCCTCCCCCATTCAGAGCCAGTGCAACGGCAATAACCACAAATGACACTCAGTCTGATGTTAGTTTTTCAGACACCAGATTACCTTTGGAGGGGACAAACCAATAAGACTGCAATTAGCCTTGGGTTGTGGGTAACCAATTAAATGTTTGTTCTTGCAGTGTCAAAGGAGAAGTAATCTGCAGCTTATTATTTTACCCAAAGACCCAGGTGAGATTGCATGGACTTTCTTATCCAAGTTTGATGTTCAAAGCTGGAAGCAGTCCTTCCAGGATCTCGGGTGGTCTAAGGTATCATTGCAGGTTTCGGAGCGAGCGCGTTGGGGTCTACGAGGGGCTTTCTCCGACCAGTCATTCAACCTCCGACCCTGAAGCCACAAGCCACGGATAACTCCGTGGCCCGATGGGTTGCTAAGCAACTGCAGATGCGGTTGGATAACTAGTTCTGGTGGGTCCCACGCCCAGTGTCGCGTTGCCTTACCTGGTGAGCTAGCTATCTCAACTGGGGAACCGCATTCTCATATCCACCCCTTATACTTATTATGTATGGCTGAGCGAACCATGGGTGGGTGTTGGCTATGCTACTGGAGTGGATTGTTGGGGTACAATGTCCTGTCTATTTAATACGTACACACTATGCCGAACCAAATTAAGGAAAGGACAACCGGCAAGTTGATAAGCAGTTTACCAAGTTAAAAAAGCAAGCACGTTCAATCGTAAGCATGTATTTACAAAGCAATTGGACACAAAAGGAAAGTAATTAGCCCTTAGCATGGAAGCCCCTTACACCAATCTTACTTGCTACAAAACATCAGAAGTAGATGAGAAGATAGAGAAGAACCGAGTACGTTTTTGACTCCTGACTCACCCTGCACAGACAGGTTGGCCTGTGTCAGTCCCAAGCGGGGTGGAAGGGGTTGAGAAAGGAAGGGAGTACAGTAGTGTGTTGATGCGATGCTGGGAGAAGGGTAGTGTAGATGATTTATGTAAGCTTCAAGGAAGGGTGTGAGGTGTGAATCAGTACTCGTCCACTTGGGACCGAGGTTAATTGTTAAAGCTCTTTCCTCACTGATACTCATTTTGTTGCATTAAAAATAGACAATTAGGTGGTTTTAACATAGAGAGGAAAGATTGCGTAAGTCAGTGTAGAGCTGTGTATTCTCGGGAGCTTGTGGTGCCATTCACTCTGGGTCGTGCACAGCGCTGCCTGACTCAGCCAGCGTCGCCCAGCGCAGCTTGGTATAGATCATCACCCTGTTTGCTCCAGCTTTTTCCCCCTGTGCCAGGCGTGACCTCCAGGAAGCAAAGTTCAGCTGGCCTTTTTGACCTTGTGTGGGGCATGGTTCCAGAGAGCAAGGTCACCATTCGCGCTATGTCTCCCCCACTCCCCCCCCCACCCCCGTGCAGTCCGTGCTCATTGGTCCTTGCCTGCCGAGCCCTCCCGAGGCGAAGTAGTGATGGTGTTCTCAAATCAAGTTTCGGTTTTATTCAAAGACACAGAACAGGTAGTTCAAAGACTCACATAAAAGAGTTTCAGATCCATCAAGTAAAATAACAATAAATTATAAAATATATATATATATATATGTAAATATATTCAAGACTGCTACAAATAAGAATCACACAATAAAATCAAACAGAAAATTATATATTGAAGTAAATATATTAAATTTATAACAATCTAAAGACGAGCATTAACAGCTGAATCATAAAAGGAACAGGAGATTGGTTACATCTCCGAGTTGTTATTTGAACCGTGTGTTGTTGTTGAAGTTTCTGAGCCTGCCGACTGGACATAATATGTCAAGATTGGGGCAAAAGATGGCGATGCCCCTTACTGTGAGCAAGGATTTAGCAAAGGGGATTGTAATTATATTTGGCCTGTCAGCAATGAGACAACATTGTGTTCAAAAAGTTCACATAGGACAAGATGTTTGGAAACGCAGTCATGCGTCACGCTATCTTCTGAATGCGTTCAATACATTGGGTTTGAGGCAACAGTAAGCAGAAGACCACACAGGTGCTCCAAGTTCAAGCATTGGAAGAATGTTCATTTTATAATATCAAATCAAATCAATCAATCAGCCTTAACGCCATTTTTATTTCATTTGCTTAAAATATAAAGTCAGAATAATTCACAAGAATGAAACCTGTTGATCCCATTTCAGATTATTTTGGATGATATGCCAAGCGTTTGCAGAGAGGCGACCGTTTTCCAGTGTAACATATCAATTTCCAATTGACTGAGAGGTGGAGAATGAATAAGAAATGAAATCTGCAATAAATTTACACTTAGTGTGCTCAGCTCCAGTTATCGTTAG
>CM068955.1:116397400-116420906 GCA_035128595.1 Eptatretus atami
TCGTGACTCTCGGATAAGTCCGAAAGGTCATGGGTCCCTGAGCGGACCGTGGTCGCCAATATTTCGACGGCGCGGGGTAGCGTAATTGCCGAATTTCAATATACCTAAGTACCCACGTCGTCTAACTACCGGGGAAAACCACACCCTCGACGGACCTCGGGCGGAACGGACAGTTTACCGAGCCCGATCCGGGTGTAAACCGAGCGGGATTACCAAGATCCGTCGGCCCAAATTAACATTTTACGGCACGAACGGCCTCACTAATTCTCAATACGCACCGTGCTAGGCCAATGAAAGAAAACACGAACAACAAACTGGAACATTTAACACGGGGGTTTATTTATAAACAATAATCGGGGAGGGAGCACACAACGAGCAGAGTTATCCGAATATGCAGGCAATGTCATTCACAATGTACAAGGCACTTAACAATTCTATTTACAGACGGGGCTCACGGACACACACACACACCCAAAAGAAAATGGACCCGCGGGTCTTTATTCGGTCCTCCGCCGAGGAGGATAGTTCAGCTGGGGACCAGAGCCTGGCCGGGGTACCTTCCCGCCTCGTGCGGTCACAGCGACTCCAAACCACCACGGTGGGACTCGAACCCATGACCCGAAGTCCACGGCCACGACCCTGATGCTCGGTCACCAGACTTGCCCTCCATTGGACCGCAGACCGCTCGAACCACGACCACCATGGTGAGCCCCTCAAAGGACCGCAGACCGCTCGAACCACGACCACCACTGTCTGCAGTCCTCTCGTCTTTTTTCACCACTCTCTTGAGGTCCGAGCGATTTCTTCTTTCGCCACTCACTCCCGATTGGACGGTGCGTCTCGGGGGGGGGGGGGGGCGTCGAGGCGTCTCGGAGGCCGCCCCCGAAGAGGTTCCGTAGTAGCTTTCGGCACGCTGGCCTCCCATTGGCTGGGGCGCGTGCGATGCTCGCCCTTGGCTCATTGGGCGAGGAAACACTCCATGCCCTTTTTTGGAGCGGGCTCCGATCTGAGGTGATGGAAGCCCGCCCACGTCTGTGCTCGGCACGCATGTGCGTGAGGAAGCCGAAAGTGGCAGGAGCGAAGGAGGGATGTTGTTGTTGTAGTTGATGTATAAAAACCTAACTAAAAATAACTCGTAGCACACACGAAATTCCCATTAGACAGAAGGAGGATTCTAACTATAAACACATACTTATCGAAATAACTAAGCTGAGGGACTGTCTGTTTGTGTGCAAATGGCTGCCTCATTCGTAACAAACAACATGGCATTGACCAACAGTTTGGCAACCCGAAAGGAAGTTCAGTGGTGCATTACTTAGTTTACTTGACAGCATCCAGGAAAGAATTGACAAGTCTGGCACGATGTAAACTTGTGCACCATCGACTTTAGTAAGGCCTTTGATCATGTAAATCTACTATTGCGATTGAAAAGCTGATCCAACTTGGTGTTGATTGTGCAGTTTTTGCCTACAATCTGTAATTTTTTTTTTTTAAATCACATCGATCACAAACTGTTCGATACCACGGATCAACATCAACTTCTCTTGATTTCACATGTGGTGTTCCGCAGGGTACAAATCTAGGTCCTATTAGTTTCTTGGGAATGGTTAATGTACAGTTATCACTCCAGCTAATCACTGGAAATACGTTGATGGTCTTGGCCTTATCGATGTTGTATCAAAGTCACATAGTTCACATGTACAGTGTCATATTGATTCGCTCACCAATTGGTGTCGTGCAACGATTGGAGCTGAGCAACTAAGTGTAAATTTATGCAGATTTCATTTCTTCATCATTCTCCACCTCCTAGTCAATTGGAAATTGATCATGTTACACTGGAAACTGTCGCCTCTCTCAAACTGCTTGCATTATCATCCAAAATAATCTGAAATGGGATCAACAGGTTCATCATCTTGTGAATTATTCTGACTTTATATTTAAGCAAATGAAATAAAAATGGCGTTAAGGCTGATTGATTGATTTGATTTGATATATAAATGAAAATTCTTCCAATGCTTGAACTTGGAGCACCTGTGTGGTCTTCTGGCTTTACTGTTGCTCAAACCCAATGTATTGAACGCTTCAGAAGATAGCGTGACGCATGACTGCGTTTCCAAACATCTTGTCCTATGGTGAACTTTTGAACACAATGTGTCACTTGCTGACAGGCAAAATATAATTACAATCCCCTTTGCTAAATCCTTGCTCACTAGTAAGGGCATCGCCATCTTTGCCCATCTTGACATATTATGTCCAGTCGCAGGCTCAGAAACTTCCAACAACAACACACGGTTCAAATAACAACTCGGAGATGTAAACAATCTCCTGTTCCTTTTATGATTCAGCTGTTAAATGCTCGTCTTTAGATTGTTATATAATTTAATTTTTACTTCAATATATAATTTTCTGTTTGATTTTATTGTGTGATTTTATTTGTAGCAGTCTTGAATATATTTACATATATATATATAATATATATTTATAATTTGTTTATTTTACTTTGATGGAACTGAACTCTTTTATGTTAGTCTTTGAACTACCTGTTCTGTTCTTTTGAATAAAACCGAAACTTGATTTGAGAAACACCATCACTACTTCGCCTCGGGAGGGCTCGGCAGGCAAGGACCAATGAGCACGGACTGCACGGGGTGGGGGGGGGAGTGGGGGAGACATAGCGCGAATGGTGACCCTTGCTCTCTGGAACCATGCCACACAAGGTCAAAAAGGCCAGGCTGAACTTTGCTTCCTGGAGGTCACGCCTGGCACAGGGGAGATAAAAGCTGGAGCAACAGGGTGATGATCTATACCAAGCTGCGCTGGGCGACGCTGGCTGAGTCAGCAGCGCTGTGCAAGACCAAGAGTGAATGGCACCACAAGCTCCCGAGAATACCACAGCTCTACACTGACTTACGCAATCTTTCCTCTCTATGTAAAACCACCTAATTGTCTATTTTTAATGCACAAAAATGAGTATCAGTGATGGAAAGAGCTATCAACAATTAACCTCGGTCCCAAGTGGACGAGGTACTGATTCACACTCACACCCTTCCTTGAAGCTTACATAATCATCTACACTACCCTTCTCCCAGCATCGCATCACACACTACTGTACTCCCTTCCTTTCTCAACCCCTTCCACCCCGCTTGGGACTGACACAGGCCAACCTGTCTGTGCAGGGTGAGTCAGGAGTCAAAACCGTACTCGGTTCTTCCTCTATCTTCTCATCTACTTCTGATGTTTTGTAGACAAGTAAGATTGTGTAAGGGGCTTCCATGCTAAGGGCTAATTACTTTCCTTTTGTGTCCAATTGCTTTGTAAATACATGCTTACGATTGATACGTGCTTGCTTTTTTAACTTGGTAAACTGCTTTCAAACTTGCCCGGTTGTCCTTTCCTTATTGTGTGCGGCATAGTGTGTACGTATTAAATAGACAGGACATTGTACCCAACAATCCACTCCAGTAGCATAGCCAACAGCCACCCATGGTTCGCTCAGCCATACATAATAAGTATAAGGGGTGGATATGAGAATGCGGTTCCCCAGTTGAATAGCTAGCTCACCAGGTAAGGCAACGCGACACTGGGCGTGGGGACCCTACCAGAACTAGTATCCCAACCAGCATCTGCAGTTGCTTAGCAACCCATCGGGCCACGGAGTTATCCGTGGCTTGTGGCTTCAGGTCGGAGGTTGAATGACTGGTCGGAGAAAGCCCTCGTAGACCCCAACGCGCTCGCTCCGAAACCTGCAATGATACCTTAGACCACCCGAGATCCTGGAAGGACTGCTTCCAGCTTTGAACATCAAACTTGGATAAGAAAGTCCATGCAATCTCACCTGGGTCTTTTGGGTAAAATAATAAGCTGCAGATTACTTCTCCTTTGACACTGAAGAACAAACATTTAATTGGTTACCCACAACCAAGGCTAATTGCTCTTATTGGTTGTCCCCTCCAAAGGGTAACTGGTGTCTGAAAACACTAACATCAGACTGGGTGTCATTGTGGTTATTGCGTCTGCACTGGCTCTGAGGGGGGAGGGGAGGGAGGAGGGGGTCAGAACATGATTCCGACCCTTGCCGAGGCATATCAAAGACTAAAAATGGTATGTGCTACTTCCTCATTTACAGCTCACATTTAAAGGATCATGCATAGACAAACCATGTAGGATGACATCCCATAATGGGGGGGGGGTGAGGGAGGATTATCCTCAATTTCCTCCACTGAGTGCAAAGACAAAACTCAGGTCACAAGATGGGTGTCTCCACCCAAAATGCCCACGATAAATTACGTCCCTTCCCAAGTTCAGCGGCTGTTTTTCTGACGTGAATCCCTGGTGTTGTCTCGTGTCTCTTTCGCATACAAGAGCTCCACCATGAGCCTTAGAGTCTGCAATTTTTTTTGTTATTTTAAATAACACATGACCAGTGTCGTCCCAAACAAAGACCACACTACAGGTAAAAAATTGGACTTTGAGACAAAAACTCAAGTACATGTTTTGCTTGCACCTTTGTGGATACAAGTATGTCAGGACAGACCAGATCAAATCAATTCTGTGACATGCTACAGGCACCATGTAATCTGTACTAACCTGTTTAAATGTCGGTTGTCGGCAACTTAACCGTTTCTCCTGTCAACTTTCCTGGTGAGGAGGGTGTATGGATATGGACACCAACAAGAATAAAAACAAAACCTGTCAAAGGGAGGAAGAGCTCCTTGTAGCCAATGCAGCCATCCAGATCTGGTGTCCAACGTGTCTGCAGACGTCCTCCTGCAGCTGGGTTACTCTTTTTTTTTGGGGAGGTTGGTGGCAGGATTGCACTCCAGCCACCATAAAATCCTTCCCTCCGCAACACACACAAAAAACGCAACGAGAACGAAAAACCCACTCTGTGGAGTACCTCCTGTGCAGCTGCCCTTCGCTGGGCAGCTCACCGATGATGGGATTGGGCAAAGCCTTTGGGACCCCCACTATTTGATGATAGGAGGAAAACACGGGTAAACTTCCCGGTTGAATTGCCAGTAGTGTGTGTCAGGGTCGTGCTGAGGTGTCGTCCACCAGACAGCGGTCTCCGTGGGTAACCTTAGGTGCTCCCTTCGGTGGGGCCTGGATTGTCCTATCCCCAAGAGAGGATGATCACCTGTCTCTGTTATCATCGAAGCTAAAGCGTTGAACATCGGTATTGTAGCACTCTGAGGTTCGGAGACCGCATTGTGGCGAGATCATGGTGGGTGGTTACACCTACTATTGGTCTGGTCACTCTGATGGTTACCATGCCCAAGGAGTTTCTGTAACTGTGTCCAATAAGCTGACTCCAATGATAATTGAGGTAACAGGGGTCAACATCATATTATGAGACGAAGGATTCGTCACTCTTTGGGTGTCGTTTCCCTGGTCTCTGTATACACTCTGACTGAGGCGAGTAATCTCACCATGAAGGATGCATTCTATGCCACACTAGGGTCTGTGGTTGATCAGTCCCCCAGGCGAGACACTCTTCTAGTCTTGGGGGATTTCAATGCTTCGACTGGAATGGATAGGAATGGTTATGAGACGTGTGTTGGTCCCCATGGGTCTGGAATGTGAAGCAGAACACCGAGTTCCTTGGCTTTGCAAGTCATGGACTTAGGAGGCTGGTTCATGGTTTCAGCACGGACAAGCTCATCGCTGGACTTGGTATTTTAAACGCGGTGTGTGTGGCAAAGGAGATTGACCATGTGCTCGTTGATGGTCAATGGAGGAGGATCCAGAACTACAGATCTACCGGAGTACTCAGTTCCTCAATACCAACCACAGGCTTGTTGTAGCAACTCTGAAGTTGCAGTTTAAATCCACGAGAATGATACCATCCCAGTCTAGGCTGGATTTGAAGCTCAAGGATGAGAGGGTAGCTGAGGAGTTTGTGACCGGCTGAGTGGGGATTTGGGGGTCTAGGTGGTTTGAAGATCCTGAAGAGATGTGGAGTGCCTCAAGACATCCATCCTTGATGTTGCCAGGGGAGATGTCTTGGAACTCACCATAGGGCCAAGAAGAATTTTGTCTCTAAAGGGACACTGGATACCATTGATCAGAGTTGCAGGCCAGGCTTAATGAGAGCTAGCTGTTCAGGGAGTTAAGGCGTAAAACTGTATGTGCACCGAGGGTGGACATGGATGCCCGTGTAGAAGAAATCTGTGAGGGTAGAGCATTACTTGTGGTCAAGTGATTCTCGTCCTGCTTACAGGGGAATTTGCGCATTGCGTTCCTCCAAGCCCAGCCCTCGGTGGACTGCAGTTATAGCAGAAGGTGGTGGGCTCTTGACAGAGGAGTCCGAAGTGAAGGCCCGCGGCCGGTTACTTTGAGCGGCTGTACCAGGCTGACCCACCAGCTGTTGAGTTGGATGTTAGGGTGTTACTATCCCAAGTGCTGACCCTTCAATCAACTATGATCCACCTTCGTTTGTGGAAACACAGGTTACGGTGAACTGGTTGAAATGGGGTCAAGCTCCTGGGATCTGTGTATCCATGCTGAACTTCTCAAGGCTGGTTGAAATGTTGTACTCATATCGTTACATGCATTTCTGGCTCTGCCTGGAACACAGGCATCATCCAAACTTACTGGAAGAGGGGCTTTGTTGGCCTTCTCGTGAAAGGAAAGGGTGATTGCAGGACTGCAACAACTACTGAGGGGTGACACTGCTCTCAGTGCCGGCAAGGTTTTGCTCAGATAATTCTTGACAGGGTTCGCCACATCTGCTTGAGCATCAATGCCCAGAGCAGTCAGGCTTTACACCAGAGTTCAACAATTGACCGTATCCTTGCTCATCGGGTCCTCACCGAACACAGATGAAAGTTTTGGCAAGGGTGCTTGCAGCCTATGTTGATCTCTGTGAAGCATTTGATTCAGTGAATCAGGATGCCTTCTAGAGCAATTGGTTCTCAACCTGGGGGTGGGGTCGCGAGATTGTTTTTTGGGGTCGCGGGAAGATTGTCAAAAACAAATAAACAAACAAATATATTGTTACGAATTTGGTAATTCGATTGCACATAACATTCAGGTTCCTTATTAGTCAGTTATGTGGATAAGTGCTTGTTCCCTAGATAGCTCACCTTCCATTGTTTAATGGGCAGAAATCGATTAGATGCACTGTGATTTAATTTAATAGTTAGGGAGCTATCCCAACACAATGGAGATGCCCCTCCCCCTCTTCTGCGAAGAGGAAGAAGAGCCCTCTTTCTTTCTTTTTTACTTATGAAATCTTAAGATTTCGTAAGTATATTGATGACTTCCGTCCTCTGTTTGTGTGTGTGTGTTGTGTGTTTGTTTGTAGGCACGTAAACTCGATAACGGAAGAATCTACCAATGTCAAATTACACCACGTGATTCAGGGGGTGATGGCTAGCGCTGATTAGATTTTTGGTCAAAATCGGTCAAAGGTCAAGGTCACAGTGAGTCAACATCCAAAACATAACTCGAGAAAAGTTACACAGGATTGTTGACGGAGCGTGAGTTTGGAAGATCGAGGTAAGTTCGGCGGAATTTGTGTCAATTCGTCGAGTTACGGCTGTTTTAAAAATTTCAGTGTTATAAAGTAATATAAATAATTCCGTAAATTCATGTGGAGAAATGGATTATTTTTGCTTCGGTCGACGTTACGAGTTCGTTTTAACTTCGATTTTAATTTTGTCTTCGGTTTTGCGATCGCTTAGGACGCTTAACACTCGGTTGTCGAAATTCTTGGTAAAAATCGGATGTTTTGAGACGTTTAAGATGTATAAAAATATTTCACCCGCCGCGTCACGGCTCGTTACATGGTGCAGCGCGCTCGAGCAGACGCGTCGTTGAGTCATGTAAAGGTTTTGCGTGTGCGCGCTGACGGTGTTTTCGATAAAGATGGTGTTTAAAAGTCATTTTTCATCCCAATAAAGCTTATCGTCGCATGCCTGACTCCTAAGCCGTCGGATGGTGTAAAGATGTTTTGTGGATGGCCGAATATTACGGTTTTATGACTTTGATAAAATAATATTAAACTAGAGGGGAGCACTCGGTAGAGTGCAAAACTCCGCCGCCAATACTGCTGGGTCAATTAAGTGAAACCTGATATTCTATTCATTGTAGGTCAAAACGGATCAGACTCTACTGAACCACGATTGAATAAACTAAACTAGATGACGCGCATGTAGAAATGCCAAAAAAGGTGCAAAATTTCTGGGTTTTTTTTCTCGAACAATTTTTTTGGGGGTTGGAAATCACTTAAAACATGTAGAAATGCAAAAAAAAAAAAATTCAAATATTTTTCAAATAAAATCGAAATTTTTTTGAAAAAAAAGTTGCAAAATTTTCTAAGTTCTTTTTTTTTCTCTAACAAATTTATTTATTTTGGTTGGAAATCACTTAAACATGTAGAAATGCAAAAACAAAAATTCAAATATTTTTTTTCAAAATGGCCGCCATAGCGGCCATATTGGACTTTGGACCAAGTCCAAAATCGAATGGCATGATACTTGGACCATACCTAATCCCCCCACCAAGTTTCGTCGAAATCCGTCCAGGAGTTTTCTGTAATACTGTTCACAAACAAACAAACAAACAGACAGGGGTGAAAACAGTAACCTCCGTCCATCTTCGATGGCGGAGGTTAATAATTCCATAAATTCCTGTGGAGAAATGGAGTATTTTTTCTTCGGTCGACGTTACAAGTTCGTTTTTTACTTCGATTTTAATTTTGTCTTCGGTGTTTGCGATCGCGTAGGACGCTTAACACTCGGTTGTCGAAATTCTGGTAAAATCGGATGTTTTGGAGACTTTTTAATATTGTATAAAAAATTTCACCCGCCGCTCATGGCTCGTCAGTGGCAGGTATTGCGTGTGCGCGCTGACGTCATCGCGCTCACCCCGGAGTCCTTTCGAGTTGGGGGGGGGGCGTCGAGTGTGACCTTTACGTTACGTTAATCCGCGGTAACTCAAGAACGGAAGAACCTACCAATGTCAAATTACACCACGTGATTCAGGAGGGTGATGGCTAGCGCTGATTACATTTTGGTCAAAATCGGTCAAGGTCAAGGTCACAGTGAGGTCAAACATTCGATTTTTGATGGTTTGGTACAGAATCATCGTAGAAACTTCTGGCTTGCGTTGCTACCTTCTCTAGAGACAGCTTTTATTAGACAAGGTCAGAGGGTCAAGTTGACGATTTCGTAAGTACCAGTCTATGCTGTTTTTTTTTTGGGGGGGGGGTTCGCGGCTACAAAAGGTGGAGAACCACTGCTCTAGGGATTCTTCGTGGTTACCACCAAAACTGATCAAACTGATGTCTGAACTATACTCTGGTATGAGAGTGCGATGAGATGTGGTGATACCAACTTTGACTTATTTCTAGTTGTTACTGGAGTTTGTCAGGGGTGTGCACTAGCCCCACACTTTTCAGCGCTTGTACGGACTGGATTCTGGGGAAAATGTCTTCGAGATCAAGCTGCAGTGCATTCGTTTGGAAATGTCAAGATTGCTGACCTTGATTTCGCAGATGCATTCATCTTTGCAGAGACTCTGGATATCCTTCTGGGGCCCTCGATGTGCTGAATGAGGAGTCGGAGCCGCTGGGACTTCGGGTTTCCTGGGTCAAAACTAAGATCCAGGCTTTCAATGACATCTTGGATACTGCAATCTTGTCTGTACCTGTTTGTGGTGAGGATGTTGAGGTCACGAGAGATCACTTACCTTGGCAGTGATATTCCTGTGTCTGTATGTTGTGAGCAAGAGGTCGATAGATGTCTGGTTGGCCTGGGGAGTCATGGATTCACTGGATCATGGGTGTGGCACTGTCAGTACCTATGCAGGAGGACGAACGTCCAAGTCTTTGGTGCTTCCAATCTTGCTCTAGGATATGAGACTTGGACTCTGAACAAGAATCTGAGACAAAGACTTAACTTCTTCGGTATTAGGTCTCTTCAGAGAATCCTTGGCTATCGCTGGGCAGACTGTGTCCCACGAACGTTTAGTGAGAGGAGCTCAGATGGATTTCTTACCTGTTTTCATCGGTGAGCATCAACTGCGGCTGCCTGGACATGTTGTTAGTTTTTCCTGATGCTGATCATGCTCACCAGATCTCTCAGTGAGGATCCCTCATGAGTGGAGGAAGCCAACGGGCTGACAACGTGCGTCGTGGTTACAGCAGGGTGATCGGCATCTCAATGAGATAGGGATGGGCCAGGCATCTGCCTGGGGGATAGCCAGATGGAAATCTCCTGGAGTACTGATGTAAAGTGGATACAGTAACGTGCCGCTTTGGTGCATGGTCCTATAACTGACCTGACTGACCACTGTGGTTCTGTACACCAGGATTCTCACACATTTCAGGAGTATGTAACATTTGAGGAACTGCAACTAATCCACAAAGACAATCATCATATTAAAAGCCAGAGAGCTTCTTCATTGAATTACACATATTTGCAAAAATCATGGCCATGTACATATTCCAGAATCACGATTTATCACGAAGTTAGAAAATTACCCCCGTGGGGGGTGACGGTCATGTCTATAATGGTTTTTACTATCATAATCGATAAACCGTTGCAGATATTTCCTAAAATGACAGACTAGATAGGTTTTGAAAATGGCAACTTTCACAACTTTCGTGACCTTGTGACCTTGACCCTGCCTCGAATCCAGGGAAAAATATGTCGTTGGGTATCACTCATCGACCTCTACCCACATACCAAATTTCATCAAGATCGGAAGTAAAAAGTTTCTTTGTACCGGGAGGTGTTTTTGACCATCTTCCAGGTTACGTGCGCCAAACGGGACGGAAATTCAAAGAATCGGTCCAGTTAGATACAAGATTATATTTTTTACTATCATAATCAATAACAGTTGCCGAATATCTTGTAGAATGGCAGACTAGATAGGTTTTGAAAATGGCGATTTTATAACTTACGTGACCTTGACCCTGACCTGAACCCGGACAAAAATTATATCGTTGTGCAACACTCATCAACCTCTACCCACATACTAAGTTTCATCAAGATCGGAAAGAAAAATTGTGGCGGACGGACGGACATTTGGTCCGGCTTATTAGGTCATCTCGGTAGAGATGCCCTAAAAATGACGATTGGACAAAAAGCTGCTCTTACCTGGGCCATGAGCGAACTCCATTGGACAACTCCTGCAGGGCTCTGGCCAGCCTCAGATGAAAAGGAATCTTCTCCTTTAGGTGACACAGAACACAGCTTCAAGGCAGATCGCCACCCATTATTTCAAGCTCAAGCCTGCAATTCCTGCTCCAATAATTTCATTTGATTCCACAAAAGCACTTTTTGCTGAAGTTACACCAATACCTATTTTAAATCTCAATTATTCCCACCTTTTGGTTTCAGGATGGCAAATGTTTTTGCCAAAGTCTTTCACGAACCGTCTGGTCAAGCCTAACGTTTCACTGAAGGCAATTTGTGCAGGAATTTGTAATTTGTTCAAGGTACTGTAGATAACTCAGACACCATGGATCTTTAATTTCCACCAACTAATGCTGGCAGATGGGATGCCCAGTTTAATGTCCATCCGAGGAAAGGCACACACTTATGCCTTGCCTTGCGTATGAAACAGGATGACAGCTGATAGTGGGTTGGGAATCTAACCCAGGCTAGACATTCACAAATGAGTGTATATACTTCTAAGCTATCCTGCAAACTCAAATCAACTGTCAACTCTTGTTAATGGAAAGGAACAACAATTGATGTAATAAAGTGGACAGGAAGGAGACCAGTTTCTCCGATAACATGTAGGAGAAGATAGACATGTACCTGTCAGTGGAGTGATGTTGTCAAGCAAGACCTCCACACCTTGAAATGGTAGTGTTACAAAATCTGACCTGTACAAACACAAACACAACTTTAAACACCAAAGCTATCAGCAAA
This sequence comes from Eptatretus atami, assembly GCA_035128595.1. Taxonomy (NCBI): domain Eukaryota; kingdom Metazoa; phylum Chordata; class Myxini; order Myxiniformes; family Myxinidae; genus Eptatretus; species Eptatretus atami. The sequence goes on from CM068955.1 coordinate 116,409,286, forward strand.
ACCAAATACATGGAAGAAAAATCAATACATTTCAACAAACCATTGCTACAAGTTGAAACTTTCTAAACAAATAAACAGTTTCAGAGGAGGCTTGAAGTGCATTGCACATTAGATAAAACATTTTATTTTCATATAAAACAAATTATTTTTATATCCACAAGGAATCAGCATTAAACATTTGCTTGCAATAAAACAAACAAACAAAAAAAAAAACTCCAATGCATCTCATAAAAAGCTAACTGGGTAAAGGTTAAAGAAAGAGAAGTACAAAGCAAAACAATATTGACTCAATGACATCACTAAACGAAGTGATAACACGTCTCTACCAACCTGATTTGACGCAATTCGCTTGTAGGCAGACTGTGATAGCCTCCATAATCACAGTACTTTATCTCAACCACACCATCAGATCCACAGGCAAGCACCTGGGCCCTGTACCAACCGTTTTGCATGGTGCCGCACAGATCACTCCCACTGGTTAAAAACACACATTATAATTTTGTTACCACAAGCCTAATCAGAGCGCATCATGAACAAAATGCAGCCGAGCAAGTGATCACTCCAAAATGTTTTTCTCGGCGAGGGATTAAATTCCTCGGCGATAAGTCGGACGTGGATCTGGACCTTAACGAAAATCGAATCGGCTTGTTCTCGTCACCGAACCAACTCATCCAGCTAGTTTTTGTCACAGGCCCTCCACAACTTTTTGAATATCATGCTACATATTTTGGCACCATATCTCAATGGCGCCAAATCACTTAAAAAACCCAAACATTTTCAGATCCTGATTCCGGATCTCACCAAAAAATTTGTATTTGTCACACACCGAGCCTGTCCACCAAGTTTCGTCCTCATTAGTCCATAACCTTTTGAGATATCCTGCACACAGACACAAACACACAAACAACAAACAAACAAAATGTAATCAGCTTGTTCTCGTCACCTAACCAACTCATCCACCCATAACAGTAGGGTGATATACTGATTCTGGCTCACTTTTCCCATGTAATGAATGGGGATTTTCAGCGATTCATTTTTTTTTCCCCTAAAAAATAAACCCCTTTTTATCCGGTTTTCGCTGCTGTGGCAGGGGTTTAGCTTTTTTGTGAGGCAATGTTTTATGGCCGGATGCCTTCCTGGACGCCTCTTACAACACAGGGATATGGTACACCTATTCTAACCGGGGCATACACCGGGACCAGTACACTGGTACTACACTTCGCCGACCTCGGATGGATGACAGGCTGAGTCAACCCCCTGTGTTATTCAGCAGCTGAGCGGGATTCGAACTCGGGACACTGGGATCCAATCCGCACCCCTAACCACTAAGCCAACACCAGGCTTTGTATATATATATATATATATATATATAATATATATTATATATAATATATATATATATATATATATATATATATATAACCAGGCTATATTTATTTGTCTCCCCTTTTAACCTAGGGACACTCTTTTCAATAACCAATGCATATTGTTTAGCTCACACATTGAACCTATAAAGATTTTTCATTCTCAAATTCCTTCAATAGTTTCCTATTTTTTCACAAGCATGACTGTCTAAAACCACTTCCTCATTCACACAGCACGACCGTGTCAAAAACACTTCCTCATTTTCACGGTATGAACTGAAAACATTTGAATCAAACCATTTTAAGTATGTTTTGTAAATGTTCATACAATCCCCAGTTATTTTCCAAGCTGTCATTTCCTGTGGCTGCACCCAATGCTTAGTTAATTTCCTCATCGTTGCTTATAAGTTTTTTCGCAGACAGTTTCTGCGCAGACGGGATTTTCCATTTTTACAACTGAGCATCAACGATCGTTTCTCCCAACGGACAAAACAGCTCAACACAAAGCTGGTAAGTTTGTAGATGGTTTTCTCTTGAACGATGAAGCAAGTGATTATATATTGAATCGTGATAATTCTGATATATATTTTTTTTTATCCTGGCAGGTCCGTGGAAGAAGAGCAGTTTATATATCACGACGAGGTGCATGGAATTAATTCTCTTGTAGAGGTCGATCATCTGAGAAGAGAATTAATGACTCACACGACGTCTTATCAAGCCCTCTGATCTTTACCATCTTGTACCAATGGTAAAAAAAAACTGAGCCATGGACTTGCTCTCTTCCGTGAAGATAACAGTTCACTACAAAGTTGTACGTTTTTGTATGGGTTTAGTTCCTCTTTGAACGATGAAGCAAATGATTATTAAATTAATCGTGATAATGCTAAAATATTTTTTGTTTCCTAACAGCCTTCGATGACGTGGAATTTACATTTGACGATGAGGTGGATGAGATAAAATGCCCTTATTGATGAAGTCAGTGATTTAGAAGAGAATTGAAAAACATTTGTAATGACTGTATGAAGTCTTATCAGGCCACTGATCTCGAGTGAATTAAACCAACGTGAGACACGTGTGTGCGTGTGTGTGTGTGTGTGTGTGTGTGTGCGCACGCGTGTGTGTGTGTGTATGTGTGTGTGTGTGTGCGTGCGTCGTGTATTATGTGTATGTATGTGTGTGTGTGTGTGTATGTATGTGTGTATGCGTGTTTGCCGTGTGTGTGTGTATGTGTGTGTGTGTGTGTGTGTGTGTGTGTTGTGTGTTGTGTGTGTGTGTGTGTGTGTGTGTTGTGGGTGTGTGTGTGTGTGTCCCTGTCGGTTTGTCTCTCTGTATCTCTCCCTGTCTGTCTTTGTATCTCTCTCTCTCTGTTTGTCTCTCTGTCTGTCTTTCTACCTACCTCTCCTCTATCTGTCTCTCCATCTATACCCTTGACTCATTATTTTATTTTTTTTCAGCTCGATCCACAAACATAAGCTGTTGACCAATCTGATACAACACATGATTTTCTGGAGGTAAATATTTCTGAATTATTATTAATATCACTCTCTCTTTAGAATGTCTCTTATGTTGGTTGCATCATTAGTTTGACGTGGTTTTTAGTACACTGGAATTATTTTATTGACCTTGAAAGATGACAGCTCCTGGTGTGTTAATTCAGTGGTCAACGAGGCTTACTCATATTACCATGTAATTCTTTATAAAAACCTAATTATTATCACTTTTTTGTTTCAAAACAGAATATGGTGTCTGAGTTTCCGAAATCACAAGACATCTGAAGAAGATTGCTGGGAAAGATTATACATTCTCAGCAAATGAATATTTAATATTTTCAATATAATAAATATATTTGTTTTGTTTACAATTACTTGATTCTGAATTATAAAAAAACGAATCAAGACATTAAGGAGGGGAGGGGGGGGGGGTAGGTGCGCTCCCCCAATGACCCATCACCCCCTCATCCCACTCCTCCCTCCCCGTGTGTGTGTGGGAAGGGTGGGGGTGGATGAGGAGGTGTGGGTCAAGGTGGGGGGCGCACAGGGGGGATGAGGGGTGGGGCTTGTGTGGGAGGGGCTTGTGTGGGTGGGTCAAAGGTGGAGGAGGGGGAGGGGCTTGTGTGGGAGGGCTTGTGTGGATGAGGGGGAGGGGCTTGTGTGGGCGGGGCTTCGGTTGTGGGAGGGCTGTGTGGAGGGGCTTGTATGGTGGGTCAAAGGTGGGATGAGGGGGAGGGGCTTTGTGGGAGGGGCTTGTGTGGGATGAGGGGGGAGGGCTTGTTGTGGGCGGGCTTCGGTGAGGGAGGGGCTTGTGTGGGTGGAGCTTATGGGGGGCCGAATGTGGATGAGGTTTTGTGTGGATTCATGGATGGTGGGAGATGGTGATGGGTGGATGAGTGGAGCTTTGTGAGATGGTGTTGGATAATTTTTTAAATTAAATAAACATGTTGTGTGTGGGGAACTAATTAACTATTCAACTATTATGTGAATAGATGAATATGGGGTGGAGCCTGTGTGTGTGTGGAGCTTGTGTGGGTGGAGTCAAAAAGGGGCGGAGTCAAAAAATTTCAATTTATTGGAGCTGTTGAGGGTGTGTGGTGGGGTTGTGTGGGGTTTGGTGGCGGGGCTTGTGTGGGCGGGGTTTGTGTGGGCGGGCTTGTGTGGGTGCGAGTCAAAAAATTTCAATTTATTAGAGGCTTGTGAGGGGTGTGTGGTGGCGGTTTGTGTGGGTTTGTGTGGCGGAGGCTTGTGTGAGGGCGGGGTTCTGTGTGGGGGAGTCACAAAAAAGGGGCGAGTCAAAAAAAAATTCAATTTATCTTTGTCTGTTGTAATTCTTGTGAATAATATGACCTTAAATCTCTTCCCCTTCTAAATCCATATATCTTATAAGTCCAAGGAACCGTATCTCATTTACATCAACAATTTTCAAAAGTTCTTTCGTCCATCGTTCAGTAAAACCTTTTTCAAAATGAGATTCCCGTTATTCTTACGAACACCAAACTTTAATTGCGATTTTCTGACATTAACTCTTTTTACTATTTTATTTTGTAAATGTTTCTGATGGTTTCATATTGTTGACGTATGAATCGTGTTATTATACTATCCCAATATCCTGAATAAAAGATAACCATTGTTGTGAACCGAGTTGTTGTAGATATTTTATATAGTCTCTCTCTTTTAAGGTAGAATCTCTCTCTGGTCACGACCTAAATTCCGGGGTGTTCGGTGGAAACGACCCTACTGCTCCCCCTAGTGGTCGTTATCGCCACCGGAACCCGGCCCACAACAGTATATCCCTCATCACCCATTTGGCAAGGAACCCCTCAAATACTCCTGCAATTACAGGGGTGATGGAGATCGGGCATAGCTGATCGTAGCTCTTAACAGGTGAACTCTTTGGAACTGGGCATACCAATGCAGTTTTCTGAATTTAAGGAAAACATCCAGATCTAAGGTAGAAATTACAAAATTCAGTGAGTGGTTCCGCCATCTCGTACGCAAATTCCTTAATGAGTATTGTCAGACAGTCATCTGGATTCTCGATGGATCCTCTGTGATTGCGCAGTGGATGCTTCCTCTGGAAGGCTGGTCTCGCGGCTGTGCCACCACGATACTCTTTCCCTTAGTGCTGCAAGCATTATTCTGTTCTGTGTGTGTGAGAAATGTTGTATTGTGTGGGGAAGGGAATTTGACGGGAATTGTGGATTAATTGCGTTCTGCACGATGAAGGATTTGTTAGCCCATCGGCTCTAAGGTCTTCGGAAGGTACGGGGAACAGCGACTCGGAGGTGAAAGGGTGAGGGATTTGGAAGGATGTTGAATGAAAGAGGTTTTTTGAGGGAGCATGGAAAATAGAGGTTGGGAAGCGAAAGGATGAGGGATTGGACATGGATGGATGGAAAGTTGGATGGAAGTTGGGGAATCGCTACAAAGGGAAAAGATAGCTAAACCCACGCAACTCATTTTCCCTGTCCCCTGTACAAAGGGAAGTGACCTGTGTAAGCACACATACTAATGAAATAACTAACTCAGGCAGGGTTCCCTACATGTTGGATGCCACTTCCCCAAGGATCCGTTATCAACTACAACAGTATAATCCTGTTTGGAGGATTCTTGTGGGTTATCTCATGATCCTTTTGTCGAGCTTGCTGTTGGATGTTCATGAGTTTCATTTTGAAGGATATTTATTGGATTGTTCCTGTGATCACATCAACTTTGAGTTCACATCTTCTTCTTCTCCTCTATTCTATTCTTCTTCTTGATTTACCATAATTTGACTGTTTTTGCTCAAATTCCGAGTTGTATTACCCTCGCCAGAGAAGAGGGCATTTCATTTGGGTCTATTAGTCTTTCTGTCTTTATTATTTGGCAAAAAAATTTGTTACGAATCTGGAAACCATGCGCACTCAACATTCAGGTCCCAAAGTTAGTTATGTCGATAAGTATGTGTACAGTTAGAATCCATCCCCTTCTGTATAATGGGAATTACATGTGTGCGCTACGAGTTATTTTTAGATCCTCGTGGAGGATCTCTAAGTCTTACTCACGTTGTTGTTCTTCATCTTCTTCTTGTGGACTTTTTTGTTTCACAGCCTACGGTTTTCATCAAAACTTCCTAAACTTGGCATATACAGCTCTGGAAAAAATTAAGAGACCACTGCAAAATTACAGTTTTTCTGGTTTACTATTTATAGGTATGTGTTGCGTAAAATGAACATTTTTGTTTTATTCTATAAACTACTGACAACATTTCTCCCAAATCTGAATAAAAATATTGTCATTTAGAGCATTTACGTATTTGCAGAAAATGACAACTGGTCAAATAACAACAAAGATTCAGTGTTTTCAGACCTCAAATAATACAAACAAAACAAGTTCATATTAATTTTTAAACAACACAATACTAATGTTTTAACTTAGGAGATTCAGAAATCAATATTTTGTGGAATAACCCTGATTTTCAATACAGCTTCATGCGTCCTTGGCATGCTCCCACCAGTCTTTCACATTGCTGTTGGGTGACTTTATGCACTCCTGGCGCAAAAATTCAAGCAGCTCGGCTTTGTTTGATGGCTTGTGACCATCCATCTTCCTCTTGATCACATTCCAGAGGTTTTCAATGGGGTTCAGGTCTGAGATTGGGCTGCCATGACAGGGTCTTGATCTGATGGTCCTCCATCCACACTTGATTGACCTGGCTGTGTGGCATGGAGCATTGTCCTACTGGAAAAACCAATTCTCAGAGTTGGGGAACATTGTCAGAGCAGAAGGAAGCAAGTGTTTTTCCAGGACAATCTGTACGTGGCTTGATTCATGAGTCCTTCACAAAGACAAATCTGCCCGATTCCGGCTTGCTGAAGCACCCCAGATCATCACCGATCCTCCACCAATTTCACATGGGTGCGAGACACTGTGGCTTCTAGGCTCTCCAGGTCTCCGCTAACCATTAGACGACCATGTGTTGGGCAAAGCTGAAAATTGACTCATCAGAGAAGATGACCTTACTCCAGTCCTCTACGTCCAATCCTTATGTATTTTGCAAACCTCAGCCTGGCTCTCTTTGCTTCTCATTGATGAAGGGCTTTTTCTAGCTTTGCACGACTTCAGCCCTGCCCGAGGAGCCTGTTTTGAACTGTCCTCGCCATGCACTTCACCCCAGCTGCCGTTGCCATTCTTTTTGTAGGTCACTTGTGTCATCCTACGGTTGTTGAGTGACATTCGAATGAGTTGGCGGTCATCCGGTCAGTGGAAAGTCGTTTTTCGCCCTCTGCCAGTCTGTAGCTTTGTTGTCCCCAATGTCTGCAGCTTGACCTTGTTCTTATGAACCGCTGTCTTTGAAATTTTAAGGATGGAAGCAACGTGACGCTCACTATATCCCTCTGCCAGTAAAGCCAGAATGAACCCTTCTTTTCCTCACTCTAAACTTTTCTTTTCAACTCTTTGGCATGGTCAATAGTTATTTTTTGATTCCAATTACTTTGAGATACTACTAGCACTGTTTTTTGCCATCCAGCTGGTCCTATTGCAAGAGGATAGTGATGACCACAACAGTGTTTTTTTTTATACTTTTCCTTGTTAAATAAGATTCGGTTCAGGTGATCACCTAATCAGTACCTCACTAAGTAAAATGAAGTGTGCCTGTGTTGGAATTCAACAAGACACTGGAATGGAATGGCTGCCATACATGCAAGGATGCTGATTTAAAAATTTTTTGGAGTGTCTCTTATTTTTTCCAGAGCTGTATATGTAAAAATACCCTGCGCAGACAGTAACCATCTCCGATTTTGAAAATTCCTCCTAGAAAAAAAGTTATGATGTCAAAATATCTCCGCTAATGGAAACCCAAAAAAAATATCTCCGAAACTAGGCAAGCTTTTGAATTCTGTTTGCGGGAATCGAACAGGGCATTAGCAGAGATGAATTACCGCACATATGATACATCGCTATGACGTCATATCAATTTTTATGACGTCATTCCTATTTTTTTGACATTTTTTTGTTTCACAACCCAGAGTTTTCATCGGATCTTCGTGAAACTTGCCATGTAATATGCAGAAAGCCCACGCGCAGGCAGTAACCATCTCCGATTTTGGAAATTCTTCCTAGAAAAATAGTTGACGTCATAATATCGCACTAATGGAAATCGCCTATACCATTACTCCGAAACTAGGCAAGCTGTTTGAATTTTGTTTGCGGGAATCAAGCCGGGCATTAGCACAGATAATTTATCGCAAACCTGATACATCACAATGATGTCATATTTTGTTTTTATGACGTCATCATTAAGAGGACGAGGATTTAGCTTCATTTGAGCTTGTTAAGCCGCTGTCACACCTGACGATTTAGCCAGCGTATGCCGATTTAGAAAATTGTCTAAAACGCTGGCACACGTCGATACGTTATGGGTACGTTTTGTATACGTTAAGAGCACACTGAAAACACTGCCATACGTCGTAGTACGCTGGCTTTAAACGTTGTACTTTTGGGTTGTCCTCAAATTTTTGCATGCTTGAAATTTTACGACGTATGCCGGCGTATGACTCACACATTCCGCTACGCTGGCCATAAGTTGTAGGCACGTTATGCGATCGTTGACACACGTCGACACATGTTACTTGTAAGTTACTCATAAGTCAAAACACGTGAGTAATGTTTAGCGTACCCGAAACTTATTTCTAACCTATGAGTAACGTTTTTGTAAGCACGCTACACGAACGTTGTTCACACTTCGCAACACGTTACTTGAAAGTTCCTCATACGTCGAACACGTCCAAAGTAATGTTTAGGGTACCCGTGACTTATTTAAACCTATGAGTAACGTGCTTGAATTAATGTAAAGCATGTCCTACGCACAAATACGTATGTAGACGTATTTGACGTCTTCAGGACGACCACAGACTTACTGAATCGCATTTCTAACTTACAGATACCGTATAATGCATATTGGCAGCGATTAGGGAATTGGTATATAAAAAGGGCCTCGCAGGAGGAACCTGTCTTTTTTTAGACTTCGTGTGAGTACATGTCCATGTCATCCGAGAGATGGAGGATACGCAAGCTGAGACGACAATACCTACGTCCTCGAACATCAACATGACCCATCGAGTTGACACTGCACCAGTTGCGTCCAATAGAGCCGGGAGAAGAAACGTGAACAGAGGAAAAGGAACTGGGTCAGACCATGGATCGGAGGCGACGCCATTACGGATATATGACCAGCTCATGGTGGAACTCCGGAACGAGGACCATGCATCCTCATCAACTTCCTGCGAATGCCCCAGCGATGTTCGACGAGCTGCTAGCCAGAGTGGGTCCAAGGATAACCAAGCAGTACACCTTCTACAGGGATCCGCTTGAGCCTGGCATGAGCTGGCACTGAGCCTGCTGCTGTTGGTGCCGTGACTGCAGTGCTGTGGAAGCGATTTAACTCGTTCAATGGAAACGATTTCAATTGCCAGAGCACCAGCGTCCAAAACAATAGGCGAGTGACAGGCACTTTATTAAAATGAGTTGCAGCCTATGAATAGAAACCTCACGTAATCGTCGGACGATACGCTGCCACGCTATGCATGTTAGACTATCGTTGGCATAGGTTGTGGACGCCTAAAACACGCTAATCAATCGTGTATAACTTATCTAATATTATCGAAGCGTTCTGTGTTCATTACTAGTACATTTGCATTGTCCAAGTCGTTTTGAATACTTTAAAAACTGAAACAAAAAATAGTTCATCGTGAGAATGAGAAAAAAAATTAGCCGAAAAGAACATCGAACAATGGTGCAAAGATCTCCTATTCGTGGACGCAACGAGGATCCATCATCACCCACACCCTCCCCATCACTGCTCACCTACTAACTACTGACATGGACCTACTACTACTACTACTACTCTACTACTACTGACACGCTCACCTAATAATACTACTACTGATACTACTGACATTGACATCTATCACACATGGAGTCTGGAACACTGACGGTTCCTCTTGTGAAGCCCATTTGTATATACAATTCCCTAAACCTGCAATCGCCATTATAACTGCTAGATGTAAAGTTAGAAAACACATTCAGTAAGTTGTGGTCGTCCGAAGACGTCAATCAAATCGTCTACAATAGACAATGTGCGTTTGAGATACGTTACACATAGGTTCAAAGCACGCTACTCAAGTTCAAGGTTAAAATTAAGTTTCGGGTATGCTAAACATTACCTCGACGTGTTTCGACTTATGAGTAACTTAGAAGTAACGTGTGCCGACAGTGTGTCAACGATCGCGGAGGCTGCGAGAACTTATGCCAGCGTATGCGGAACTTGTGAGCCATACGTCATACGTTGTAAAATTTTCGCATGCTTGAAATTTTCACGACGTACTGGACGTACCACGGAAATATGACAGCGTACTTCATCTGTTTTTTTCAGCGTGCTCCTAACGTATACACAACTTACCCATACCGTTTCGACGTGCCAGCGTTTTAGACACATTTTCATAGGTCGCAATACGCTGCTAAATCTCAAGGTGTGACTCGATGTGACACTTCCAATTTTCAGCGCGGTTAATGATTTAAATCGGCGCGGCAGGTTTTTAACAGAGAACGCCACGAGTTCGTTCGGCGTACCGTTCGCGCGCTATGCCTAAGTTAAACTTCGTTGGCATAGTTGTGAACGCGACAACAGGCTAAGCATTCGTTGTATAAGTTATCTATAAGACAACGAAACGTTCTGTGCCCGTTTACAATATGTTATGCATACGACCAACACGTATGAATACGACCAAAACTTTAAAAAAACTCAAATTCAGCGTACGCCAACGTTTTCACATACATTTTATACTTTCCATTGCTGGCTAAATGTCAAGGTGTGACACGCGCTTTAGTTAGGTTTTAACATCAACAACTACAACAATAACAACACCATCGCCGTCATCGCCCACGTGCATTGTGTCCGTACAGGGGTGAGGTGGAGAAATAGGTGCTCCCCTGGTGTTCCGTTTGGGTTCTCAGACACGCACGTGGGAGGGGGTCGTTGCCCTCCCACCAGACCACCCTTGCCCAATCATGGAAGCTATCACCTCAGGCTGGCTCACCTTAGCCAGATGGAGTGTTCGGCCCGGCCAATCGGGAGGCCGCACAAGTCGCCTGACACCCACGTCCAATTAGAGGCGAGTGGGCGGGGAGAAGAAAGCTTCTCCCTCCTCAAGAGGAGGAGAGTGGTGGTCCTGGTACGGGTGTGGAGAGACAAGTGACGTTCTGAGGATCGTGGTATGAGCTGAGCATTCTGCAGACGGTGTTGAGGTCGTGGCTGGACGCCTCCCGTTGTGGACCGTGGATTGGAGGGCGTGGGGTTCGGGTCCCACGTGGTGGTCTCGGAGTCCTCTCGCGCACCGAACACAGGTCACCCAGCCCCGGCTTGGATACGATAGCCCCACGAGGTCCTTCGTGTGTGTGGTGTGGGTGTTTAGTGTGTGTGGTGTGTGTGTGTGTGGTTGGTGTCCGCCTGTAAGTGAATGTTTGAAGTACCTGTCAACATACCTGCATACCTTTATTCGGATTAACTCTGCCTTTTGCGGTGCTTCCCTGCCCCCATTATAAAAAAATAATATCCTTTTGTAAAATGTTTCCAGCTTAATTCTGTGTTTCTTTTCTTGGCTTAGCACGGTGTTGTTGAGCAAAAAGCGAAGGCAGTAATTGTTCATTTGGACCGACATCCTTCTCGTGTAACCTCGCATCGACACGGTTCTGGGACGGTACGGCTCGTTCCGCTCGAGTCGTC
>CM068955.1:116421906-116445754 GCA_035128595.1 Eptatretus atami
GCCTCTGTTTGTGTGTTTGTTTGTCTGTCCGCTCGCCTCCAGCCCAAACCGCTCAACCGATCGTTCTGAAATTTTCAGAGATGAACGTCACCGACCCTGCGACGGTCCCGCATTGAAGTTTCGTAAAATTTGGTCGACCAAAAAGGTCTACATAGGCAAACAGGCCAATTTCAGCCAAATTTTCTAAAATCCTCAAATTTCATCCGATTGACTTGAAATTTGAAAAAGATTTGCATATCGGGTCAGTGAATTCAACCATCTATTACATTTGAGGTTATCTTGCCTCAAAAGGTCAACCCAAAACAAGCTGAATTTTTCAATTGTTTCTAAAATTGTCAATTTTCATCCGATTGACTTGAAATTTGAAGATCGTTTGCATAACAGGTCGATGAATTCAACCACCTATTAATTTTGAGATCAACATTGGTGAAATTGGGCCAAATTTTTAAAAATACTCAATTTTCATCCCATTGACTTGAAATTTGAAGAGCATTTTCATGTCAGGTCGCTGAATTCAATTACCAATTACATTTAAGGTCAAAAGATCAACACAGGCCTAATTTCTAAAATTGATAGATAGGGCCAAAAACTAAATATATCACTATATCTCAAAAGGTTGTGGATGAGTTGGATCGGAGACAAGAACAAGCGGATTGGATTTTGAACAGGATTTCCTATCAGCTCACTGAATTCAACCACCAATTATTAATGAGGTCAATATAGACCTAATTTATAAAACTGAGAGGGCCAAAAACTATATCCAGTCATGTATCTGTATGTGCGTGTGCGTGTGTGCGTGTGTATATATATATATATATATATTTATATATATATATATATATATATGAGTGATTTTTCATTTGTTGAGTTTGTCCGCATAGAATGTGAGTGCGGTTTTCCTCTGCCAGGGCTTGTCGGATTGACATGAAATTTTCACCACAGGAGTGACTACTCATGTATAATGTTTTAATTATTATTATTATTAATATGTCATGGTCACATGGTATACCAGCCATGTTGGAAAAAGGGAAAAACTTTGGACCTCTCTATCTCCGAAACCGCACCATGGAAAAAAAATTTTATACTTGGTACATGGCATGTACTCCACATGGAGAATGAGTTTGATTTTTAGCTCACCTGGAAAGTAGTTCCGGGGAGCTTATGGGACGGCGCGCCCTCCGTCCGTCCACAAATACTTGCAACTTCTCTTAAACGTCACACATGATTTCTATGAAACTTTACCACAACCTTCATTCCCCGTGATATACCAAAGATTGTTCATGACATTTAAAAAAATCCGGGTCTTAGGGGGTGTATTTGGGGGTTGCCCCCCAAAATATGTACTTGCTTTCTTCTCCGAAACTACACACAATTTTGATGAAACTTGACCACAACCTTCATTACCCATGATTTCCGAAAGTTTGTTCACACCATTAAAAAAACCAAGGTCTAAGGGGGTCTACAGAGGGAGAGTGGGGGGGTTGCCCTCCAAAATAGGTATTTGCTTTTACATTGGTTCATTGGTACATTTTGCTGATTCTGTCCCACGTTGACTACCTCCACAATATCATTATCAACCAGTTGAGTGCACAGGGTATTGCCCTATTTTCATATGATTCTATTGGTGCCTTTGTTATAACATCGTAATTGCATATGTAGAATGCTACATCCAGTCAGTATGCAAATTTTTGAGGGTCATCTTGGATATTGATGACGACCGAAAAAAAAAGTTGATGATGTCAAAGGTCATGTGGTTCGACATCCATTTAAAAAGTAAAAAAAATAAAAAACCTTCAGAAATCTTAAAGGGCTGAACAAATCGAGGTGAAACTTTACAGCTATGACTGCCGCCTATCCATGAGAACAAAACCTTCCCATCTATGATGTCACAGGTCACATGGTTGGCAGCCCTATTGGATTTACCTGAAAACTTTAAAAAATATTCTCCATAAACAGCCTGACAGATCGAGGGGAAACTTCACACACACATTCGCAAGCTTTGGGGATACCAGACTTTTCACAAATAACTGTTAGATAACATGGTCTGGCAGCCATATTGGATTGAACAAAAGTCTTTTTAAAAATTACTTCTCTTGAACTGCTTCACCGATCAACATGAAACTTCACAATTGTGATCTAGTAGTGATGCGGAGTGTTTGTTTTAAATTTCAACATGATCGGACACATGGTGTGGCAGCCAGAATTATTTATTTTTGTTGATCTGGGTTGTTATTTATTTATTTATTTATTTGAATAAGGCTCACTTGGCTGTGCCTGGATGTGCTTGAGGGTAGTGGAGTATCGGCTGAAGCCTGAATCCTATCCAGGTTCCTTCTGAGGACTTCATCTTTGCTTTTTGCTTGTTTGGGTTCCTTCTGATTACTCCAATGCAGGACTATACGTGTCTGGTCTTCCATTTCATTTGAATTGAATTTATTTTAATCCCATTCTAAATTCAATTGAATAATAATATAAAAAAACGTGGGTGGGTGGTTATTGTTGATATGGTTGGGTGTTTCAGATTACTTCTCTATTTTTATTTGTTGTGACCCATTTTAATGCAAAGGTTTGTCTTTGCCTTCTGTAGGTCACACGGTTTGATATTGCAGGTCTTCCTTTCATCCACCTGTGGCGGCTTGAAGAAGAAGAAGTAAGTAACTTTTAGTTGCTACTGTTTTGTTTTGGTTTCTCTGCCTTGGTGGTACATCATTGTATAGATAAAAGTGCAGGGGGAGTTGCTTGTCGATGTCACTTTGGAGACTGTGGTGGTGAGGCAGAGGGAGAGGGGTTGGTGGAGAAAAAAAATTACTGCAGATTTATTCTTTCCCACCGTCTTTTGTGAACCATTTTCGAACTGGAATTGTTTGTTTTCATGAGTGTGTTGCTCCTTGTTCTTCCCTTTCCTTCATTCTTCAATAAATCATGTTGTTCCCCACTAAGGCGTTAGCCTGGTTTGCGGTTCGAATTGGAAACGGTAATGAACGACGTTGGTCAGACAGACCACAGCCATTATAAAATTGTTGTGAAAAGCCCTCATTCGGAGGTTTCAAATGCAGTGGTTCACCTTGTGTTATCACTCTGCCCTCATCCTTGAGGTGGGTGAACCGGCTGTAGGCAACAGATCTCTTTAGAGTTTCTGTACATCAGAAACCGAAGTAAAGATCTGTTTGGCTTTCCCGGTAGATGGCGTACAGCCCCAGAGGACCATCCATCGCTAAATTGGTGACCAACTGGGTGGAAGATTTGACCTCATGTCCACCCACGGTCCACCATAAACAAAGAAAAGAAAATCTAGGTTATGGATTGTTGTGAATGAGCCCTTTCTGTTACATTGTGAAGATCTGAAACGATACCAAAGCATATTAAGTTTTTATTGGCTTCAAAAAGCCATTTTGTAGCCTAATTATTACCTTAAAGGAGGTCGGGGCTGGGGTGACTGTGCTTCGGGTGGTAGGCACATGGTCATAGTTTTCACTTTGTATTTATCTGTTAATGCCCTCAAGACAACTTGAAATATTTTGAAGTTGCTTTTTAAAAATGGATATTCTATATATGGTCAAATAAATGTGGCATAATGATGCTCCAGAGGCTGTTAGAAATCCACTACCATTGTTTGAAGTGGTGTTTGTCCATTCCAAACATTCATCTGGAACCTGGGTTTGCACCAGACTGAATCTCAGTACTGAAGACAGTTTAAGATGCCTCGCCTTGTCTCGTCTCGTGCAGATGGTGCTTATAAACCGGTTGCTCGCCGACCAGCTCCTCGTCGAATGGAATGAGTGTTATTGAACATCCGGTATGTCCCATGAAAATGCTGGCACCACTAGGCCTTGTATGCAAAGTGAAGAACTCTCATGGATTGTCACCTTTTAAATTTATTATTTGATTTTTTTTTTTTCGCTCGCCCTAAGAGGGTGGGCTCTGTGTTGGTCTGTGTTAGGGTGGTTCGTAAATCTCGCTCACGTTGCCTGATGTTGGCATGTCAAGGGTTTTTGTTTCCTCTTTCCTCCTGTGTGGGGAATATCAAGTAGTCCTATTGTTGGTTTAAAATGTCTGTCATGGCATTTGGGTAAAAAAAAAAATACAGATGAGAAACCAAATGGGTTTATTTGAATGGTTTGGTAATGTTTTGTCAAATACTGTTTTGTTGGCCCATATCCTGGTATTCTTGGTTGAATCTGAGATTTGTTTTCTTTTCTTCTCCCTCCCCTCCCCCGCCCCCTCCACCTTGGACACACATACACCAATTGTGATTATTTTGCTGCATGACAATGGAGTGATCTTGCATTCTTATGATTGTTTTTTTCCACTTTACTATTGGAGAAGGTGGCTCTTAACAGCTTGAACTATTGCAGCATCTGCAACCAGGAGCGATGTAGGTTGTGGGGAGGTTCAATGTCGAACCACCTACCAATAAATCAGGTTTGTCAAACTTTGAATTGTAAACTAATGACTCAATTGTATAAACTTTCTCTTTACGAGTAATCTCTGCTCACCAAGGTGACACTGGTTCTGATGCTGGTGTTTAAACTTCCTTGTAAATGTCTCAATCAGAAAATCTTTTTTTCTTTTTTCTTTTTAAAAATCTTGTCAAACACCTCTGAGCCGTATCATGTGGTGTGCAAACTTGAACCATGTGCCTTCGGGAGCCACGATGCTTTGTGAAATGGTGCACATTTGGGTTAGTTTTCGCCGCGACCTCACTTATTTGCACCACTCAGACCAGCAAGCTGTGGAGTGATGTCATCATTTCAAGCTCTGCGAAAGCATTCGTTGCCGGTGCTGCTCATGACTCCGGTGTTATTGCTGGATGCACCGAGTGTACAGCTGGCTTATATATATATAATATATATATTATATATATTATATATATAATATATATATAATATATATATATATATATTATAATATATATGTCTCTTTATGTTGGTCTCCATGTCCACTGTCGCAAGCTGGGTGGGTGGATCGATAGATGGTCCTGTGTATGTATACTAGCTGTGGCCTGGATTAAAACTTTGTCCAGTTGGCCAGTGAGTTTGATGAAAACGGCCTTTTTGGATACAACGCATAGAATGGAAAATTTCCTTTAGTTGTTTTTTCTTTTGAAAAGTGGTTTTTTGCTTCTGCATGATATTTATTTCCTGTACAGACATGTCGTGTGACTTGAGTAGTAAACTTTTTACATTGTGCTTTTTCTTTTTCTTTCTTTCTTTTTTTTTCTTTCTTTCTTCCTTTTCCAGATTTGGCCAGTGCAATAAATGTTCTCGTGCAAAATGTTTCTCGCCTGGTGACTTGGTCATTTTAACATCCCACAGGTGGGCTTGGTCCAACAGATTTTAAGAGTTGACAGATCCATATCAGGTTTGATTTTGAAACATTGTACAAGCAGCCAGAATTTGATGGATTTGAGTATCTGCAGTCTTGGAGCAAGATGCAGGAGAAGAATGAAGGGTGGTAATAGATGTGGGGGGAGGGAAGGGCAGTAATAGTAAAGCACAGTGCAAGACAGGTACAGTATAGGTAAAGCTATTGGTTTTACGTTGGATTCGTAGGGGGATAAATTGTAAACTGAGGTAGTATTAACACGAATAACTTTACCCCAAGGTGGTTTACAACGCAACTCCGGACACCAATCAAGCGACCACAAGTCCCAGTGTCTCTCTAACAACCATTTAACTGGGGGGTCCTGTGGCCTCCAGACCGGGAAACGCAACCTTGGCAAATGTGCTACTTACGTTATCTGGTGATCCTGAATGTGGCCGAGCTGTTCCGCTAGCACACGCCGGACCCTGCAAACCGAACCGTCGGGAATCTCAACCTCCAAAGCTATCTACGTGCAGACAGATTGGAAACAGATTCAACAAGACCAGGTTTATTTACACAAGTGGGGAGCAGGAAAAGTAGGGGGGGTCAGGGGGAAGGAATGTAAGGATTTTAAATGCATGGGGAGAATTGAGGGTTAAGTAATTTGTACAGCAATGAGATCAGAGAAAAAGAAGAGACACAGAGCAAACTTAACAAGTGACTTCCCTACCACTAACAGTATAAGGGCCCAAGCATTCACAACCGCTATTCAACACAGAGAGAGAAGTGGGAAGAAAAACTGAGGTGTCGGGTGTGTGTGTGTGTGTGTGTGTGTGCTGCGAGTGTATTTAAAAAGGGAAACTGAGAAAGGTGCAGCAGAAAAGATGTGTGAGGGGATAGCCTAAGTGTGAGATCCTATCAGATGTGTCTTTAGTGTAGCTTGGTTTCAGTCCTATTAATCGGCTTGGCTCCGTTCGCCCCCCTCACAGCCTTGGCTCCTTGCTTGTAATGACGGTTTGTTAAGTCCAGTGCCCGTTGAAAGAAAAAGTGCAAATGACATCGTGCCTTATGGAACAGTGTCCGGCACCCGTTGAAAGAGAACTCTCCAGGATTCGCTCTTTTATAAGGCCGGCCTGGAAGCTTCGAGAATGTGCGCGTCATTGGGCGGGGACTGTGCATGGATTGGCGTTCCGCCTCCCTAGCCCTGCCCATTCGAGTTTCTGCAGCGAGTCCTCTCAGTAAGGGCTTCCGACTGTCGTAAAAGTCGGACCTCGCTTGCCACCACTTCAGGCAAGCGAGCATTCGGCTGGTTCGAGGTGCGTAGCACCAAAGGCGTGAAAGAACGATTATGGGGGAAACAAACGGAGCCGATGCCTCTCAGGTCAATGCTGACCAAACATCGCCGAGGTGCGTGATAGCCATCACAAAGACTTAATGGGGTTAAGGGTCGAGAGATCTCCTTCAAAGCGGGGGAGTTTGAGGTTATGTAACTGTACTTCATGTCTTGATTGCCTTACGTGCGTGTAGGAAGAGAATGTGTCAAACTACAGTCTGTATTAAATAAAAGTGTGTGTACTTGCGTGTGGTGTGAGAAAAGAGAGAGAAAGAGGAAATTCATGATAAAGGGAATCTAAGGAAGGGATCAGTACATGCCCGCATCAAATGGCTGCCAACGCCTTGCCGACAACCTTCCATGTGCAAAAGAAAAATAGGGAGTGAATCCTAATCTACCCGTTCCAACACAGTTTGGATCCCACTGACCCATCTAAAGGTAAGGGACTATTCTAAACATTTATTGTGGAAATAACTATGCTGAAGGACCTATGTGTCATGAGTGCACATTTATAATAGTGCTTTCTCAAGACCGCAACATTACCCCCCCTCCCCTTTTCTTTAGACTCGTCCTCGAGTCAGGTGTTTTGCAATCTACAATATACCAACTTCTCGAACAATTAACAAATTTACAACCCCGTGTGCTTAGGTGAATTATACCCTCTGCTACTTAAAACCCTAAGCCTACCCAGGTTATGTGTGCGACAATTTAAACTAAATATGTCCCGCCTTACTGCGTTGGCAGCTACCTAACTCATTCATACGACAACCCTAAGCTGAAACGTGGATTTACCAGAATTTTTGAAAACTAAACACAACCATGCCTGGTGTTGGCTTAATGGTTAGGGTGGTGGGCTTTGGATCCTTGGGTCCTGAGTTCAAATCCTGCTCACCTGTTGAATTAATACCAGGTGGGGTTAACTCAGCCTGTCATCCTTCCGAGGTCGGCAAAATGAGTGCCAGCATGCTGGTATCCTGTGTCGGAGTGGCGACCCATCCACGATTGTGTCCAATAGCCAAGGAGACTGCCTCGACAGCACCAACGCTCTGCACAGAGGATGGTCCCAATGGATGGATGGAAACACAACCGGTGGGTATAATCAAGTATGTTCAAATATTTACAGACTTTGACCCAGGACCTACAGAAATTCAAAAGGAAAATTGTGGAGGGGAGACTCCTGTTGACTTCTTGCCACCTTCGTGCTCTTCGTACCCTTCGCCAGCACACCTAATAAAAACATTGGCAGGCCAGTAACCGGCATACAGGCCATAAACGTTGTGGCCTTCCAAACAAAAACGATCAAAGCAAGAACCAACGAGAACTGAGCCACTTCCTCCACCAATCTACATTTGTGCAGTTCATGGTGGGGGCAATCTGTGGCACAAGAAATGGAGCAGAGTGGCATGAGGCTGCAGCAAAGGGGGCAGTCCATTAGTGTGGTGGAATGTTGCTGCAGTGAATACAGTTCAAACAAAAGAAAAAAAAACAAAACCTCCGTGATAATTGGAAAGGTGTCACCTAGAATAAGGCTGCAGCGAGTGGCAGTCCTTCGAGCAAGTGATGGTGGTGGAACAGCTGCGGCACAGGGCTGCCTTTTGATGTAGTCCATGCAACAGGCAAGTGTGGCAGCAGTGGCCACAAAGCAAGTGGTCCAATGACGGGCGGTGAGCAAGCGGTAAGGTAAGTGTTCCATTGTTGCAGCCAGATGTTGTCCATCGTTGGTCCTGGGTCGGGTCAGACAAAAACAGCAAGCAACAACGAGAAAAGCCTGTAGCAGGAAAATAAAAGGTATAACCCAGGCAATGCAATCACAAACCAGCACGAGGTCCGACTGACTTGATCAGCCGGTCCCTGATGTGCACATACATGAGGCAATGGTGTTGGTGACGGTGGAGAGAGCTCGAGGTCTCCCTACTCGTCAGCACCCCTATCATCTTCGATTTACACTATCTAGTCCTTTACAATTCATCAAACAAAACTAGACGTTTTGTCCTCTGTCTTGTCCCCGAGGGGAAAATTCCTAACCAATCCCTTCGAAAGGAAAGGGCAGAATTATACAAAATGCGACAATACTGCATGAGTTATTGTTCTCATTTCCAGGAGGGCAAGTCTGGCGGCTGGCGATCATCCCAGCTGTGGATGGTGCGAAGAGGTCTTCATCAATCCTAACGACACTACCATCTTTATTTCACATTAAATTATCCCCGGGACCGTACCCTGCCTACAGGCCTTCGTTAAACTATAGGGTTCTAGAAATCCGAATTCCCATCACCCACGCATTGGTGCTCTTCCAAATTTGGGCCTCGCCCATCAATTTCTTTCTCTTTGTGCCATCGCACAATTTCGGGGTTGGGCAATGTGGCTCCACTGGCAGGTCTGCCCACCTGCATACTCACTGTGAGTACCCCCATGACACTGGAGCCGCCTCCGAACTTACCTGCGCCTCTATACAATTGGGGGAGGCCCTCCTCAGCTCTCCCCCCGATGATGTCCGCTATGGCATTTGGTGCACCCAGCCCCTCCTCATCAGGTACTCATGCCCACTGCATTAATCGGTCCCAAGGACCCTTATGGCCTCACCTGGCCGACGAGCTCCCAGCACCGGGGGTGCTCGCTTCATCCATATCTACGTTCATGAGCTACACCCCTAGCTGGTCCATTATCTTCTGCACCCCGCAAAAAAAAATTAAAAAATGAAACTTTACACAATCAGCATCAACTGCAGAATGACATCCATACGTAAATTCGCCTAATGCCTCTATCGAACTTTAAACTAACCCCTGGGTTTCCTTGGGTGGGATCCACTCCCCACATTCAATCCTTCACACCATGCACTCCATTACTCCCACTCATACCGGGTCGTTGCCCTGCCCTCACACCCATAATCCATCAACCACACACAAGCACATTTCCACTCATCTACACAGCATCACCTAACTAATTTCCCCGGACTAACTCGTGCACCCTCATCTTCCTTTATACTAAGCACGCTCCCTTTTAACTCTACCCTCTATACCTCTCGATGTCCCCATTACATGTTCATTGTCTCTACTTAACAGTGTCCCGATTTTCACTCTAGATCCCTAAATTTATCCTAGCCCTCCCTCATGGTCACTACTTCGGTACCTACATGGAGGCTACCATTGTCGGCACCCCCATGGGGCCTAACAATGCCATCCCCTCTAAGGCTAGTGCTCCTGGGTCCCCACTGTTGGGGGTTACACAATCGCACCCCCACATGGGCGCTACTCTCAGTCTCCTACACACATAAGTTTCCCGCGTCCACGGAGGTACTCGGTCTCGTCTCCACCTCAAGGGTGGCAGCAATCTTATTCGGTCGGCATGGACGATCCGAGGGAGAGCCCATGGTCCCGTTTTGATCTTAACGACCACATCGCAGATCTGCGCCAGGACGACTCCCGGTCCCTGCCAGGACGAGGCGAGCTTTGGGCATTTGCCCTTCCGCCCCCAGGGATTGAAGAACCAAATCTTCATCCCCAGAGAGTGCTCACTCACCTGGCTCCGGTGGTCATACCTGCGCTTCATCTTTACACCCGCCAGCTGGAGCTGGCGGCGCGCGAAGGCATGGACCCATTCCACGCCTTCCTCCTACTGACGGGTGTAGCCCTCCCCCGGAGATTTATTGGGACTGTTGTGGAATTTATTTCCTCAGATCGAATAAACTCTTCAGGTTCTGAATTCAGAACATTTATTGCAAGAACAAGCAAAAGCAAATTCAGACAGAAGTACTACAGCTATAAACTTGAATTATACTTGTCGCAGGAAAAAAAACTTTTAAAAAACCTTCTAGCCACACAGATTCTGTATTTATACGTTTTAAAGTGATGTGTTGTCAATATATTTCGTCAGAAATGTATGTGGAAATTTTTTTCAGCATCTTGTTTTTAGCTCGCCTGTTCGAAGAACAGAGAGCTATAGCGATACCCCCGACGTGAGCATGAGCGTGAGCAGTTCAGCTGTGGGCGTGAAAATGTTAAAGTTTTTGGTGAAAGTTATTTCCTTTCTAATGTTTTTATCTACCACACTATTTTTTACTGATTACAATATACAAATACATATATTGCTTTAAAATTATTTGGATCAGACTTCACTGCAATGCTTTATAAAAAAATATTATGAGACTAGTCTTTGAGCGTCAGCGTCAGCGTGAGCGTGAAAATGTTAAAGTTTTTGTGGCAAGTTATTTCCTTTCTAATGTTTTTATCTACCACACTATTTTTTACTGATTACAATATACAAATACATATATTGCTTTAAAATTATTTGGATCTGACTTCACTGCAATGCTTTATAAAAAAATATTATTAGACTAGTCTTTGAGCGTCAGCATCAGCGGAGCGTGAAAATGTTAAAGTTTTTGGTGCAGTTATTTCCTTTCTAATGTTTTTATCTACCACACTATTTTTATCTGATTACAATATACAAATACATATATTGCTTTAAAATTATTTGGATCAGACCACTGCAATGCTTTATAAAAAAATATTATGAGACTAGTCTTTGAGCGTCAGCGTCAGCGTGAGCATGAAAATGTTAAAGTTTTTGGTGCAAGTTATTTCCTTTCTAATGTTTTTATCTACCACACTATTTTTTACTGATTACAATATACAAATACATATATTGCTTTAAAATTATTTGGATCAGACTTCACTGCAATGCTTTATAAAAAATATTATTAGACTAGTCTTTGAGCGTCAGCATCAGCGTGAGCGTGAAAATGTTAAAGTTTTTGGTGCAAGTTATTTCCTTTCTAATGTTTTTATCTACCACACTATTTTTTACTGATTCCATTATACAAATACATATATTGCTTTAAAATTATTTGGATCAGACTTCACTGCAATGCTTTATAAAAAAAATATTATTAGACTAGTCTTTGAGCGTCAGCATCAGCGTGAGCGTGAAAATGTTAAAGTTTTTGGTGCAAGTTATTTCCTTTCTAATGTTTTTATCTACCACACTATTTTTTACTGATTCCAATATACAAATACATAATTTGCTTAAAATTATTTGGATCAGACTTCACTGCAATGCTTTATAAAAAATATTATGAGACTAAGTCTTTTAAAAACGAAAAACGATAAATGTATAAACAGGTGAGCATTGGGTGGCTTTGACACCACTCTGGTTACAAATTGTTTTTCTCAAACCTCATGATTTTGCAAAATTTTCATTGTTATACAGGCATTAAACAAAACATCTCTAAAGAGGCTTGCTTGAACAATAAACACTAAACCTTTTTATTGCAGATTATTATTATTAGAGACTGATATTCACATTATAAATCATTTATAATTAATTCCACAGACCAATCTCAAATGGTAAGAAAAGGTTGAGACGTGGACTTTGGGCAATCTCAATGTAATGCACGACGCTTGGCACGAGATGTCACCCTTGCCGTATACAACTGCAACACTCACAATTTTGCAATCATTAATCAATTAACACATTATAATAAAAGCCATTATTATGACGACACATTATCCATTCAATCATCAAATAATAAAAAGCTTAATGCAGAATATATAATTGATACATGTATGAATCTAAATTCCTGGAATGAATTGTATTTGAGGAATGTATTTCTTATAATTATTGTTGCGACTGTAAAGTGGTAAAATCAATTGTATATAAAGTTAAAGGATATATTTATTTGTCTTTATAAAGCTCGGTTTTTAAATAATATAGTGATGCACATTCTGGTGACTATTGTGAAAGACAAGACGTGTCTACAAGCTCAGCTTATCTGATCAGCTGAAAGAGTTTTGCAACTTTTTTTTACTGTGGCTCTAAGTGTCAGCAAGTTGTTTTATTTCTTTAAAGAAACATTTTAGTTTCAAAGTTCAACAAATCTTCAGAACAGTGTATGTTTCATGTGCTAGCATTAACAGAAATCCAAAACTTGGATTTCGCTTTTACAGGATGCTCTGCTATGGGATCGCACAGCAGATATATTGAATTCCTGCCCATGCATGAGCAAAGCTGGACTGCGAGCGGTGGCTCCATGCTGACTTGTTCAGTCGGCCATGTGTAGATATGGGAGATGTTCATCCAAGTCATCGTGACAGGTGGTGGTAAATAAAGCCAGTTGTTGTATCAGGATCATCTCACCCTTGATCGTGTCCATTCTGCTGCTCATCACCTGCATGTCGGCCCTGTTGTTTTCGCTCATATCAGCGCTCGTTGCTTCCATTTTTTCACTTCCATTCTTCCATCAGAGAAGGAGAAAAGAGAGACAGAGTAAACTTAACAAGTGCCTTACCTATCACTAACACAGTTCATGGGCCCAAGCATTCACAACCGCTATTCAACACTGAGGGAGAGAAATGGGAAGAAAGATTGTGAGTTGTCTAGGGTGCATGCAGAAGAGTGACGTGTGTGTGTGTGTGAGTGCTGTGAGTGCATTTGCAAAGAGAAACTGAGAAAGGTGCAGCAGAAAAGACGTGTGAGGGGACAGCCTGAGTGTGAGTTCCTTCCAGATGTGTCTGCATTAACCGGCTTGGCTCCACCCACCCCTTCAACCTTGGCTCCTCACTCGTGATGACAGTTTGTGAGATAAAAACAAAAGTGCCAAGAACCATCAGCGCAACCTCTGCAGAGCGAGTGACATAGTGGTTCAATGAGCGGATAGAGCAAGCTTGTCCGACCCCCAAGAAAGAAAGGATGTCCAGCGCCCATCAAAAAGGAACAGAACAAATGACGCCGTGCCTCAGAGAACAAAGTGTCCGGCGCCTGTTGAAAGAGTGTCCATGGTGTCTGTTGAAAGAGGGAATGCAAACGACTGTTGAAAGAAAACAAACACTCCAGGATTCACTCTTTTATAAAGCCAGCCTGGAAGCTTCGAGAATGTGCACGTCATTGGTCGGGGCCTGTGCACGGATTGGTGTTCTGCCTCCGTTGCGCCGGCCATTCGAGTTTCTGCAGTGAGTCCTCTCAGTCGCTGCTTCGGGCTGTCGTAAGAGTCAGACCTCGCTTGCCACCACTTAAGGTGAACGAGCATTCAGCTGGCTCGAGACGCGCACAAATGATTGTGGGGGAAACAAACGGAGCCGATGTCTCTGTAACATTTGCATTGGGCTGCATCATTGTTCTTGGTGTTGCTGCATTATTATTATTATTATTATTATTATTATTGTTGTTGTTTTTTTGAGTTGTCAATTGCGTATGTGAAGACGTCATCGTGGAAATAAACGCGCTCTCGCTTCCGGCACAATGGAGTCTGTGTGAACTCATTATATGGTGTCAGAAGTGGGATCTGGCACTTCTTAAAGTTAAGCTGCAGGTTATAAGTTGCAGCCTTCCACATAACTTGCCTCAAGACATCGTCATGGTGTCTGATGTCGCAACCAGCAACTAGGATGTCACCCATCACTGCTGTTGCCCATTCATTCCCTTCCAGAATCTGGTCCATAGTTCACTAAAATATCTCAGAGAAACAAAAGCACCATCACGACAAGCCATCTCTGTCAGGTCTACCACCGCTTCAGCCAGGAGACAGTGTTAGGATGTTACCACACCCAGAAGCCAGGCATTGGATCCCAGGTGTGATTGAGGCACATCACAACAGCCCCCGTTCATATGTGGTGAGGACCGCAAACAATGTACACCGGCGTAACAGGCTCCATCTCTGTAATGTACCCCCATCAGCCAACGTTGACCCTTTGGAAAGTCAGCCACCTTCTTGTTCCCATGTTTCCCCGGATGTGAATGATGTCCCTGATCCTGTTCCTGAATGATGTCCCTGATCCTGTTCCTCAATGGGACGCCCCAGTGGAGAATGGCTGCAAGTCCCCAAGTCCCAGCATGCAAGCATCTGAATCCTGGAGTTTCCCAACAGTGTTTTCACCTCGAGCCACTACATCACCCAGAAATGCCAAGTCCACCACCAGGAGCGGCAGGGCCATGAACCCTCCCAGACGTCTGAATCTTTAAAAAAGAGCAATCATTTAAAATTAATTGATCCATTCGATCTGAGTTTGATTGTTGTGTGTTAATCAAGGAGCAGTTTATAATTATAAAGAGACTTTTGCTTTGCTTGTTTATCTGTAGGAAAGGGAGATGGAACATATGCATTGGACTACATCATTGTTGTTGTTGCATTATTATTATAATAATAATTATTATTATTGTTGTTTTTGAGTTGTGAATTGCATAAGTCAAGACGTCATCGCGGAAATAAACGCTCTCTTGCTTGCGGCACAATGGAGTCTGTGTGAAGTCATTACAGCCTCTCAGGTCAATGCTGACCAAACATCGCCTGGGCGTGTGATAGCCATCACGAAAGCTTACAATGGGGTTAATGGTCGAGGGTTGTGGGATGAGGGATCTCCTGTAGAGCAGGGGAGTTTGAGGTTATGTAACTGAACTTAATATCTTGAATTGCCTTCTGTGCGTGTCGGAAGAGATCATGTCAAACTACAGTCTGTTTTAAATAAAAGTGTGTGTGTGTGTGTGTGTACTGAAGTGTGGTGTGAGAAAAGAGAGAGGGAAAGAGAAGAGATTAACGATAAAGGGAATGTAAGGAAGGGATTAGTACATGCCCGGATCAAATGGCTGCCAATGCCTTGCCCACAACCTTGCATGTGTGAAAGCAAAATAGGGGGTGAATCCTTATCTACCCGTTCTAACACAATTTGGATCCCACTGACCCATCCAAAGGTAAGGGACAAACGACGTGATGACGGGGCCTGTGTCTCTATGTTCCCACATAAAACGAGCCTCAATTAATACAAGTGAAATTAAACAAACAACAAATAACAAGTGAGACAACTCAACAAGCAATAAGTGAAATTAAAGAGAAACTCAATATTTATAACGGAAATAACTACGCTGAAGGACCTCCGTGTCGTGAGTGCACATTCACAATAGCGGTTTCTCAAAACCACAATTATATGTATATGTATGTATATGGAAGATGATGACGAAGGTAAAAAGCAAGAACACACATTTGTGTTCTGCCCTGACCATCCCAAAGCCTGCAGGCATCTATGGAAGTGCTTGGTGGAACATCATCCCTTCTTCCGGCTCCACAAACCAATAGAAGATGATTCCAACTGACATGGATTCATCAGGCTTGGCTGGAGATTTCGATACAGGTGTGATTATGAGGAAGGTGGGAGGGGTTTTAAAATGTCATCATTCGTTGTATATGTATGCCTGGTGTTGACTTAATGGTGAGGGTGGTGGGCTTGGGATCCCAGGATCCTGAGTTCATAATCCCCCTCAGCTGTTGAATTAATACCAGGTGGGGTTGACTCTGCCTGTCATCTATCTATAATTCCAGCAATCGTTGTGTGTGTGTGTGTGTGTGGTGTGTGTGTGTGTGTTGTGTGTGTGTGTGTGTGTGTGTGTGACTGTGACCGCTGTTTCTCGACAACCACTGGTCCGATCTAATTGAAACTTGCCAGGTATATTGCTGGGGACCTGAGTATGTGCCTTTTCAAGGTTTGATATTATATTATCGGACAAGCGGTTCCCAAGTTATGGCATTTATTTACCAACCAATGAAAGGACACGTTGCTGCGTGGGCCGGTGCGCGGCCGGCCGACGATGACGTCACGGGCCGTGCCGGTTACGATGGGGATCGGTGCCTTAGTTACCGTGGCGTAGGAGTGGCAATGGTCAATGGCAGCGAATTTCATGGCAAGCAAAGACAGGGAGGTAAACTTGATTTTTATTTGGATTTTAATTAAATATGTGTGTGTAATTATCACTGCAGTTGTTACTTCAATGCAAGCGATAATTCGTGGAATGCATGTGAACATTCCGTACTGGCATGCACCACTTCCGGATAGTGATGACTTACTGTATTCTAATAATTTCTCGATTTCTTATGCGCATTTATAGATAAACACAATATCCCAATCCAGTCGTTTACGAGAGCGAAGGATCGGACTGTGTGGTTGTTGGAAAGTTTTTTTTTTCCACATACGTTTTTTTTTTTTTTTTTTTTCTCTTCTCTTCTCTTTGTGTTTTCCTTGCGACGACATTGCGAAAAGGCAAAATACGTTGGCCTAACTGAATAATTGGCCATTAAAACTAAATTGCGAATAATCGTAACTGCGATATGTGAACTTCCGGGCCACGCACGTACGGCCACGCGAGAGCGAAGGATCGGCCTGTGTGGTTGTTGTTTGAAATTTTTTTTTTTTTTTTTTGCACGTACGGCCACGTACGGCCACGTACTAGTTCTTCCAAGGTCGGCAAAATGAGCGCCACCTTGCTGGTATCCTGTGTCGGAGTGGCGACCCGTCCAGGATTGTACCCAATAGTCAAGGAGATGCTTTGGCAGCACAACGCTCTGCCACAAATATGGTCCCAATGGATATTTAATTCTTCCTCCAATAATGAATGATTCGGGACTTTGTGAGGTTACTCGGCATCCTTGAAGAAGCATAGATGTATATATATATACTGATATATATATATATATATATAATATATATATATAATTATATATATATATATACTGTATATATATACCAGTACACCACCTTTGCTTCCTGTTCATTTATAATTGAATTACAACACTATAACTATAAATAGTGCATAATTGTTAAGAATCTCTCGATTTGGGTAAGACCCGGGTCCACAAGGCTAATTTACATGAAGAGCACCATTTGGAAACTCAAAGGTTGGTGTTGGGGGGTGGGGAGGGGGTTGCTTGCTACCTTTAGTTCAAGGAAGGTTTTAAGGAAAAACTTCAATATTTGAATATGCAAAGATCCTCAAATTAAGGATGTCCTGTAGGGGAAACTTGAGGAAATATTAAGAATGCTTTCTGCAACGAGGCCTTTGTTATGTGAAAAATCAGTTCGCAGTCTCAGGATGACCTCCGGTTTGTAATGCTGAGACGTCTGACGTCATGGTGACCATGTTCTAACGTTTCCTCCAATAATGAATGATTCTGGACTTTGTGAGGTTACTCGGCATCCTTGAAGAAGCGTACGTCATCCCTGCTTCCTTCCCACACACTCACCCCTCAATCCCATTCACAGGTGCCGTCTGCACCTCAAGGGTGTCGAGCCTGGAACCACTGCTGAGTCTCATTGTATTTTTAGCACATCCTTGACTGTCTCGTCTGGGTTTTCATCTCAAGTCTGGCTTCGCCTGGGAGACATTCCCATTACACTGGGAAGTGACAAACCAGGTTCGAATCCCATCTATCCCAATACCGTAAATGCATTTCTGGGATCTCAAAGAAAATGATTATTGCAAAAGGACATTTGGAGACTCCATGCACAGAATCAACAGAGGATGGAATTTGAACCTTAATTGAATACCATAGTATCACGAGATGCATATTTGCTTGGATGGGAGTGCCACATTGTTACTATAATAGTAAAATGTTACTCATTTCAAGTCGTGGAGCACATCGTGTCTCCTCGCATGCTCATTCCGAACAAAAATACTATCATTCACTGAACACGCTACTATCATGGCACACTGCCATTATTGCCCATGTAGGGTTGATTTAGCCTGTCATCTTTCTGTGGTTGGTGAAATGAGTACCAGTAGCAGGGGGCATTTCATGTCTGAGGTTGGTTGGAAGCATCTGGGGGCATCTGAGGTTGGTAGCAGGGGGCATTTCATCAGCAGCACAGCTGCGACCCCCCCTGGAAAAATGATTCAGCCCAGCAGCGAAAGGCTGCGTACGAAAAACACACAAACAAAAAAGATTTAGACGAAAAAGTGCCAATTACCCATGTTTGTTGTGTTCCTCAGTGCAAATCAGATTCATGAGAATATAGGATATAATATGGACTGTGTTAGCTGACGTCATATTAAGCGAGTAAACAAAGACAATCTGCAGCACAACATTTGATGTGAGAAGTAAAATGGTTTGTGAGGACACAGACGCATCTGAAAAGTCGAAATATGTCAAACCACCTGATGTAGCTCCGGTACTCTAAATCCCATTGCGAAGGCTAGGTATTTCGACAAAGATTCCTTTGGTTGGTGATGTTGACCACCACGCAGTAACGAAGAGTGACTGGTCCTCGGATGTGAGCACATGGGCAGCAGTGACGTGTCACAACATTGTGAATTATCTCAATATTAAATAAAGTGCTTAAACAAAGGAAGACTTTGATGTAGTCAAATGTTTGTCAGCTGACAACAGGTCTGTATCTGGCTGGGTGAAGGACTTGGGATGTCTTCAGCGTGATGGCCTTTGTCTGATGTCATCAAAATCGTGTGTGTAGTTTCGGAGAAGAAGATCCAAGTTTTTTCCACACTGAGTCACTGACAGACTAACTGACTGACACTGAGCGATGCTGATACCTCACCTGAACTATGTTCCAGGTGCGCTAAAAACGACTTCTTCTCTCTGTCTGATTGGTTTGAACACCCAAACACTGCACAACTGTTAACCATTGTGCTGGTCACGTTCAGATCAACATCTATCGTCCGCTTCGTGAACTAAAAGCATTGAAAACCATTCAGGCATTACAATCCACACTGTCCCGCTCCATTGTTCACAATCGTTGTTACCTCTGCAGTGACTCAATCATTTCTCTTTGCATATTTTTTTGCTAATTGTTGGAATAAAGTAAACGTGTGAACACCAGCAGCCAATCAGTGGAGTCGCTCAAGAGACCCAATAGACATAGAGGACGCTGCAAGGTTCACCTCAAGGTAGCTCGTCATCACGATGCATTAGAAGCTCGCACGCTTTTCCTTATAAGCCTTTTCTTATTCGCGACTCACTCAACATGGCGATGTTTATTATTGACCTATGTACTACATCATGAGGACAATTGAGCGAAGTGGATTTTGTTTGTTTATTTAGGCGACCATGACGATAACGAACGAGTCGCCTCTTCTGCTTGCCATTTTTGACGCCATTTTTAAGCCACGGTCGCTCGGCACCAAGAGACTCTTCTTCTTCACCAACCGCTGGAGAGATGCCGGAGGACTCGGTCATCGAACGGACTTCATTTGCAATGCGTCATTACGTTTTGAATGTGCAGTTAGACTTATTTTGTTCTGGTTTAAACACCGTCATCATCATCAATGTCAGGTCAGCCAGATTGATCTGTGACTTGTTACAGGTATCATGTAAACCTGTACTAACCTGTTCCATGGTCGGGTTGTCGGCGATAACCATCTCCCCACCAGGTTTTTGGTGAGGAGGGTGTTGATATGGACACCCAGCAGGATAAAACAAAACCTGTCAAAGGGCGAGGAGCTCCTTGTGAGCACACGGCCATCCATATCTACTCCAACTGTGTCTGCGGAGTCCTCCTGCAGTTGGGTTACTTCATTAGGAGGTTGGTGGTCAGGATTTCCACTCGCGCACCGTAAAACCCTTCATTCCGCAAAACACAAAAACGCAAAAAATCTGAAACCCACTCCGTGGAGTACCTCCTTAGCTTCCCTTCGCAGGGCAGCTCACCGGATGGGATTGGGGCAAAGCCTTCGGACCCCCAATCTTTGATGATAGGAGGGAAACCACGGGTAACATTCCCGGTCAGATTGCGGGAGATGTGTCGAGTGTTGCTGAGGTGTCGTCCACCAACGGCGGTCTCCTTGGGTTAACCTGAGGCGGTCCTTCGGTGTGGTGCTGAATGTCCTATCCAAGAGAGGATGATCACCTGTCTTGTTATCATCTGAGCTCAAGCGTTTGGACATCGTATTGCAGCACCTCTGAGTTCGGAGACCGGATTGTGGCTAGATATGGTGGTGGTTCACCTGCTATTGTCTGGTCGCTCTGATGGTTACCATCAAGAGTTGCTGTAGCTGTGTCCAATAAGCTGACCCCAATGATAATTGAGGAACACCGCGTCACCAGCGTATTAAGAGACAAGGATTCGTCACTCCTTGGTGTTCATTTCCTGGTCTCTGTTTATGCTCCATGAGGCGAGTGACTCACCGTGAAGGACATTCTACGCCACGCTCGAGTCTGTGGTTGATCAGCCCCAACGAGATACACTTCTAGTCTTGGGGAATTTCAATGCATCACTGGAACTGAAAGGGATGGTTATGAACGTGTGTTGGTCCCCATGAATCAGGAATCTAGAACCAGAATAGACTAAGTTCCTTGACTTTGCATGAAGTCATGGACTTAGGGTGCGCGTTCATGGTTTCAGCACCCACAGGCTCATCGCGGACTTGGTTTTCCAACGCTGGGGTGGAAAGGATATTGACCATTCTCGTTGATGGTGCTGGAGGATGATCCAGAACATGCAGGGTCTACCGGAGTGTCAGTTCCTCAATACTGACCACCGCTTGTTGTAGCAACTCTGAAGTTGCACCTTAAATCCAGGAGAATGGTACCATCCCAGCCTAGGCTGGATGTTGGCAGCTCAAGATGAGAGGGTAGCTGAGAGTTTGCGAACAAGCTGAGTGGAGATTTGGGGGGTCTGGGTGCTTTGGGGGTCCTGAAGAGTTGTGGAGTGCCTTCAGACCACCTACTTGATGTTGCCGGATGTGCTTGTCTCACCGGAGACAAGAAAGAATTTGTCTCTCAAGGACACTGGATACCATTGACCAGAGTCACAGGCCAGGCTGAATGGCAGAGCTGAGCTGTTCAGGGAGTGAGGCGTAAAACTGTACGTGCCTAGGGTGGACAAGGAGGCCTATGTGCGAGGAATCTGTGAGGGGTAGAGATCACCTGTGGTCAAGGGATTCTCTCCTGCTTACAGGGGAATTGCGCATTGCGTTCATCCAAGCCATCCCTCGGTGTACTGCAGTTAGAGCAAGGGTGTAGGCTCTTGACGAGGAGTCCGAAGTGAGGCCCCTGGGCCGGTTACTTGAGCGGTTGTACCATGCTGATCCACCAGCTGTGAGATGGAGTCAGGGGTGTTACAATCCCTGTTGCTGACCTCAATCAACTGTGTCACCTTCGCTTGTGAAATGCTGCGGCGTAAAGGGTGGGGTAAATGTGGCTCCGACTTTATGAGGTAAAGGGGTAAAGGTTGAATGGGTAAGCTCCTGGATCTGTGGATCCAGCTGAACTTCCAAGGCTGGTGAAATGCTGCACTCGTGTCGTTGCATGCAGTTCTGTGCTCTGCTTGGAAGAGGCCTTGTGTCCCTCTCTGGAAGGAAGGGTGATCGCCAAGGCAACAACTACCGAGGGGTGACGCTGCTCTCAGTGCCAGGCAAGGTCTTTGCTCGGATAATTCTTGATAGGGTTCGCCACCATCTGCTTGAGACCAGGTCCAGAGCAGTCAGGCTTTACATCAAGAGGTCAAGATTGACCATATCCTTCTCTTGGGTCCTCACCGAACGCAGAGAGAGTTTCGGCAGGGGCTGATTGCAGCCTATGTTGATCTCTGTAAAGGTTCGATTTAGTGAATCGGGATGCCCTCTGAGGATTCTTGGTCTTCGTGGGGTGCCACCAAAACTGATCGATCTGATGTCTGAACTTACTCTGGACTGGAGTGCTGTGAGATGTGTGGGTACATCTCTGACTTATTTCCAGTTGTTACTGGAGTTTCATCAGAAGTGTGTACTGGCCCCACACTTTTCAGCACTTGTATGGACTGGTTTAGGGAGGATGTCGGAGAGATCAAGCTGCGTGCATCGTTGGGAATGTCAAAGCTCTGACCTTGATTTCACAGTGATGCAGTCATCTTTGCAGAGACTTTAGATATCCTTTTGGGGGCTCAAGGTGCTGATGAGGAGTCGGAGCTGCTGGGATACGAGTTTCCTGGGTCAAAAACTAAGATCCAGGCTTTCAATGACATCGTGGATGCTGCTGTCCTGTCTGTGTCTGTTTGTGGGAGGATGTTGAGGTCGTGGAGAGATTCACTTACCTGGCAGTGATATTCATGTCTCTGCCGGCTGTGAGTCAGAGGTCAATAGACGTCTGGGTCGGGCCTGGGAGTCATGTATTCACTGGACATGGGGTGTGGAGCTGCGGTTCCTGTGCTGGAGGACGAAAGAGTCTCCTGCAGTTCTTCTCACGGTCCTGCATTCTGGTGCTTACAGTGTCTTGCTCTATGGATGCGAGCCTTGGACTCTGACCAAGGATCTGAGACAGAGAATTAATTCCTTGGTCACAGGTCTCTTCGGAGAATCCTTGTATCGCTGGTCGGACTTTGTGTCCAACGAGCGGTTGCTGAGAGAGACTCAAATGAGATTTGTACCTGCATGGTCCGTGAGCGTCAGCTGCGGCTGTCTGGAACATGTGGCCTCGTTCTTTCCTGACGCTGATCCTGCTCACCAGATTCTCTCAGCGATGGAGTCTCGTGAGTGGAGGAGGCCAATGGCCGACTACGTTCCTCGTGGTTGCAGCAGGTTGATCAGCATCTCAAGGAGATGGGGATGGGCCAGGCATCTGCCTGGGGGATGGCCAGACGGAGGCCTCTGGAGTACCCGCGGAAAATGGACGCAGCGACGCGCTGCTCTGGCGCATGCTCCGATACCTGACCTACCATCATAACCAGCAGATTAAAGGGAATTGTCACCACATTTTTCACCATGGCCCGAGTTACTTGGAAGCAAATGCACCAGAACTACTTCTGACAACCCCGCTGCAAACGGGCTTGGCGAACAGTTCCATCGACCGCTTAAGTCCTCATGCAGAGCACAAGCAGACCCACTTCGCTGGATGGAAAACCAAGCATTGGTGCTTTCGAGCATTCGGGCCACGGTGAAAGCTGATCTGGGTTGCAGCACAGCCGAGTTAGTTTTTGGATCAACACTTCGCCTTCCTGGGCATTAAGTTGCTGCAATGAACATTCACATCATTTCGGAGCCGAGCAATTACGTGGACAGACTTCGAAGGACAATGAGTGTAACATCACGTCCCCATCAGAGCTCAGCAGAGTTCCACACATCTGCGCAAAGACATTTTGTCTTGTACTCATGTTTTTGTACGTGACGACACCGTCAGGGTTTATCTGCAACCTCCTTACCGGGCCCCCTTCCGAGTCATGACCAGGAAGGACAAGTACAGGACTTCACCTTGATTTTTAATGGGAATTCTCAAACAGTCAGTCTTGACAGTCTCAAGGCTGCCCACACAGATAATGATTCGAATACAACTCATCCCACTGCTGCCGCAGAACAAACTCCAGCTACATCAACTCCCACTGTTGTTGTGAGCCTTCACACAAAAGCACCGAGTTCAGCCCCATCGGAATCTGCATCAACCGCTTTGACACCGCCA
Organism: Eptatretus atami; assembly: GCA_035128595.1. Classification (NCBI taxonomy): domain Eukaryota; kingdom Metazoa; phylum Chordata; class Myxini; order Myxiniformes; family Myxinidae; genus Eptatretus; species Eptatretus atami. The sequence goes on from CM068955.1 coordinate 116,445,681, forward strand.
ATGGCATCAGATGTGTGGAAAACTCGTTCCGGCAGACATGTCCATTGGCCGAAGAGATTTGTGCAGGCATCAAT
>CM068955.1:116445779-116457314 GCA_035128595.1 Eptatretus atami
TCGGTGACGTCTACATCATTATTGATCCTCTCTCTTTGGTCATCGATCTGTTGAGCTCGGGGCGGTGGGTTGGGGGGCTCGTGTAGTGACTATTTTTTAGATCCTCGTGGAGGATCTCTAAGTCTTACTCACGTTGTTGTTCTTGTGGACTTTTTTGTTTCACAGCTTACAGTCTTCATCGAAACTTCTGAAACTTGGCGTATATATGTAAAAATACCCCTGCGCAGACAGTAACCATCTCCGGTTTAGAAATTCTCCTAGAAAAAAAAGTTATGACGTCAAAATATCTCCGCTAACGGAAATCGCCTAAAAAATTATCTCCGAAACTAGGCAAGCGTTTGAATTCTGTTTGCGGGAATCGAACAGGGCATTAGCAGAGATGAATTACCGCACATATGATACATCACAATGACGTCAATATCAATTTTTATGACGTCATTCCTATTTTTTGACATTTTTTGTTTCACAACCCAGAGTTTTCATCGGATCTTCGTGAAAACTTGCCATGTATATGCAGAAAGCCCACGCGCAGGCAGTACCATCTCCGATTTTGGAAATTCTTCCGAGAAAAAAAGTTAACGTCATAATATCGCCGCTAATGGAAATCGCCTGTACCATCATCTCCGAAACTAGGCAAGCTGTTTGAATTTTGTTTGCGGGAATCAAGCCGGGCATTAGCACGGATAATTTATCGCAAACCTGATACATCACAATGACGTCATATTCGTTTTATGACGTATCTTTAAGAGGACGAGGATCTTAGCTCATTCGAGCTTGTTCTTTTGCGTTTTTGCTAATTTTTGTAATAAAGCAAACGTGTGAGCACTAGAGCTACTCAGTGGAGTCGTTCCAGAGAGCCAAGAGACGTAGAGGACACTGCAAGGTTCATTTCATGGTAGCTCATCATCACAACCCGTTAGAAGCTTGTGCGCGTTTCCTTACAACCCTTTTCTTATTCACGAGTCACTCAACACGTCAATATGTAACAGTGAGTTTTGTTCTTTGTCAGAAAGACAATTGAGCGAAGTGGATTTCTTTTGTTTGTTGGGCGACCACAATGACAACGAAAGAGTCTCCTCTTCTGCTTGACATTTTGAGCCGTGGTGGCTTGGCACCAAGAGACCGTTCTTCGTCACCAACCGCTGGAGAGACGACCGAAGGACGCACCATCATCGATCCGGACTTCATTTGAAATGCGTCATTGCATTTTGAATGTGAGTGAGATATGTTTTATTCTGGTTTAAACTCCATCAGCACAACCAGCACACCAAAGGAATTATCAACAGTACATCTAAGATGGCGGCGTCCGCAGCACGTACACAATGTGTGACGTCATTGTAAAGGCATCTATTTCTATCCCGTCCCTTTGTGAATGGTGAGTCGAATGAATGGATGGATTGTTATCCAATGCGAACATGGCTGTTCCACGTGCCATGTGAACAACCCGCTTATGTGAATTGTGTTTGTTGTGTGGGAGCTGCTGAACCAAACAACCACACTGAGATAGCAAGCGGGGTATCCTGGTGTGTAACAGAAGTGTAAAAAGACCACTCACAGTCCAGGTAGAATTTGTAATTTATTCAGGGTGCCGATGAGAACTCACCTACTCTTCGAGAAAATCATTGTGGGGCCTTAAACATCCTCCAACTAATGTTACCAGATAGCTCGCGGGGCTTGATGTTCATCCAAGGGAGGCGCACACGTATAGATACCCTGCAAGTGAAACACCAGGATGGTAGCTTACAGCTGGGTCAGGATTCGAACCCAGGCTAGACAACTCAGCAACTCCGAGAAGGATACTTACCTCTCGGATATCCTGCCAACTGACTAAAACATAAATCCATGACACATATGAGGGAGTCCCTTAGCTGCGTGTATCCAGACTGTCAGACAGTTTCCCACAATTCCCTGATGCCGGTAGAAAGGGAAAGAAGTTGTGTTTTAACTGAACTCTTTAAAAAGGCAAAAATTATTTGACCCTGCCTTGTACATGAAGAATTCACTCCAAAGATCTGTTTCAATCTCAAAATCATGAATGAAAACACCGTTAAGAAGAAATACTTTATTATTATGAATCAAACAGTGTATAAATGCAAATATTCCACAACAAAACTAGTTGAAATTGGTCAGGCAGTTAAACCCTCCCCACCCCCCCCAAAAAAAAAACACCTAAAATTATTCTCATTAATAAATGTGTTCTTCAACACAAGATCATTTATGAAAAATTAAAATAATCTCATTAATAAATGTGTTCTTCAACACAAGATCATTTATGAAAAATTAAATTAATCTCATTATATAATGCGTTCTTGAACACAAGATCATTTTGGTTAAGATGGCAATAAGTCTCCATTTTCAGGCTTCATGAGCTGGTGTAAAGAGGGGGTTTTAAAAGACCTTAATTGGTTATTTATACAGAGTGGATTATCAGGAGTACAAAGAGCAAACGAACAAAGGGCAGATCCAGCAAACAAATGAACAGAAGATCCAGCAATCCGATGGATGCACGACCACGTTCTCAGTTCAAAAGAGTCGTCCTTATCTCATCTCAACAAGGTGTTCAAACAATTGTTTTGGTGGCAGAAGCTCCATGTTCAGAAGGTGAAAGACAAGTAAAATGAGCACGAGATTTGGGATACAAAATAAATATGTACGAATCGAGCTCTGCGCCCTCTGGTCCAATTTCGGAGGTGTCATCCCAACAAGGAACTTCACGTTTGTCATTTTACTACTTAAACAAACCACCTGTTGAGGAGTACAGGAAGAACACTGGCTACGAGGACGCGAAGACAACGAAAGGGTGCGGAGAGAGTCCATGTCCTTTATTCCTGAAATGTTCTCCACCTGGGCACTGAAGCCACGATATCCAATGTTCTTGGGGTAATGCGGAGCAACCTCAACATTTCTTATTGATTATCTTCCAGTATTGTTGACCGAAGAAGAAATAGTCGCATCTGGGAAATAGACAATGCAGGTTTGGGTGCAACATTCTGATCTAAAAAAAATAACATTAAATGAATCTGTATCATGCAATGAAAGAAAAGAGCTTGACATCATCATTGATGTTGACGGTGCCCTTCACGTTCGGGGGGACGCCACCCCAGCGCGAAATGGGTTGTGGGTACGCGGACTGAGCTGACGTCTCACCATGTCGTAGCGCCAATATTTGGAATCATGAAACAATACACCACACCATTATGCTTCACTCCAGGACGCCAGTGATCCTTCTGATGGGAGGCCGAGGTAGGTGATCGGTTGAGGGTATCCACGGTCTGTTTGTTGGCAGTAAACCGCCAGAATTGTTTACCTAAGCAGGGACACATTGAGAAGCCTCACTGAGGATATTTCATGAGGAAGCATTTCTCAGAGACATCTAAATTACAGTGGCTCTGGTTAAAAGGAAAGCTCCTGGAGACGAGTTCACCGAAATAGCACAAAAATAAATAAATAATCGGCGAGTCAGATATAATGCCCACAAGCAGGTTTAGGTGCATCCCTGAGGAGGGGTCACGTCGCTCCCAAGGAAGATTAAAACTCTTTAAGTGGTCCACGGGCTGCACAGGATAGCCTAGAGCCTGAGACATACAAACACTCATGTCAAAGCTGTCTTTAGTCTGTGCTTGAATCCAGACCCCAGCTATAAACTGCCATCTGGTGTTTTCATTGGAGGGTGATTCATCAATGTGCGTGCCATTCTCGGATGGGCATTAAACGGGTGGACCTGTGTGCCGGCATTCATTGGTGGATGTAGAAGACCCATGGTGTCCTTCGCGAAGAGGAGACGAGCCATGCCGGCACCCTGAAAAATTCCAAATTCCTGCCCTAACCAGCAGAGGGCATTGGTTGCATCAGCGGCACAGCCCGCCTAAGTTTAATGATGCTACCCCGCAGCCTTGTGCTACATACGAATGAAGTGGTGCATGCCACAGCCCCATTCTCCCTCCACAGAGACACACTACGTTCCAATTCCCCTTAATGTAACTTGTTGGCTTGTCAGATAAAAGTTCAGGCAATAATAGTAAAAGAACGACTGCCGGAGTGATGAGTAAAGATGTACCTGAGATTACGATGATTTTTTGATCGATGGATCGTTCAAACATGGCGTCGATCGTGCCAGATCTTTGGAATACCTATCCAGAAGCTGTGTATGGGCATTGCTTCCTCGTTCTCGAGTTTATGTCCTCGCATCACACGCAGAAATATCCTCCTGCCGTGCAAACCTCAAATTCAGTTCACGCCATTGAGTGTCAGCTCCACTCCATTGTTAAACAAGGAAACAAATCTGTGAAACATCACAATGCAGTCTTTGTAAGTTTGTTAACTTGTTCAGTTTTCATTGCAAAAAAGGTTGATGATGGGTATAAACAATTCCATTACATTAGCACAGTCTCTGCCTGCGTTCCCAAAGTTTAAATATGATAACACAAGTAACATCCTCTGTTAGGAATCTCTTTGAAGAACCGCCATTTTATTCATTCCACCTTGCATTCCTGCTCTGAGATTACCTTTGAAAAAGAATATTTCACCACGGATCTCTGCTACAGCATCAAAGCTTGTTGTACAGCGATCTGGGTACGTGGATTTGGACTACAGGGAAGACAATGGAGAAGAGACAATATAAAAGGTCTCCTATGAAAACAAACCAAACAAACCAAGGTAACGGGTCCCTACATAAAAGTCCAATATTTTGGAAGACAAAGTTCAACAGCAAAGAAACAAAACCCACAGAAATGTCCTTTGTAAAGCTCACCATGATTACCCATCTTTACACATCCTGAAACAATTTACTTAATCACAATGATGAAACTGCGGTAAACTTTGTTACTCTTTCTAAACACAGGAATAGCCATGCAGGAGAGATAAGACTCTTCTCCCCATCAACCACACTTCCAGTCCCAGTCCCAGTCCCACCCTCCATTTCCAGCTCTGGCCTGGAAAGCTCATATGCCTCTTGGTCTTCCATATATAAGTTGAGATTTTGTTGACAAAAACAGCCAGCTTAAGTGCGAAGGTTTAAATATATTCTCAAGATCAGTGTGCATTTTGTCGATATGTGGAGTAAATAAGAAAATGAAAAGTAAATCATATAACAAGCTTCATGAAAGTTGTAGTTTTTATGTACGATTCCTCAAAATTCAGTCATTTCTCCAAATGACCTCCAAAACAACTGGCTTGAAGTTGCAGGTCAATTGTGAACTGTCGCTAACGATCAGAGTTCAGGAGCCAATGGTAGATGGCTTTGTTAGACAGAAACTGATGGTAAGACGGCTTTACTAAAATAGGAACAATGGTAAGATGGCTTTGTTAGAGAGAAACTGATGGTAAGATGGCATTGTAGATAGGAACCAACGGTAAGATGGCTTTGTTAGACAGAAACTGATGGTAAGACGGCTTTACTAGATAGGAACCAACGGTAAGATGGCTTTGCTAGACAGGAACTAATGGTAAGATGGATCATTGAAAGGAACCAATGGTAGGATGGCTTTGTTAGACAGAAACTGATGGTAAGATGGTTTGTTAGACAGAAACTGATGGTAAGATGGCTTTGTTAGACAGAAACTGATGGTAAGACGGCTTTACTAGATAGGAACCAACGGTAAGATGGCATCATTAGAAGGAACCAATGGTAGGATGGCTTGTTAGACAGGAACTAATGGTAAGCTGGCATCATTAGAAGGAAACCAATGGTAGGATGGCGTTGTAGACAGGACTAATGGTAAGATGGCATCATTTAGAAAGCACCAATGGGAGGATGGTTTGTTAGATCGGACCAATGGTAAGATGGCTTTGCTAGACAGGAACTGATGGTAACATGGCATCATTAGATGGGAACAATGGTAAGATTGCTTTGTTATACAGTACTGATGGTAAGATGGCATCGTTAGATAGGAATCATGGTCGGATCGCTTTTTAAGACAGGACTGATAGTAAGATGGCATTGTTAGATGGAAACAATGGTAAGATGGCTTTGTTAGACAGAAACTGATGGTAAGATGGCATTGTTAAGATAGGAACCAACGTAGATGGCTCATCGAAACTTCCTGAAACTTGGCGTATATATGTAAAAATACCCTGCGCAGACAGTAACCATCTCCGGTTTAGAAAATTCCTCCTAGAAAAAAAAAGTTATGACGTCAAAATATCTCCGCTAACGGAAATCGCCTAAAAAATTATCATCCGAACAGGCAAGCGTTTGAATTCTGTTTGCGGGAATCGAGACAGGGCATAGCAGAGATGAATTACCGCACATATGATACATCACAATGACGTAATATCAATTTTTATGACGTCCATTCCTATTTTTTGACATTTTTTTGTTTCACAACCCAGAGTTTTCATCGGATCTTCGTGAAACTTGCCATGTATATGCAGAAAGCCCGCGCAGGGCAGTAACCATCCTCCGATTTTGGAAATTCTTCCGAGAAAAAAAGTTACGGTCATAATAATCGCCGCTAATGGAAATCGCCTGTACCATCATCTTCCGAAACTAGGGCAAGCTGTTTGAATTTTGTTTGCGGGAATCAAGCCGGGCATTAGGCACGGATAATTTATGCAAACGCTGATACATCACAATGACGTCATATTCGTTTTTATGACGTCATCTTTAAGAGGACGAGGATCTTAGCTCATTCGAGCTTGTTCTTTGCGTTTTTGCTAATTTTTGTAATAAAGCAAACGTGTGAGCACTAGCAGCTACTCAGTGGAGTCGTTCCAGAGAGCCAAGAGACGTAGAGGACACTGCAAGGTTCATTTCATGGTAGCTCATCATCACAACCCGTTAGAAGCTTGTGCGCGTTTCCTTACAACCCTTTTCTTATTCACGAGTCACTCAACACGTCAATATGTAACAGTGAGTTTTGTTCTTTGTCAGAAAGACAATTGAGCGAAGTGGATTTCTTTTGTTTGGTTGGGCGACCACAATGACAACGAAAGAGTCTCCTCTTCTGCTTGCCATTTTTGAGGCCGTGGTGGCTTGGCACCAAGAGACCGTTCTTCGTCACCAACCGCTGGAGAGACGACCGAAGGACGCACCATCATCGATCCGGACTTCATTTGAAATGCGTCATTGCATTTTGAATGTGAGTGAGATATGTTTTATTCTGGTTTAAACTCCATCAGCACAACCAGCACACCAAAAGGAATTATCACAGTACATCTAAGATGGCGGCGTCCGCACACGTCACACAATGTGTGACGTCATTGTAAAGGCATCTATTTCTTATCCCGTCCCTTTGTGAATGGTGAGTCGAATGAATGGATGGATTGTTATCCATAGCCGAACATGGCTGTTCACACGTGCCATGCGAACAACCCGCTTATGTGAATTTGTTTTGTTGTGTGGGAGCTGCTGAACCAAACAACCACATTGAGATAGCAAGCGGGGTATCCTGGTGTGTCAAGAAGTGTAAAAAGACCACTCACAGTCCAGGTAGGAATTTGTAATTTATTCAGGGTGCCGATGAGAACTCACCTACTCTTCGAGAAAATCATTGTGGGGCCTTTAACATCCTCCAACTAATGTTACCAGATAGCTCGCGGGGCTTGATGTTCATCCAAGGGACGGCGCACACGTATAGATACCCTGCAAGTGAAACACCAGGATGGTAGCTTACAGCTGGGTCAGGATTCGAACCCAGGCTAGACAACTCAGCAACTCCGAGGAAGGATACTTACCCCATCGGATTATCCTGCCTAACTGACTAAACATAAATCCATTGACACATATGAGGAGTCCCTTAGCTGCGTGGTCATCCAGACTGTCAGACAGTTTCTTCCCACAATTCCCTGATGCCGGTAGAAAGGGAAAGAAGTTGGTTTTAACTGAACTCTTTAAAAAGGCAAAATTATTTGACCCTGCTTGTACATGAAGAATTCCTCCAAAGATCTGTTTTCAATCTCAAAATCATGAATGAAAACACCGTTAAAAGAAAATACTTTATTATTATGAATCAAACCAGTGTATAAATACGCAAATATTCCACAACAAACTAGTTGAAATTGGTCAGCAGTTAAACCCTCCCCCACCCCCCCAAAAAAAAAAACACCGTAAAATTATTCTAATTAATTAAATGTGTTCTTCAACACAAGATCATTTATGAAAAAATTAAAATAATCTCATTAATAAATGTGTTCTTCAACACAAGATCATTTATGAAAAATTAAAATTAATCTCATTAATAAATGCGTTCTTGAACACAAGATCATTTATGGCGTTAAGATGGCAATAAGTCTCCATTTTCAGGCTTCATGAGCTGGTGTAAAGAGGGGGGTTTTAAAAGACCTTAATTGGTTATTTATACAGAGTGGATTATCAGGAAGTACAAAGAGCAAACGAACAAAGGGCAGATCCAGCAAACAAATGAACAGAAGATCCAGCAATCCGATGGATGCACGACCACGTTCTCAGTTCAAAAGAGTCGTCCTTATCTCATTCAAAACAAGGTGTTCAAACAATTGTTTTGGTGGCAGAAGCTCCATGTTCAGAAGGTGAAAGACAAGTAAAAATGAGCACGAGATTTGGGGATACAAAATAAATATGTACGAATCGAGCTCTGCCGCCCTCTGGTCCAATTTCGGAGGTGTCATCCCAACAAGGAACTTCACGTTTGTCATTTTACTACTTAAACAAACCACCTGTTGAGGAGTACAGGAAGAACACTGGCTACGAGGGACGCGAAGACCAACGAAAAGGGTGCGGGAGAGAGTCCATGTCCTTTATTCCTGAAATGTTCTCCACCTGGGCACTGAAGCCACGATATCCCAATGTTCTTGGGGTAATGCGGAGCAACCTCAACATTCTTATTGATTATCTTCCAGTATTGTTGACCGAAGAAGAAATAGCTCGCATCTGGGAAATAGACAATGCAGGTTTGGGTGCACATTCTGATCTAAAAAAAATAACATTAAATGAATCTGTATCATGCAATGAAAGAAAAGAGCTTTGACATACCATCATTGATGTTGACGGTGCCCTTCACGTTCGGGGGGACGCCACCCCAGCGCGAAATGGGTTGTGGGTAACCGGACATGAGCTGACGTCTCACCATGTCGTAGCGCCAATATTTGGAATCATGAAACAAATACACCACACCATTATGCTTCCACTCCAGGACGCCAGTGATCCCTTCTGATGGGAGGCCGAGGTAGGTGATCGGTTGAGGGTATCCACGGTCTGCTTGGTTGGCAGTAAACCGCCAGAATTGTTTACCTAAGCAGGGACACATTGAGAAGCCTCACTGAGGATACTTTCATGAGGAAGCATTTCTCAGAGACATCTAAATTACAGTGGTCTGGTTAAAAGGAAAGCTCCTGGAGACGAGTTCACCGAAATAGCACAAAATAAATAAATAATCGGCGAGTCAGATTATATGCCCCACAGCAGGTTTAGGTGCCATCCCTGAGGAGGGGTCACGCTCCCAAGGAAGATTTAAATCTTTAAGTGGTCCACGGGCTGACAGGATAGCCTAGAGCCTGAGACATACAAACACTCATGTCAAAGCTGTCTTTAGTCTGTGCTTGAATCCAGACCCAGCTATAAACTGCCATCCTGGTGTTTCATTGGCAGGGTGATTCATCAATGTGCGTGCCATTCCTCGGATGGGCATTAAACGGGTGACCTGTGTGCCGGCATTCATTGGTGGATGTAGAAGACCCCATGGTGTCCTTCGCGAAGAGGAGACGAGCCATCGCCGGCACCCTGAAAAAATTCCAAATTCCTGCCCTAACCAGCAGAGGGCATTGGTTGCATCAGCGGCACAGCCCCGCCCTAAGTTAATGATGCTACCCCGCAGCCTTGTGCTACATACGAATGAAGTGGTGCATGCACCACACCCCCATTCTCCCCTCCACAGAGACACACTACGTTCCAATTCCCCATTAAATGTAAACTTGTTGGCTTGTCAGATCAAAGTTCAAGGCAATAATAGTAAAAGAACGACTGCCGGAGTGATGAGTAAAGATGTACCTGAGATTACGATGATTTTTTGATCGATGGATCGTTCAAACATGGCGTCGATACGTGCCAGATCTTTGGGAATACCTATCCAGAAGCTGTGTATGGGCATTGCTTCCTCGTTCTCGAGTTTATGTCCTCGCATCACACGCCAGAAATATCCTCCTGCCGTGCAAAACCTCAAATTCAGTTCACGCCATTGAGTGTCAGCTCCACTCCATTTGTTAAACAAGGAAACAAATCTGTGAAACATCACAATGCAGTCTTTGTAAGTTGTTAACTTGTTCAGTTTTCATTGCAAAAAAAGGTTGATGATGGGATTATAAACAATTCCATTACATTAGCACAGTCTCTGCCTGCGTTCCCAAAGTTTAAATATGATAACACAAGTAACATCCTCCTGTTAGGAATCTCTTTGAAGAACCGCCATTTTTATTCATTCCACCTTGCATTCCTGCTGCTGAGATTACCTTTGAAAAAGAATATTTCACCACGGATCTCTGCTACAGCATCAAAGCTTGTTGTACAGCGATCTGGGGTACGTGGATTTGGACTACAGGGAAGACAATGGAGAAGAGACAATATAAAAGGTCTCCTATGAAAACAAACCAAACAAACCAAGGTAACGGGTCCCCTACATAAAAAGTCCAATATTTTGGAAGACAAAGTTCACAGCAAAGAGACAAAACCCACAGAAATGTCCTTTGTAAAGCTCACCATGATTACCCCATCTTACACATCCTGAAACAATTTACTTAATCACAATGATGAAACTGCGGTAAACTTTTGTTACTCTTTCTAAACACAGGAATACGCATGCAGGCAGAGATAAGACTCTTCTCCCCATCAACCACACTTCCAGTCCCAGTCCCAGTCCCACCCTCCCATTTCCAGCTCTGGCCTGGAAAGCTCATATGCCTCTTGGTCTTCCATATATAAGTTGAGATTTTGTTGACAAAAAACAGCCAGCTTAAGTGCGAAGGTTTAAATATATTCTCAAGATCAGTGTGCATTTTGTCGATATGTGGAGTAAATAAGAAAATGAAAAGTAAATCATATCAACAAGCTTCATGAAAGTTGTAGTTTTATGTACGATTCCTCAAAACTTCAGTCATTTCTCCAAATGACCTCCAAAACAACTGGCTTGAAGTTGCAGGTCAATTGTGAACTGTCGCTACGATCAGAGTTCCAGGAGCCAATGGTAAGATGGCTTTGTTAGACAGAAACTGATGGTAAGACGGCTTTACTAGATAGGAAACAATGGTAAGATGGCTTTGTTAGAGAGAAACTGATGGTAAGATGGCATTGTTAGATAGGAACCAACGGTAAGATGGCTTTGTTAACAGAAGCTGACTGGTAGGACGCTTTACTAGAGTATGGAAAACCAACGTAAGATGGCTTTGACTAGACAGGAACTAATGGTAAGATGGCATCATTAGAAAGGAACCAATGGTAGGATGGCTTTGTTAGACAGAAACTGATGGTAAGATGGCTTTGTTAGACAGAAACTGATGGTAAGATGGCTTTGTTAGACAGAAACTGATGGTAAGACGGCTTTACTAGATAGGAACCAACGGTAAGAT
>CM068955.1:116464697-116477591 GCA_035128595.1 Eptatretus atami
GCATGCATACTAAGAAAACTCCAAGGAAGTGTATGAGTGAAAATTGGGTGTTTGGGTTAATTAAAACATCCCCTTTTGAAGATAATTAAAGGCCTTATTTAATTATATCCTTTATCAGGCGATCCTCGGTCACCTCACTCTCTGGGGTCTTAAGGCATCTCCTGGGTATCTCAGACCCCTCACTGGCATCTCCTTCAGACCCCTCACTGGCATCTCCTTCAGACTGCCCGATTGTATTTCCCAACAAGCACAACTTGTTGTGAATCACGATGTTGTGTTGTGAATCAGACCCTCATAACCGATCCTCACTGGCATCTCCTTCAGACCCCTCACTGGCATCTCCTTCAGACTCCTCACTGGCATCTCCTTCAGACCCCTCTACTAGGCATCTCCTCAGACATGCCTCACTGGCATTCTCCTTCAGACCCCTCACTGGCATCTCCTTCAGACTCCTCACTGGCATCTCCTTCAGACTCCTCACTGATCTCTTCAGGACCCTCACTGGCATCTCTTCAGACCCTCACTGGCATCTCTTCAGACCCCTCACTGGCATCTCCTTCAGACCCCTCACTGGCATCTCTCTCAGACCCCCTCACTGGCATCTCCTCAGACCCCTCACTGGCATCTCCTTCAGACCCCTCACTGGCATCTCCTTCAGACCCTTAACTGGCATCTCCTTCAGACCCCTCACTGGCATCTCCTTCAGACCCTCACTGGCATCTCCTTCAGACCCCCTCTACTGGCATCTCTTCAGACCCCTCACTGGCATCTCCTTCAGACCCTCACTGGCATCTCCTTCAGACCCCTCACTGGCATCTCCTTCAGACCCCTCACTGGCATTCCTCCTTCAGACCCCTCACTGGCATCTCCTTCAGACCCCTCACTGGCATCTGCCTTCAGACCCTCACTGGGCATCTCTTCAGACCCTCACTCAGTCTGTCAGGGGGGGAACCCCCCCCCTCACTGGCCAGCTCCTTCAGACCCCTCACTGGCATCTCCTTCAGACCCCTCACTGGCATCTCCTTCAGACTCCTCACTGGGGTCTGAAGCTGCCATATTTTTGGCCTGCTCAACAATGCCTTGACTTGAAAGCCTTGACAACAATGCCTCAACAATGCCTTGACTTGAATGCCTTGACAACAATGCCTCAACAATGCCTTGACTTGAATGCCTTGACAACAATGCCTCAACAATGCCTAACAGGCTACAAAGATTTCTCAACAAAAAGTTTTTTTTTCTTCACTTCCTCACTCATATTATCGAATGACTGTTCATCATTGCTTCTAATTGTTGTATTCATCGCTTTTGTAAGTACTATAGTTTTCAAATTAGTAGCTTGGGAGCGATTTCATACATTGTATGATATGATTTTTCACGATCTACTCTCACGGACTAATTAAAGTATAATATCGAAATATTATTTGGGTTTTTAGGATCGGATATCGCCCGGATTAAATTAGTGTCGAAATCTGTTGTGAAATCTGATAATTTAAAGAAATAACGAGTCTGATAACTAAGCCGATGTACCTATTTACTTTAAGCAAGCAAGGCTGTGTTCCCTCCTTCTCCATACAAACACAAGAAAATGTTTAATTCCCAAAGCATTAAAGTAATCTTTTTCTACTGTTTAGAGAATTATATTGAGTTAACAAAATATTTAGGAATGTAACAAAATTAACCAGCTTCGTTGAGTTAAAATGCTAAATGATTTAATGCATTCACTGCTCGACCTCGTGCCCTGTCCCCCCATAGCGTCTGCCAGATCTGTCTATATTTTTCTGATGTTTTGCGAGGTTCTCCACAGGAAATCAAAGCAAATGTGGTTTTTTAAAAAAGAAAAAAACGGACGTTTTTTATTTAAAAAAAACAAGCTTTTAACATTTGCGTGGACCTCGAACCGATGTACCACGTGACACGTGCACAGGCGAGTAGGCAAAATGGCGGATTTTCTGCAATGTTTATTTCATTAACAGCTTGCATGAGTGCTTAAGCCACTTGCCGAGCGCCCATTGTTGATGGCGGTACCGTGCTACGTCATTCTGAGCGAACCGTTTCTTCACTTCGGACGCTTTTTCCGCGCCACGTCGTTCAAAGTGATCGTGGTTCGTGCTCCGTCACCCTGAGGCGGAGCGAGTGGTTCGTGCTCCGTCACCCTGAGGCGGAGCGACGTGGATAGGATCGTGGTTCGTGCTCCGTCACCCCTGGAGGCTGGAGCGAGTGGTTCGTGCTCCCCGTCACCCTGAGGGCGGAGCGAGTGTTCGTTGTGCTCCGTCACCCCGAGGCTGAGCGAGTGGTTCGTGCTCCGTCACCCTTGAGGGGAGCGAGGTGGTTCGTGCTCGTCACCCCGAGTGAGTTGTCATGAAATACCCGATTTTTCGAGCCGTTTTCCGTATTAACGTGTTTCTAAGTTACCGAGGCAAATTTTTTTTTTCCATCCATCACACACAGCTTTTGTACAGAAAATGTTTGTGAACAAATCCCTGAAATGTCTTATATAATGCAACGTTGTTTTTCTGTGGAAAACTACTCAAGGTTTCTGGGTTGTGTACAGTACGTACTGTAGTTGGTGATCACACTCACTCCAACTTGCCGATTCCCGAAAATTTGCCCGATATCAGGCCAAACTCGTGTTGTGTGTGTGTGGTGTGTGTGTGTGTGTGTGGTGTGTGTGTGTGTGTGTTGTTTATGAATATTCTCTCTCTCTCTCTCTCTCTCTCTCTCTCTCTCTCTCCCTTGCCCATCCTTGCTCTACCCCACTCCCAATTCAGTGCGCACCTCCTCCCACTTCTCTCTCTCTCTCTCTCTCTCTCTCTCTCTCTCTCTCTCTCTCTCTCTCTCTCCTCTCTCTCTCTCTCTCTCTGTCCCATCCCTTTTGCTCTACCCACTCCCCATTCAGTGCAGCACCCTCCTCCCACATTTCTGCTCTCTCTCCTCTCTCTCTCTCTCTCTCTCTCCTCTCTCTCTCCTCTCTCTCTCTGTCCCATCCTTGCTCTACCCACCCAATCCCAATTCAGGTGCAGCACCCTCCCCCCACATTTTCTCTTTTCTCTCTCTCTCTCCTCTCTCTCTTCTCTCTCTCTCTCTCTCTCTCTCTCTCTCTCTCTCTCTCTGTCCATCCTTGCTCTACCCACTCCCAATTCAGTTGCAGCACCCTCCTCCACATTTCTGCTCTCTCTCTCTCTCTCTCTCTCTCTCTCTCTCTCTTCTCTCTCTCTCTCTCTCTCTTTCTCTTCTCTCTGTCCCCCTTGCTCTACCCACTCCCAATTCAGTGCAGCACCCTCCCTCCCCACATTTCTTCTCTCTCTCTCTTCTCTCCCTCTTCTCTCTCTTTCTCTCTCTCCTCTCTCTCTCTCTCTCTTCTCTCTCTCTCTCTCTCTCTCTCTTCTCTGTCCCATCCTTTGCTTCTTACCCACTTCCCAATTCAGTGCAGCACCCTCCTCCACATTTCTTTCTCCTCTTCTTCTCTCTCTTCTCTTTCTCTTCTCTTCTCTCTCTCTCTTCTCTCTCTCTCTCTCTCTCTCGCTCTCTGTCCCATCCTTGCTCTACCCACTCCCAATTCAGGTGCCAGCACCCTCCTCCCACATTTTCTGCTCTCTCTCTCTTGCTCTCTCTCTTCTTGCTCTCTCTCTCTCTTTGTCTCTCTTCTGCTCTCTCTCTCCTCTCTCTCTTCTCTCTCTCTCTCTCTGTTTCCCATCCTTGCTCTACCCAATTCAGTGCAAGCCCCTCCTCCCACATTTCTTCTCTCTCCTTCTCTCTTCTCTTCTCCTCTCTTCTCTCTCTCTCTTCCCCCCTCCCCTCTCTCTGTCTCCGGACATATCCAGATGGTCGTTATGTCTGGACGGTGTTTGTCTCCAGACACGTCCGGGCAGTGTTTTTCTCCGGACACGCCCGGTCGGTGTTTGTCTCTGGCCAGCTTGGCTCCGGACGTGTCCAGGCAGTATTTATGTCTGGACCAGAGTTTGTCTCCGGACTGGTCTGCACAGGAGTTTGTCTCCGGACTGTGTTGATTGTATGACCAGTAGAAGATGGATTTCAGACATTATTTTGTTTCCATATTTACTGTTATTCTATGCAGAATTATTTTGATGAAACGGTTGAATCGTACTGAATGCTCCACCGCACGTCTGCCTCCCTTCCTTCTCACCTCACACTGTCTTCCCTTCCCCCACCCCTCTCCCCTCCCTCCTCTCTCCTTTCCCATCCACCTCTTCACTCTCCCCGCTCTCTCTCCCCCCAACCCTCTCTCCCTCTTCCCACCTCGTTTTCTCCCTCCCCCCTTTAGTATTACCCTCAGCGAAGCGATGGGTGGTATTTGCTCGTATTTAAATAAAAATAAACCTCTTCCGGAAGCAGGCGAACGTGTTTCTGCATTTTCTTCTTCCTCCTTTAATGACCGTGGGCATATTTATCGATTGGAGACAAACTTAGTAATCCGGCAATCCAATAATACCAGCATCCATTTGATGAATAACTTCTAACTTCACTTCCGAGGTTGCACTTTTAAATCTACTGTTCAGTTCATTCTTTATGTGTGAAGCAAAGTGCAGTAGTTCTTTCGGCGATTTTGTGATCTCCCGATTTGGTACTTTAGCGATGTATTCTGGCATCTCTATCAGCCTTGTAAGTTCTGAAAACGCTCGAGAATAAAAAGTATGGCTTTTTAAATGATGTTGGAGTTGAGACGATGAATATCAAGAAGTGGTATGAATAATGTGACGACGTATTTGCGGGGTGACGTAAACTGGGGTATTTTCCTATATTGGAAGTGTGTTTTGGATCATTGTCTTGTTGGAAAATGAATCCTCTTCCGATGAAACGATTTCCACAAGAAACTGCATGGTGCTGCAGTATCTGCTTAATTGTACCTCTTTTTTTTTTTGTTGTTGGCGTGCCATTGATTTCAACAAATTTTCCTCCACCAAAAGCTGAGATACAACCCTAGACAGTCACAGAGCACCCCCCATGTTTAACAGTAGGCTGCAAACATTGCATGTTGCAACGTTCTCCATGTCTTCATTGTACGAACTGATGTCTCTTGGATCCAAGAAGTTCAAAGGTCTATTCATCATACCAGAGTAACCGATTCCATTGTTCAGTCGCCCAATCTTGGTTGCCTTCCAATTGTCGGTCTTTTCACTTTATTCTGTGGTCTCAACAGTGGTTTCTTTGCTGCAACTCCATCATGGAGACCTGTTGCAATCAGCCTTCTGTGCACAGTGCTGGACGAGATGTGTCAATGTTCAGGCCTCTCTCATTTCATTTGTTCACTGCTGACTTTATTTTCTTCTCATGTAGGCTGAGCAACTTCAATTGCTTGGCTTGCCTTGGGGAGGTTCTTGCAGTTCTTCCTCACCTTGTCTTGTTTTGTACCGATCCAGTTCCTTTCAGGCGTTGCAAAGTGTACCTCACACCATTGTAGGAAATCTTCAGCTGTTCTATCATTTTCTTCATTGTGTGCCCTCATTGTCACAGAGTTTGGATCTTCACACGCTGTTCTATTGAAAGTTGCTTCCTTGGTGCCATTCTGAACCCACTCTTAGACTTTCAAGCAAGGGAACGAGTTGATGAAAACTAATTTCACATCTTCACTAATTTGTAACTTTTATTGTGGTTTCTTGTAATTATCATTAATGTAACTGGTGTTAATTAGTTCAAAAATTTATTATTATTTATTCTACAACAATCCACAAACTGTGTCCAGCATATTTTCTTTGTGGTAAGTGGATATTACTTTCTATCACAAGATAATATAATACACAAAGCAAAAATAAAAGTTTTTCAATTTCTAAATTCATTTGATATACTTCAAGGTAACTGTGATATTAAATTGATTTTCACAGAAGTTTTAATGAGAATCTAACTTTCTTGCACACTTTCTATGTTTTCACAAATGTTGAATGGGGAATATCACACATTTAAAAGGTATCAATAATGTTTGCCTTGATGCCATAAAGAAGTCCGATGGGATGATAGAGGTAGAGCCCATACCGTGAACTGTCTATTCTTGGTTCGCTTGTAGATACAACTATGAATTGTCCAATTTATGTTTCCAAGGCAGACCGGTATGTCACAAAGTGCACCGTCCCTCAGATGGACGTTAAACTGGGCTTCCCGTCTGCCCGCATCTCTTGGTGGACGCTAAAGATCCTGCTGATGAAAGATCCCGAGTTTGCACCAACCCGCTGAATCACTAATTCCTGCCATTAAACCTACAAAAAGCAGCCAGCTTCTTGCATGACCGTCCATTTTTGGTGCGGGTATCATTTGAAAGGCAAGACCACAGGATAGCCTAGAGTTATACGCACTCACCTCTGATCGCACACAAAATTATGATGATTCTTTAGTTTTTGGACTAAAGTACATATGTTTAGTTACAATGTTTTCAAATGTTTGGGACTTTTTGGCTTTTTATGAATAAAAAGCCATTTTCCCACCAAGAAACTTGTCCAAGACTGAACCATTAAAATGCTGGTGTAGATGCTCTCTCCTGGGGTTTTTGTTAAGTTTTTGGGGAAAATCTCAAAGAAGTACTTGAGTGATTTAAAGTTACTTACTTCCATGTGATATCTTTTTTGTGCCACTTGTTCCGAGTGAGGGCATATCGTCTACGACGACGGCGCACCATCTCAGATGAGCCGATGATGTCTGGGAGGGAGCAGCGTGGCTTGTTCATAAGAAGTGCTGTGTCTTTATCTGTGTGAATCAGTTTTGCAATCCACAGGGATGGACAAGGAAACTTAGTGATGTCGAAGAGTATTTGGAAGATGAAACGTGTTATATTTATATACTTTTATAGAAATTTACCTAATTTGATCAGAAGGGAAGAGAAAAAGAAAGAGAGGAAAATAGGAGGTAGGACGAATGTATGAACACACATACACACGTATATATAATGTGTGTGGTGATATGGGGGACTTAGGGTTGGGGGGAAGGGGTTTGAAGATTTGGGGTGGGTGGGACGGTTGAGGACTTGGGGTTGGGTGGGGGCGGTTTAGGACTTGGGGTTTGGTGGGGGCAGTTGAGGGGCTTGGGGTTGGGTGAGGGCGGGTGAGGACTGCGGTTGGGTGAGAGGGAGGTTGGGACTTTGGGCTGGAGGGAGGTTGAGGACTTGGGTTGAGAGGGGGGGTTGAGGACTTGGGGGTTGAGCACTTGGGTTGAGTGGGTGGTTGAGGACTTGGGGTTGGGTGGGAGGGTGGGTTGAGGGACTTGGGGTTGGTGGGAGGGAGGTTGAGGACTTTGGGCTAGGAGGGGGGTTGAGGACTGGGGTTGAGGGGGGTTGAGGACTTGGGGTTGGGAGGGTGGATTTAAGACTTGGGTTGTGTGTGGGGGGGAGGGGTTGAGGACTTGGGGTTGGAGGGAGGTGGAGGACTTGGGGCTGGGAGGGGGTTGAAGATTTGTGGTTGGGAGGAAGATGAGGATTTGAAAATAAAAGGGTCAGGAAGGACAGAGGTGTTAAGGTGGGAAGGAAGGGTGGGGGGGCAGAAGGAAAAGAAGTTAGGAGTGGGAGGGTGATGCTTTGGGGTGGTGTTGAAGACTCAGGGTTTGAGGTTGGGGGGAGTTGAAGACTGGAAAAAAAAATCTTGATCGTGTGACCCAACTTGTATTCAACAAAATAAAGAACAGTGCAGAGAAAAGCAACAAGCACGTGGAAAATAAAAAGGAAGAAAAATACATATAGAAAAGAGAAAAAAAAATAGGAGCATAAAAGCTTGATTTTCCAAAACGGTCTAAATTCTGGAAGATTATGTACCCAGTTTGCCAGTAACTTTGAGGCCTCCAAATCTCTGCATTTCCTTAATGGCATCAGAAATTGCATCCTTGGACATGAGTTTGCCAGACAGTGGGTCAGGCTGTTTCAGATAGCCAAACCTCGTCATCCAGTCCTGTGGGACATCGTACACACACTCAGCATCACTCATAATCCACAGATGGACCACAATGCAGGATTGTCTTAAAACTTCAACTTCAATGAACCCTTCTAATGTCCCTTCTTTAGCTGCTCACGTACAGTATGGATCTTGGGGGAAAGTTATGGAGGACCAATACGTTCATAGCTCTTGGAGGAGGTTATTTTATGATCAACACAAACCTCATGTTTATATTGCATTCCAATTATAATTAGCCATTCTTACCAAAATGTCTTTCTTTCTACTGATTAATTTCCTTTGTTACTTTTGCTGCACATTTATAATAAAGTGTGGTTGAAGCATCTATATGAAAAGCTACATTCCCACGTATGCAATTATGCATGTGGTTCGGTAGCACTCACGGCTCACTCAAGGCACCGCACACAACATCCAGCATCACACCGCTCACAGCACCCCCATGGCACCACTCACGGCACCGCTTACGGAACCTCGCACGGCACCGCTCATGGAACCTCACACGGCACTGCTCATAAAACTCCGCACAATACCCCACATGACACCACTCAATGCACTCCGCATGGCATGTTTGTTCTGCTCATGGCCGTGCTCTTTCCCAGATCATTGGTGATTCGTCACTTTAAGTCAGCAAACTGCTCATCTGCCATTGCTCATCGTCTAGTTTTATAAACTCAGCAGAGCAACACAAGGAGGAATTTCTTCCTCCCCATGGGGTCAATTAAGGAGGCATTCCCAACCCAGGAGTTTTATCCATGCTCCATCTTACAAATGCTGAGCATCAAAAGAGGAAGCAGCAAATACCATTTTTTAAGTCTTTGAGAGGAGAGGGCATCCGGAGGCTGCTGAAAAACCTTGATGTCAGTAAATCCCCCAGGTCCAGACCCTGGTTTAATTCCAAGTGTTCTCAAGAAATGTGCTGACGTATTAAAGCCACAGCGACATGCAATTATGCAGAAGTCCATGGCACACAGGAGACCTACCTGATGAATGGAGGAAGACACAAGTCATGCCGATTCACAAAAAGCACAGCAAGGTGGAAGTAGGAAACTACAGACCAGTGAGCCTCACTTGTGTGTGCTGCAAACTTATGGAAAATGCAGTTATAAACTATTTACATAGTAGAGCATATGGAATCTAACCACTACTTCAGTGAACACCTACCTGGATTCAGACAAGGAAGGTCGTGTACTGCACAGCTACTGGAGTTCCTGGAGATCATTTCAAAAAGCGACAGATGATGGTCACAATGTGGCTGTGGTGTTCCTCCATTTTCAAAAAGCCTTTGACGCAGTTCCCCATCAGAGACGAAAAGCAAAGTTGGAAGTTTATGGCATAGGAGTGAAAGTCCTAGATTGCATCATGAGCTTCTTGACAAACAGACAGCAAAGAGTAAAAGTCAGAAGGAAATTCTCAGAATGGACAGAATGATGTAAAGAGTGGAATTCCTCAAGGTAGTGTTGTTGGACCCATTCTCTTACTCATCTACATCAACGACATGCCAGAGGAATTATGGAGTCTTTGTAAGGTATTTATGGATGATACCCAGCTCGTTAAGGTCATTTCATCAATAACTGATCAGCAGGTAGTACAGGAGAACCCCAAGAATCTTGAAAAGTGGTTGGAGACGTGTCTTCTGAAGGTCCGGATCCAGAAATGCAAACAGATGCATTGTAGAGACTGGAGGCAAAGAATCCATCCATCCATCCATTGGGACCATACTCTGTGCAGAGCGTTGGTGCTGCCTAAGCAGTCTCTGGGCTATTCGGTACAATCCCTTGGACGGGTCGCCACTCCGGACCACAGGATACCAGCAAGCTGGCATCATTTTGCCGACCTCGGAAGGATGACGGGCAGAGTCAACCCCACCTGGTATTAATTAAACAGCTGGGGGGGATTTGAACTTAAGATCCGAGGATACCAAGTCCACCACCATAACTGTTAAGCCAACACCAGGCATAGGCAAAGAACGATGGTCGAGAATATATTATGGAGATCGATGGGATACTTGAGGAAGTGGAAGAAAAGGACATTAGTGTAATCCTTAGAGTCTAAGGATTCTTAAGTTTAGACGATGAATGCTCATTGAAATCACAAATCTCAGCAGTGGCGAACAAGGCAAACAGTATCCTCGGGATGGTGAAAAGAACAATTGGTAATCCCACACCAGAACTTATCTCTGTCACGTGCAAGACCCTAGTGTGGCTGCAATTTTAATCTGCTAACACAGTGTGCTCCATCCATGCATCCATCCATTGGGACCATACTTTGTGCAAAGCGTTGGTGCTGCCTAAGCAGTCTCCTTGTCTATTGGGTACAATCCTGGACGGGTCACCACTCCGACACAGGATACCAGCTAGCTGGCACTCATTTTGCCGACCTTGGAAGGATAACAGGCAGAGTCAACCCCACCTGGTATTGTTTCAACAGCCGATTGGATTTGAACTCAGGATCATAGGATCCCAAGCCCACCACCCTCACCATTAAGCCAACACCAGGTAATACAGTGTGCTCACTACACCTGAAAGGGGATATTATCAAACTGGAGCGCATGCAAAGGAGAACCATGACACTGATCGACACAGTCAGGAACAAGCTGTATGAGGAGAGAACCTTCCTGAACCTTGAGAGTCCGAGCGACAATAGAGACATGAAACAGGCTTTCAAGATTCTAAGTGACAATGTACCAATGTATGTTCAGAGACTGTTCACTGCGTCCGAAAAGTGTCAAACGAGATGGAACAGTCTGAAACTACACGAGCAACAATGTAGAACAATCAAGAGACAGAGTCATATATGACTGGATCAGCCCCCTGGATTCGGTCATTCAAGACCCCTCAGTGAATGCCTTTTATAACAGAATCGACCGTTTCTGGGATAACACCAACAATCTATGTAAATAATACACTTATTCTTTTTGTCTTTCTGAAGATTTTCTCTTGAACTATTTTACCAGGGACCATAAAAGCCACGTGATTATGGGTCTTTGTCTGAGTTCTGGTTATATATTATTTTCTCATTACCAATGATCTTAAATGTTGTTTTTTTTTTATCATTTAGCTTACTCCAGCTATTTTACTGAAGATTTGCGAGATGACGCCATCTTGCAAAATTGTGAACTAAATGTTCTGTCATTATTTTTTTTTAACATTGTTTCGAATGAATGGGAACAGAAAAACTGTTACAATGGAAAGAAAAGGGGAGGGTAGGACAGAGATCTGGTGGTGAGGGGAGGAAGAGAGTTGGGAGAGGGAGGTGGATGAGGCATTGGGAGGGGGATTGGAGAATTGGTGGGTGGGAAGGGGGTTGAGGCTTTGGGGTAGGGTTGAAGACTTGTGGTTTAGGTTGGGGGAAGTTGAGGATTTAAAATAAAGGGGAGGGGAGGAAGTGAGTTGGGGTTGGTGGAGAGAGGGACAAGAGAGTTGGGAGGGGGGTTGAAGCTTGGGGGGAGGGTTGAGGAATTTGGGTGGAGAAAGGGGGGTTGAGAACTTGGGGTTGGAAGAGAGGGGTGGGGATTAAGGTCTTGTTTTTGTGTGAGGGAGGAGGAATTGGAGACTTTTGGTGTGGAGGGGGTTTGAAGATTTGGGAATGGTGTGGGGCTTGAGGTCTTCGGGCCAGGTGGGGGGGGGGTTGGAGCTAGGGTTGTGTGGGTGAGGGTTGAGGACTTCAGGTTGGTGGAGGGGGGTTGATGACAGTGTGGGGGTGAGTTGAGGACTTGGGGTTGGGTGGGGGTGGAGTTGAGACTTAGGGTTGAGGATGTGATGTTGGGAGGGGAATTTAGGTGGGGGGGGGAGCGCATTGAGGACTTGAGGTTCGGAGGGGGATTTCAGGTCTTGGAATTGGGTGGGGGTTTGGGGGGTGAGGACTTTGGATGGGAAGAGCTTTCAAAGACTTGTAAGTGTGGAGGCATTTTAAGACAGGGTATGGGGGTTTGAAGACTTGGGATAAGGGGAGGGGCTTGAGATTTTGGGTGGGGAGGGGGTTGAGGACTTGGTGTTGGGTGGGTGTTGAGGTGTTAGGATTGGCTGGGGGTGGGGTTGAGGACTTGGGGTTGGGTTGGGGTGGGAAGTTGAGGACTTGGTGTTGGGTGGGGGATTGAAGTCTTAGGATTGGCTCGGGTGGGTTGAGGACTTGGGGTGGGGTTGGGGTGGGAGTTGAGGACTTGGTGTTGGGTGGGGATTGAAGTCTTAGGATTGGCTCGGGGTGGGGTTGAGGACTTGGGTGGGGTTGGGGTGGGAAGTTGAGGACTTGGTGTTGGGTGGGGATTGAGATCTTAGGATTGGCTTGGGGTGGGTAGTTGAGGGCTTGGTGTTGGGTGGGGGATTGAAATCTTAGGATTGGCTCGGGGTGGGGTTGAGGACTTGGTGTTGGGTGGGGAATTGAGGTCTTTGGATTGGCTGGGGTGGGTTTCAGGACTGGGGTATGGGTTGGGGGTGGGAAGTTGAGGACTTGAAATCACATTTTACATTATGTGGAATACCAGAGTTTCGAAAATATTTATGAATACTAACGAGGCCTTTTGCGCATGCGCTGTGTGTGCGTTTTCAGTGACTCGCTTCTGCTACCTGGGGCACTTTATCCTGCCATTGGTAGTGCAAAACATGTAATTCAAATAGTCGTTTTAACAGAATTTTCAGCATTTAAATGAAAGAGTGGCATTTTTAAGATGTTGATTAACCATAACATGAAATGCACTTGGCAGGGTGCATACCTGCCAGGCTGAACAGTTTACATTTTGTATCCCACTGATATGTCAGATCTGCATCCGGACCTCAACCAAAATCGAATCTGCTTGTTATTTTCACCTACCCAACTCAGCCACTTAGTTTTGTCATCGCTCATCAACAACTTTTTGAGATGTCATGCTATTTATCATTTTTGGCCCGATCTCTCAATGGTGAAGAATCACTTAAAAATTCTAGTACTTGGATCCTGAACCGGATCTTCACCCAAATCTAATCAGTTTGTCCTTGTCACATACCCAACCTGCCCACCAAATTTCATCAGAATC
>CM068955.1:116494727-116507159 GCA_035128595.1 Eptatretus atami
TGATACTACTGACATTGACATCTACTCAACATGGAGTCTGGAACACTGACGGGTTCTGGAACACTTGTGAGCCATACGTCGAGTACGTCGTAAAATTTTCAGCATGCTTGAAATTTCACGACGTACTAGACGTCACACACTATGCCCAACGATAGTTTAACTTAGTCATAGCGCGCTGCACGTATCGCCGACGAAACTCGTGGCATAGCCTGTTAAAAACCTGCCACACGCCGATTTAATCATAACCGCCTGAAAATTGGAAGTGTCAACATCGCAGTCACACCTTGACGATTTAGCCAGCGTATTGCTGACCTATCAAAAATGTGTGTAAAAACGCTGGCACACGTCGAATACGGTATGGGTAAGTTTGTGTATACGTTAGGAGCACGCTGAAAAAAAACGAGGAATACGTGTCATATTCTGTGTACGTCTAGTACGTCGTGAAATTTCAAGCATGCTGAAAATTTTACGACGTACTGACGTATGGCTCACAAGTGTCCAGAACCCGTCAGTGTTCCAGACTCCATGTGAGTAGATGTCAATGTCAGTAGTATCAGTAGTAGTAGTAGGTGAGCGTGTCAGTAGTAGTAGTAGTAGTAGTATTGGTGTAGTAGTAGTCCATGTCAGTAATAGTAGGTGAGCGTGATGGGGAGGGTGTGGTGATGATGGATCCTCATTGCGTCCACGAATAGGAGACGACTTTGCACCATTGTTCGATGTTCTTTTCGGCTAATTTTTTTTTTCTAATTCCCACGATGAACTATTTTTTTGTTTCAGTTTTAAAAAGTATTCAAAACGACTTCGACAAATGCATAATGTCCTAGTAATGAACACGGAACGCTTCGATAACTTTAACATAAGTTATACCAACAATTGATTAGGTGTTTTAGGCGTCCATAACCTATGGCCCAACGATAGTCTAACATATGCATAACGTGGCAGCGTATCGTCGACGATTACGTTAAGTTTTCTACTCATAGGCTGCAACTTCACTTTTAATAAATGCCTGTCACTCGCCTATTGTTTTTGGACGCTGTGCTCGGCAATGAAATCGTTTCCATTGAACGAGTTAAATCGCTTCCACTGACTATTGAAATGATTTAATAATAATGCTTGGTTATCCTTGGACCCACTCTGGCTAGCAGCTCGTCGAACATCGCTGGGGCATTCGCAGGAAGTTGATGAAGGATGCATGGTCCCGTTCCGGAGTTCCACCATGAGCTGGTCATTATATGCCGTAATGGCGTAGCCTCCCGATCCATGGTCTCACCCAGTTCCTTCTCCTCCGTTCCGTCTTCTTCTCCCGGCTCTATTGCACGCAACTGGTGAGTGTCAAACTCGATGAGGTCATGTTGAGTTTGAGGACAGGTAGGTATTGTCGTCTCAGCCTTGCCGTATCCTCCATCCTCTCGGAATGACATGGACATGTACTCACCACGAGTCTAAAAAAAGTCGGGTTCCTCCTGCGAAGCCCCTTTTTATATACCAATTTCCCCTAATCGCTGCCAATACGCCATTATACGGTATCTGTAAAGTTAGAAACGCGTTCATTAAGTCTGTGCTCGTCCTGAAGACGTTCAAATACGTTACATACGTATTGTGCGTAGGACATGCTTTACAAATAATTCCCAAGCATGATTTACTCATAGGTTATAAATAAGTCACGGGTACCTTAAACATTACGTTGACGTGTTTTCGACGTATGAGGAACTTTCAAGTAACGTGTTGCGAAGTGTGAACAACGTTCGTGTGGCGTGCTTACAAAACGTTACTCATAGGTTAGAAATAAGTTTCGGGTACGCTAAACATTACCTCGACGTGTTTCGGCTTATGAGTAACTTACAGTAATGTGTTGTCGACGTGTGTCAACGATCGCATAACGTGCCTACACTTATGGCCAGCGTAGCCGGAACGTGTGAGTCATACGCCAGCATACGTCGTAAAATTTCAAGCATGCAAAAATTTGAGGACAACCCAAAGTACAACGTTTAAAGCCAGCGTACTACGACTTATGGGCTGTTTTTTCAGCGTGGTCTTAACGTATACAAAACGTATTCGATGTGTGCCAGCGTTTTAGACAAATTTTTCATAAATCGGCATACGCTGGCTAAATCTTCAAGGTGTGACAGCAGCTTTAGGCAGCACAAACGCTCTGCACAGAATATGGTCCCAATGGATGGATAGTCACTATGACTTTGTCCTTCACATTTTGACCCAATAAATAGCTTATTGCTGTTCAATCCTCAACTCAGATCGAGCTATCATGAGTGGTGGCCTCTTAAAACATCATGCTTGTCTGCTCTGCCAACATCATGCCCAGGTCCTCTGGTGAACCATACCAGTATCGAACAGGCTTTCTGATCACCAGAAAATGAATGCAGAGTCAATCAGCATCGTACATAGCCATATCGGTGGCCTCTTCTTCACCCCGATACTACACACTCTCACATGCCATGCCATTTCACAGGGCCTGTGCTTGACAAGCTTCCTATTACAAACACCACCCTATAGAACCATGTCAATAGTACTGCTAAAATGGGGTTCTTGGAAGTTATGAGGTGATTTTGTGTTGTACAGTGCTTCAAGCATACAATTCAATTTAAAATAAAGGCTTAAAGAGGTTTAACAGCATATAAATAAATATATTCCAGGTTTATCACCGTTTTACCCAGTGTCTATTACACACCTTATTCAACACGTGACATTAGTTATTCGTGCCTGTTGTTTGTGTCCTTCATGACGTCCTTAAAATACCAAGTTTCCTGTTGGGAATGATTTTCAAATTTTGACTGCCAAGCAGGAAGACAGTAAAAATATTATCTTACTCCTCTCTGCACATGTGCGATCAGGAAGGATTCAAAGCTAAAGTATGGTAAAATGGCAGTTTGTCTTCTGATTCAGGTTCAAAATATAACATTAAGAATTTAAAACAAGTTGTTTCTCGATCATAAACTGATATGACATTGGACGGACATGAACCAATTGCTTAACCACACTTTTCGCTTCACGTGTGCAGGGTAACAACACAAAAAACAACAAGAAGAAAAAGAGCAATCAGAGATTGTAGACTCCTCGCCAGGACTTCTTTTGTGTGGTGTATTTTGTGTGTGTTTTGTGTACTGATGTGTTATGTAATTAATGAGATAATTAGAACTGCCACTTTAATAACGTCTGGCAGTGATGACTGGGTTACCAAGACGTCCCGCTTTGATGAAACCCCACTTTGATCGGACACTTGACCCCGTACCCATGACGCTTTTTTATTATTTTTCAATTGAATTTAGAATGGGATTAAAATAAATTCAATTCAAATCAAATGGAAGATCAAATCGTTACAGTCCTGCATTGGAGTCATCAGAAGAACCCGAACAAGCAAGAAGCAAAGATGAAGTTATCCGAGGAAACCTGGATAGGAGTTGCATTTCAGTTGCTATTATTCCACCTAAACCCATCCAGGCACAGCCAAGTCAGCCTATTTTTTTTTTTTAACCCATCTCAAAAAAAAAAATTCTGGCTGCCAGACCATGGCATCTGATCAAGTTAAAATTTAAAACATGTATTCCTCATCACTACATCACCAGATAATAAGTGTGAAGTTTCATGTTGATTGATTAAGCAGTTTCAGAGAAAACATTATTAATATTTTTCTTCAATCCAATATGGCTGCCAACCATGTGACCTATCAATTATTCCTTCAAAAAACTAGTACACCCATGGCTTGGGAAACATTTGTGTAAAGTTTTCCCCTCTCTCTTGTCCAGCTGTTCTGGAGAAGATTTTTTAAATGATTTTTAGGGTAAATGCAATATGGCTGCTAAACCATGTGACCTATGACATCATATGGTGAACTTTTATTCCTCATGGATAGGCAGTCATACGTGTAAAGTTTTGCCTCAATCTGTTCAGCCACTTCAGAGAAGAAGATTTTTGAGATTTCTTAAACAATATGGCTGCCAAAATCATGTGACTAATGACATCATGAATTTTTTTTTTGCTGTGCAACATTTATCCCAAGATGGACCCTCAAAAATTTCATTACTGATCAAGATGTCGCATTCTACAGATGCGCAATTATTGACGTCATAACAAAGGCACGTATGACCTCATCAAAAATCATGCTTATTCCATGAGGAGTAGACTTGCTACCAAGTTTCAATTTTATCCTTGGTGCGGTTTCAGAGATATAGAGTCAATTTTTGTTTTTCCAACATGATTGCCACACCACGTTGACCGATGACATCATAATTATTTTTAAAAAGAATTCTGCATGAGGAGTCGCACTCTGGTGAAAACTTCATCTCAATCCGACAAGCGGTTGTGGAGAAAAACACGAAAGTTCTGTGCGGACAAAAACAAAAAATAGAGAGACAGACAAACAAACAAACAAACAGAGCGACAGGCAAACAAACGGACCCAAACGCAATACCCTCACCTTCAGCTAGGGAACTATGAATGGCACTCGGTTAGAGCGCACACCTCCACCAGGTGAACACTTTACGTTTTGTATCCCCTGAACGGCCAGATCTGCATCCAGACCTGAACCAAACATCTAAACGGCTTGTTCTTGTCACCGAACCAACTCATCCAACAAGTTTACTCCTATTCATCCACACTTTTGAGATATTATGCTCCATATCATTTTGGCCCCATCTCTCAATGGCGAAGAATCACTTAAAAAATACGAATTTATCCGCGATACGAATTTGGTTTGCCGGAAAACAGTGGCTCCCCCTTTTTAAAAGTCACCATGGAATTAAAAATAAAAAAAACATCCACCAGTGGCTCCTAGAAGGAACATCCATGAGCTGAATGTCCCTCCTGAAGGTCAGGGCACTCATGGATGCAACAACATTCCTGCAAAGCACCAGGTTGAACAGGTTGTGGAGTGGTGTGGATTCGAACCATATTAGACAGTTAGTGTGCTATTTCTGAGCCATTGTGAGCCCGATTAAACCATAATTAATGATACAGGGCCAACTAGGCCTTCATGGCCCACAAATTACTCTCCCTCTGGACATGTAGGTACAAACAGGTGTCAAAGTTTTGGCAAAAACTCTGTCGTTATTGAACTGCTCAAAGTGTGGAACCTGTCATTGATGTCGAAGCGTGTGGACCTGATTGCGTTCAGTGCTTGTCAGATTGTAGGAAATGACATTAATGAGTAATTAATTACACATAAGAGGAAATTGATGATGATCATACATGCGGTTTTATTCTTTTTTGAGGAAACCAGTCATGTGCAACCAACGCGTCGCACATTTTAAATCTGTGAAGAGCTGCTAATTTTCATGCCCACAACGACTCCAGTTGAACATAAAATAAAAGGAAGCTCTTCCGATGACATGAGACGTCCGGTATGGTGACACGATGGTGTGACAAATCAGACGTAAGGGCCAAACTGCAACGCCGTTATGCACAATCACTGCGGGCAGCATGTATCCACACGTTTCACAACTACTATCTGTAACCAAGGAAATGAGCAAAAGTACAGAGAGTTCACCCACAAAATTACATCCTCATATGATCATCTGATTAAGAAATAATTACAATGGCCCAATTGCTTACCAGGGCCTGCTCATCCAAATCATGATTCACCAGGTGACCTCGACCGAATTTGGGCTATGAAAAATCTTCATTGTGGTCTACCAATCCTGATCAAAATCCCATGCTGAGTATTTGAGTAATCCCTGGGAAGGCTGCCTATCGACCTTATGACTGCACAATGATCCACTTAAGCTGCGTTTGGAGGATCAGTTGAAGAGGTTTGAGAATAACCAGGATAAGGAAGGGTTTGATGCGGACAGACGATTTGAATTACACCTCCTTTATCACGGCACAACATTCCTCTTTGGTCTGTACATGCAATGGATGGTCGTGGGTGTGGAGGTGTGCACGGATCTCATTTTTTTTTCGGGACTCGTCAAGTTAGTTCATTCAAACAGAGAGAACCGCTCGACTTCTTGTAAAATTGCAAACACTTTGTCTCCAAAATATTTACTTCTCCTTTGGAAGTAGGCCAAGTGATTCGGATTTATTTACTAAAGTACATGGATTACTGTGGAATATAAGGGCCACTGTGGACTGTTGTTTCAAGCATTTCATTTCACTTATTTATGAAAGAATGTTTTAAAGATATCAGAGGGAGGGTTTACGGTAACTGTGTCCCGAAAGGACACACTTGGCGGAATGACGTCATGGGTGTGAAAAACAAGGAATAATGACATAAACAGTGTGTGATGGCCTGTGATAGACTAGCTTCGATTCCTTATCTAGAAAAGGTTTTTGAAAACTTCATCAGTATACACACACACACACACACACACACACAGTTAGTCACAAAAAATACATAGGCCTACAGTATGTATAGATATACATAGATAGTGTGTGCGAAGCAAAAAGTAGAATTAAGCAATTGGCGTAAGTCTGACTGTCTGTCTGTCTGTCCACAAATGACAGTTATGATGGAAGAAACAACTTCATTTCAATTGAGTGTTACATTGTGAACACGAATTGGAACATAAATCAGGAAAACAAACCTGCACTGTTAGCAGTACTTTGGCTCGAAATGTTGCTGATAACACATGAGCAGAGAGAGGAGTGCGATGATTTATTTACTCCGTGTGCCTGTCTGGCAGTCAAATAAAATTGAAAATCCGGTCCAAACAGGGAAACGTACTGTTTTCAAGGACGTCATAAAGGGACACAAACAACAAGCACAAATAACTACAGGCATGTCCTTGTATAACGTTGTAGTTACGTTCTTGAAAAGTGCGACTTTAACTGAAACGACTTTAAGCGAATCAATTTCCCCAAAATAATTAATGTAAATAGGGGGGTTAGGTTACAGGGAAATTTTATCATCAGAACAAAATACATTATTTACATCCATCCATTAGGACCATACTCTGTGCAGAGCGTTGGTGCTGCCGAAGCAGTCTCCTTGGCGATTGGGTACAATCCTGGACGGGTTGCCACTCCAACACATGACACCAGCAAGCTGGAACTCATTTTGCCGACCTCGGAACGATGACAGGCCGAGTTAACCCCACCGGGTATTTAATTCAACAGCTGAGTGGGATTTGAACTTCAGGACCCTAGGATCCCAAGCCCACCACCCGAACCATTAGCTAACACCAGGCATATTATTTACATACAGAGTATAATTTTTAAATAATTTTAAACAAACAATAGGATATCATCATCTCAGTTTGATATTTTTTTCTCATTATTCTCCAGCTCCAGTTGCTTCAGATCTTTATTCGTTTGATTGTCTCGTTGTATTGACAAAGGTGTGTAATGTCGGCTTCTTACCTCCTCATCACAACCAACTTTAAAGGCCAAACACAGGATAACGTTCTTCAAAGCAGGGAAACCATCTTTAAATCCTTTCAAGTCAATGACACAATCAGGACGCACTTCCTCCACACACCATTCAACACACCTGAGTAACCTCAGCCCAGAACCCACCGATGTTATCAATGCACAGCTCAGTGTACACAAGGCCTTTACTGTACGTTACTCTGGGTGGGTTTATAAACCGTATTTTACGGTGTGGTTTATAAACCGGTATTTACGGTGTGGTTTATTACACCAGTATTTACGGAATGGTTTATACACCGGTATTTACGGAATTGTTTATACACCGGTATTTACGGAATTGTTATACACCGGTATGGTTTATACACCGGTATTTACTGATACTGGATCACCGTATGGTTTATAAACCGGTACTTACGGAATGGGTTTATAAACCGGTACTTACGGAATGTTTATAACCGTACTTATGGAATGGTTTATAAACCGGTACTTACGGAAATGGTTTATACACCGTACTTACGGAATGGTTTATACACCGTATTGCGGAATGGTTTATACACCGGTATTTACGGAATGGTTTATACACCGGTTATGGTTTATACAGCGGTATTTACGAATGGTTTTACACCGGTATTTACGGAATGGTTTATACACCGGTATTTACGGAATGGTTTATACACCGGTATTTAGGAATGGTTTATACACCGGTATTTACGGAATGGTTTATAAACCGGTTATTTGCGGAATGGTTTATAAACCGGTATTACGATGGTTTATACACCGGTATTTACGGTAATGTTTATAAACCGATATTTACGGTAATGCTTTTAAACCGGTTTATTTACGGTATGTTTATACACTGGTATTTACGGAGTAGTTTATAAACGGTATTTACAGAATAGTTTATAAACCGGTATTTACGGAATCGCTTATGCACCGGTATTTACGGAATGGTTTACAAAACGGGTATTTACGGAATGGTTTATAAACCGGTATTTACGGAATGGTTTATAAACGGTATTTACGGAATTGTATTTACACCTGTATTTACGGAATTGTATTTAACACGGTTACAGAATGGTTTATAAACCGGTATTTACGGAATGGTTTTACACCTAGTTTACGGATGGTTTATACACAGTATTTACGCGAATAGTTTATACACAGGAGTTTACGAAAGGTTTATAAACCGGTATTTACGGTATGGTTTATACACTGGTATTTACGGAGTAGTTTATAAACCGGTATTACAGAATAGTTTATAAACCTGGTATTTACGGAATCGCTTATGCACCGGTATTTACGGAATGGTTTACAAACGGGTATTTACGGAATGGTTTATAAACCGGTATTTACGGAATTGTATTTAAACCGGTATTACAGAATGGTTTATAAACCGGTATTTACGGAATGGTTTTATACACCGGTATTTACAGAATGGTTTATACACCAGTATTACGGAATGTTTATACACCGGTATTTACGGAATTAGTTTACACAGGGATTTACGGAAGGTTATACACCGTATTTACGGAATGGTTATACACCGGTATTTACAGAATGGTTTTATACACCGGTATTTACGGAAAGGTTTATACACCGGTATTTACAGAATGGTTTATACATCAGTATTTATGGAATGGTTTATACACAGGATTACGGAAAGGTTTATACACCGGTATTTACGGAATGGTTTATACACCGGTATTTACGAATAGTTTTACACGGGATTTACGGAATGGTTTATTACACCGGTATTTACGGAATAGTTTATACACCGGATTTACGGAATGGTTTATTCACCAGTATTTACGGAATGGTTTATAACACCAGTATTTATGGAATGGTTTACACACCGGTATTACGGAATGGTTTCTGCTGTATTTTCTTAATGAGGAAAACCATGAGTTTGGTCCTAAATTAGAAGTAAACGACTTGATAACCTAATGGTGAATGACTTTAAAGGAGTTTGTTCTCCAATAGATTAGTGACTTAATAACGAAGCAATGTTGAGCGAGGACTTACTGGATTGTTACACGTTAATTTGGTGGTTGTATAAGATTGCATCAACAGTAGTAAACTTCTGAATTTTTTTTTTTTTTAAACGATCATTAAAGTCTATATTATTCAAATTGAATTATAAACTTGACCACTGTGGAACGCAAATCACCTTTTGACGCTTTCAAAACCCTTCCATTTAGCAGTACTTGGACAAATATTACAGCATTTGACGTCATCACGACCAATCAAATTTGCCGCTCGTTAATCAGTAAATTGAGAATTTGGTCGAGTGGTTGGTACTTAAACCTTTATTTATCTCATATAATTTATAAACTGGTATCATATTTGTGTGTTTTATTTTAATGACTTCTTCTGAAGCCTCACCTCTCCAAATATGTGGTGACTTACTGTACATATGTGAGTAATAGAGGGTTCTGAACCAAAACCCTTTATTTCCCATTGAAACCAATTAGTTTGCTCATGCTGAATTCACTAATGGAGGTTGTTTAGTGACGTCACAAAAATTTGGATGCCGCATCATATTGCAGGATGAACAGAAAGAAGAAGAACCTCCATTCACGATCAGTTAACTTATTGTGCTTTGTTTGTTTTCACGTCCAAATAATCAGGGTCAAAGCTTGTCCCACGCATGGATGTCGATACGTTGACGCTTTGTCTAGGCCCTAGGGAGTGATATTATAACAAAATACAGGTTGTATGTAACCACAGACCGTATTAATGCCCAATACAGTAAGGTCCAGAAGCGAGACAACTTTCCAACCATTTATTATCCAGATTTAGTGAATTCGCTTATCCTGTCAGACCCTGCTATTCGCGGATTCGCTATTCGCGGACCCCACATATTCATGAGTCATAAAGTGTGACCTGTTTCTGCATTCAACTTAGTGTTTTGCAGTTTAAATTTTTTTTTTTTAATTATTATTCTTTTCTAACACTTCAGGACTGGTTCTCCTATATCTACCTGGCTGGGAAATTTAGAAATCAGCCAAAATCACAGCATTACATAAAAAGGTACAACAATGGATCCCCTTCAAGGTCCCCTGACATGCAAAATAACTTGTTATTTATATATTACTTGACCTTCCTAGTGAAGAAATCACCCATGTTTTTTTTTTATCAAAAATGGATAATTAGAGCAATATTTAGATCATTTCTAGTGCCTTTCACAACTTGTTATGCCCCGCCCCTAAAAAAAACGGACCAGCGAATCGCAGCGTGACGTCACATACAGTAACTCGCACAGAGTGGATTGACTCGAGAGTCGAGATGTCGCGCGCCTTATAAAGTACGTACAAATGGCATTTTGCACATGTTAGTGCAATCTCTGTGATCGTCTTAATTCCAGTGATTGTTTCGCGAAAGTTTTTAAGAGTTTTAGCCGTACTTTCGAAAATGCCTGCAAGATGTATCGTAGCAGGATGCAGCATACAGCAAAGACGGTTGTAAGCCTTCATGTATTCCCAAAAGATGATAATCGTCGGAATATGGACATCTAAAGTGAAGCTGACGAGGGGGAAACTGGAAAGGCCCCAGCGACACGAGCGTCATTTGGCAGCGCCCACTTCGAAGACAGTGACTTTGAGCACGGGTTCTATTCATCCCTCTATTCACCCAACCCCTCATTCCTCACACACAGAGACAAGAAATTCTGCTTCTGAGCCGTGTATGCACAACAATCACGAGGCAATTATTTATCCCTTTACTACCTTGTCGTATCGATTACAAATCCATACATGTATGCACAATAAAGGGCTATACCATGTACACAAAATGTAAAATGTGACTGTTGAACCTTATTCCATTAAAAAAAAAAAATACGGGGACATACAAGTAAAATACTAACGATTATATTGCATCATTTCAATGCAGGAGCATAATTTTTAAATCCAAAACAATGTGAAAAAACCTGCACCCACATTTGCAGCTTATTGAATTGTTCGTGAAACCAGCTGCTGAGTAGGTACGATTCCAACATACATGCAAAGCCAGGTATGGCTGCACTCGGACCATACATGGGTTTATTCTAAAGTGAAGGTACTGCTTCCATTGGCTTGTATTCATTAACATTTAGCAAAAGCTGTTGTAATAAAAGAAAAGGGAAAAATATTTTGACAACTATGAAAGACAAATTTATCTGTTCCTATACATTGGCCTCATATCCTCGGGACTCTTACGCATTGACTTATACATTGGTGCATCTAATACAAGTTACTTTCAACTCTAGAGTCTTTAGATTAGTCCGATAAATCCGCCGACTGAGTCCGATAAATCCGTCGTCCGTCCACTAGCGATAAATCTGACGTGCTGCTAGCTTTATTTTATTATCATCTTTTCTTCATTGTTTTTCTACTGGCGCTTACATGACGACAGTAGGAAATTGAAATAAATAAAAATGCAACAGAACGTTCAGATTTATCGACTACTCGAGACAATTGTTTATGCAAGGTGTGTCTGCACACAAGTTTTCATCGTATCCGAACAACGAGATTTGCTTCGTTTTATGCGCGGAGAGATACGCAGCGATGACATGGGGCTGGCCCTGCTTGTTGATTTCATTACCGCGGAGAAACATTGTCGCTGCGCTCGCGTGTTCAGTCACCTCACACTGGAAATATTTTGATATCGGCAGTATGCAGTCGTATTTACATTATTTGAATTACGATAGGATTTTGTCTAACCAGTTGTTATTTCCGGAGTCTTCCTTCGATTGTCCTCCGATCTCATGAACTCCTGGATTTCATCTGCCATTGTTCCTCTGCTTGTCCTGCTTCCGGGCTCGAAACTGCTTAAGGCCGTACTTCATTTTCAGCTGCCTGAACTTCACTCCCCGACTATGTTATCCGACAATTCCTCCATGTGATTCAGACCAAATCCTTCATTTCTCTCACACTCACTGTCGCTACCAGACAAATTCAAAGTCCATGCCATCCATTTATCAAAACCAAATGTTCGATTTTTTTTAAAGCAGAAATGAACGAAACGTTGAGTCGACCATTCGAATGTGGGAAACACACAGGAAGCCAATACAATTCACGTAGACAACCAGCCGAGTAATCACAAAGGAAGCCCAATAGAAATCAATTCTCTCTCTTT
>CM068955.1:116513449-116524796 GCA_035128595.1 Eptatretus atami
CAGGATCAACGGGCGGGGTGGGGGTTGAGACCGGAGAGGAGACGGATAGAAGAAGAAAGACACGCGACCAACCATGCGGTGAATGAGTTAGAGGGCCAAAAGACTAGCTCGTCGCAGGAGAACCAATGATCTGAGGAGTGCCTTGGTTTCCACAGCTATGAAAGCTGAGAAAGTGGGAGGAGGAGCACAGCCCTGAGATCGGAGCCAGTATCCACAGGCCTGCAGGACGAAAGCTTTGTATGTGGTCAGGAGCTCAGGTAGGCGCAGGAAGAAATTTGCATGACGGAGGATGCCCAGTCAGTGACTGGCTTTGTAAGGAAGTTGGAAATGTGGCTTCCCAGGAAAGATCATCGCAGATAGTGAGACCCAGAAGATTGAATGAAAAGATTATTCTAGAGGAGGAAGGGGGGGGGCTTAAACGGTCCTTTCGGAGAGACATAGTGAGAGTGTGAGATTTGTCAGGATTGATAGACATTTCCACGTATTGGACCAGTTTGTGATTTTACCCAGATCTGCAGAGAGCGAAAAGCTGCTGCCTGCGGTCTGAGGGTGAAGCCGATAACACGGCAGAGGGTGAGTCATCAGCAAAGAGATAAGGAGGATTTTCCAGAGAGTCGGAGAGATCATTGATGAAAACCAGAAAAAGAACAGGGGCCCAGAACGCTGCCTTGAGGAACTCCAGCCTGGACAGGAAGAGGGGATGAGCGAACTCCATTAAGGGCACACGTTGGCTGCGACAGGAGAGGAAGTCTGCGAGCCATGAGTGGAGATGGCCTTGGATGGATACCATAGGAAGAGAGTTTGGTGAGCAGGGCAGGGTGCCAGACTGTGTCAAAAGCACGCGATATGTCGAGGGATACGGCTCTGATTTCATATCTGGCATTGAGGACCTCCATCCATTGTTTGGAGACCAGAAGCAGCATATCCAGGTAGAGTGACCTGGTTCTAACCAAATTGATGATCGGAAATCAAGCCATTGGAGAAGAGGAAGATTTAATGTTCTGAACGAGATGGATTCCATAACCTTGCGCTGAATTGGGAGAAGGCTGATTGGTCTGTAGTTGCAGGGATCTGTTTTTGCACTTATTTATGTAGGCAGTAAAGTTTGCTGATTTCTAAGCAGAAGGCAGATGACCTGAGCAAATGAAAGTGTGAATAGAACAGAAGGAGGGTGAGGAAGAGCAGAAGAGCAGGCTTGGAACATGTGGGCTGATGCCGTCTGACGGTTGCAGAATCTGAGTTGAGGTTTGACAGCAAGCTCTCCACCTTGTCAGGAGAAAGGACACAGAGTCGAGGGACAGATTGGGTCGACTGTGTAAGGTGGGTACAGAAAGCGATGTGTTTGGTACACAAGATTTCAATGCAAACACCGAGTTTAGGCCATTCAGCCTTTTCACGTGCGGTATCAGCAGTGCGGCCATTTGAGGTAAGGGAGGGGATGGAGGGGAACATACACCAGAAACAGATTATTGATGGTGCCACCAGGATTTTTGAGGAGGGATAGAGGTTTTGGAGTTCAGTGTTTAGTTAGAAAGGAATGTTATTCAAAAGGCCAAAATTAAAGAGAAAATAAAAGATTATCTGAATAAAACAATTGAAACTACAATGATGGGACTGACAATGAATGAGAGACAAATTGATAAACAAAAAGTTCAAACACACAAATGGCTTGATGGTTGGAGGGAAGACAAACATATAAAAACTAGAAGGGCACTCGGTAGAGTGCATACCTCCGCCATGTGATGCCTGATCCACGAGAACATTATCTGGCACATACATATTTGAACATTTGAAATCATGCTCTACAGTACTCTATCGTTTTTGGCCTTCTCAATGGTGAAGACTCACTTTAAAAATTAAATAATTCTGTATCCAGTTCCAGATTTTGATCTTCACCAAAATTGAATCAATTCATCCTTGTGTCCACACCAACGTTCCACAAGTTTCATCCGAATCGCTACAACTGTTGATATATCGTGCTATATATTGTTTTGGCCCTATCTGTCAATGGTGAAGAATCATGAAAAACATTCTAGTCGTCGGATCCGGATCCGGATCTTCACCAAACTAAACAGTTCGTCCTTGTCACACACCCAACCTGTCCACAAAATCATCCGAATCCGTCCGAACTTTTTGAGATATCCTGGACAAAAACAGACAAACAGACAAAGGGGTGAAAACATAACCTCCTTCACCTTCGGTGGCGGGTAAGAGACTTTTGATTGAAAAGAAAGTTTCAATCAATAATCCAAAAGTAATCTAAACAATTCAGACATGTCATTTGTTAAAACAACTTCAAACACAATTTGTTATTGTCTAATTGACAAAGCAAATAAATAATATTGCATTTTGATGCAAAATATTCCACATTCAAATACTTTTGGAAGATTTGGACTTCCAGCCTGGACTCTTAAAGACCTACAAAATAAAGTAACAATAATAACAATGAACAGACTTGATACAACCATATAAATCACTCCAAATTGAGAAGACTGTTAGTTCAGATAAACACCATAAGTTACCATTCATTTCATGGATCCCAAAAATGCACAAAACCCACGTCAGGTGAGGTTCAACATCGCTAGTAGAGAATGCAGTTTGAAACCATTGTCAGGCCAGTATTTCTGGGTGATGAAATTAATTTATAATTATTTTAAAACCCACCATGAAAAGGTGAGATTTTATTTGTATTATAAAAATTCTGGATCATTAATAATTCCAAATCTATAATTGACATATCCACAACATCAATAACTAGGGTTAAGGAAATGTCAATCAACTTGTGATTTTTTTGCCTCCACAACAAAGTCACCGGAAGTATTACGTTTTTTGGGTTGTCCGTACGTCCATGCATCAGTGATCAGTTTTCATTACCGCGATAATTTAAGAACGGATGAAGGGATCGAAGTCAAACTTGGTACAAATATGTATAATGATGTAAAGATAAACTGATAAGATTTATGGAGTCAAGAGGTCAAAGGTCAGAGTCCATTAGGTAAAAGTTCTGTTAGTTGTGCTAACTTGTGAACTATTTGATGGATTTGATCAAACTGGCTGTAAGTATATATTATGATGCAAAGATGAACGATTAGATCTGGCATCAAGAGGTCGAAAGTCAAAGGTTAGAGGTAATGTCAGGTCAAAATGTGACTTGAGAACAGCTGAAGGGATTCCAATCAAACTTGATACAAGTAAGTGTAAACCTCCGTCAGTGTGTCCATCCATTATAATTATTTGTTACTAAAAGGTCAAGGTCAGTGGTCATGTCTGGTGTTGGCTTAATGCTAGGGTGATGGGCTTGGGATCCTAGGATCCTGAGTTCAAATCCCCCTTGCTGTTGAATTAATACCAGGTGGGGTTGACTCTGCCTGTCATCCTTCTGAGGTCGGCAAAATGAGCCAGCTTCTGGTATCCTGTGTCGGAGTGGTGACCCATCCAGGACTGTACCCAATAGCCAAGAAGACTGCTTAGGCAGCACACACTCTGCACAGAGTATGGTCTCAATGGATGGATGGATGATGGTCAGTGGTCACATTAAAGTCCTGTAGTGGATACCATTGGCTATGGGGTTTGAACAAAACTAAGTACGCTATACATGATACATACAGTTCCCTCCATAGGTATTGGAATAGTGAAGTCCAGTTTGTTATTATTGCTATATACTCAATAAATTTGGATTTGACATGAAAATATGAAATAGAGGCAAGAGTACAGAAGGTCAGCTTTTATTATTGATATTTCTATGCATGTATGTTGTGCCGTTGTAGAACAATAGCACTTTGTATGTTCAGTCCCCCTATTTTAGGTAGGCACAAGATTGGAATAAATGACTGACAGGTGTTTCTTGTTGCTGAGGTGTTATTTTTGTACTGTTTGTTCACACAGAAAAGAGCTGTGAATGTCTCGTCTTTGTTTTAGCCTTTGCTTTGCCTTTGGAGTCAGTAGGCAATAACCAACATGAAGACCAGAGAACTGTCTATGAAAGAAAATGAAGCAATTTGGAAGCTGAAAGAATAAAATAATTCAATTGGAACAGATCACAAAAAATTACCCCCGTGTGGGGTGACGGTCATCTCTATAATATTTACTATCATAATCGATAAACGTTGCCTAGTATATCTCCTAAAATGACAGACTAGATAGGTTTTGAAAATGGCCACTTTCACAACTTTCGTGACCTCGTGACCTTGACCCTGCCTCGAATCCGCGAAAAAAATATGTCGTTGGGTATCACTCATCGACCTCTACCCACATACCAAATTTCATCAAGATCGGAAGTAAAAAGTTTCTTTGTACCGGGAGGTGTTTTGACCATCTTCCAGGTTACGTGGCGGCCAAACGGGACGGAAATTCAAAAATCTGTCCGGTTAGATACAAGATAATATTTTTACTATCATAATCAATAAACAGTTG
The DNA here is from genome assembly GCA_035128595.1 of Eptatretus atami. Taxonomy (NCBI): domain Eukaryota; kingdom Metazoa; phylum Chordata; class Myxini; order Myxiniformes; family Myxinidae; genus Eptatretus; species Eptatretus atami. The sequence goes on from CM068955.1 coordinate 116,517,863, forward strand.
CCGAATATCTTGTAGAATGGCAAACTAGATAGGTTTGAAAATGGCGATTTTTATAACTTACGTGACTCGTGACCTTGACCCTGACCTTGAACCCGGCAAAGTTATATCGTTGTGCAACATTCATCGACCTCTACTCACATACTAAGTTTCTCAAGATCGAAAGAAAAATTGTTGACGGACGGCGACGGACGGACATTTGGTCCGGCTTTATTAGGTCATCTCGGTAAGATGCCCTAAAAACTGGGCAAAGCAATACAACAATTTGAATATCTTAAAAGAAAAAACCACTAGTGTACTTAGCAATAGACATCGGGCAGGTGGCCAAGGAAAACAACTGCAGTTAATGACAGAAAATCATCACAGCTGTGAATAAAAACCCTTAAACAACTGTCAGTGACATCACCAAAACCTCCAGAGTGCAGGAGTGAAAGTATCACTATCTACTGTTCACAGAAGATTTTGACAGCGGAATTACAAAGGCTACACTACAAGATGCAAATCTCTCATCAGCACCAGAAATAGAAAGGTCAGATTAGAATTTGCCAAGAAGTGCAGAGGTGAGCCAGTCGAGTTCTGGAACAAAGTTTCATGACAGATGAGACCAAGATAAACCTTTACCAAAGCAATGGAAAGTGAAAGTGTGGAGAAAGAAGGAACTGTATATAATCCAAGCATACTGTATATGATCATACTGTATATGATCTACCTCATGTGTGAAACATGGTGGAGGTAGGTCATGGCTTGGGCTTGCATGGCTGCCTCTGGAACTGGCTCGCTCATCTTTATTGATGATGTAACTAATGATGCAGCAGCAGAATGGATTTGGAAGTGTACAGAAACATTTTGTCTGCCTATGTACAAAAAAACGCCCTCAACCTCATTGGGCGGTGCTTCGCCATGCAGCAAGACAATGACCCAAACACACTGCCAACGCAAACAAGGAGTTCATCAGGGGATAAAAATGGAAGTTTTAGACTGGCCAAGTCAATCTCCTGATTTAAGTCCAATGGAGCATGCATTTCACTTGCTGAAGAGGAGATTAAAGTCAGAAACCCCCAAATACAAACAACAACTGAAAATAGCTGCAGTAATGACTTTGCAAAGCATCACAAAATAAGATACCAAGAGTTTGGTGATGTCAATGGTTCACGAGCTCATTGCAGTTATCGCATGCAAGGGATATAGTAGTATAATATTAGTATAATAATATTTGGTTGCTTAATTTCCTTTAAGGTAATATGTTCCATGACTGATGCTACTATCTAATAATATGGGGGATTGAACTAAAAGTGCTATTGTTCTACAGAGAAATGACACTAAATAGACACCATAATTTTCTTCATTTCATCTATATAACGCAGTTTTACTCAGTGTTTGTCCTAATATTCGACGATTTCTTTGCAGAAATGAGTTCCTGGTCTTGTACAACAATTAACTATGCCTCGAACCCAGGGAGCACACAAACTCGATTTTCAAAGAGGACGAATTGCTGGCCATTTGGAAGGTGGCGGCAGCCAGCGTCAGGTCAGGTCAGAACCTTGACATTCCGCCTTCTATGGTCAATCGGGTGATTGTGCAATTCACCACGAAGGCAGCGAATCCACAAATTCCCGTTCTGGTCGACCTGGGCCCTCAAAGATTCTTCGAGTTGTCGCGTGGTCCATTGACAAAACTCCCGCTGCAAGGCAGATGTTGCAAGAGAGGTCCAGGATAGCTCAAGAACTGCAGTGCGGTACCTTCATCAACTGGACTACTATGGAGAGCAGCTCGGAGAAACTCTTCTTATAGCAGCCAACATTCAAAGGAGAAAAAAGTGGCTGATGAGATGTCCACCACACCCTTGTGAGTTTTGTTAAACTTAATTTTTTTTCAGATGAGTCCCAATTTACTCAATTTTCTGACAGTGGATGCGTATGGGTCTGGAGACTGCCCAGTCAAGAGTTTTCTTTGAACGGATTGCAACCAGCTGTCAAACACGGTGGTTTTTCAGTGATGGTGGTGGAGCAATCTGGAGGTGCTGGTCGATCAGAGCTTGTGGAGTGTGTTGGCAACATAACAAATCCGACATACATTTCTATTCTTGAGGATGGACTTTCCCAGTCTTCTCCACTGGTCAATGGTCAAAAACAACACACCATTCATGGAGATGGAGCTCCATGCCACACCGCAAAAAAGACCAAAGAATGGCAGGACGGAAATGGATTAAGCAACTTCTATGGCCAAGTCAGTCTCTTGAGATGAATCCATTGACCATCTCTGGGCCATATTGGATCGAGCTGTGCGGAAAAAGTCCAGGAAACAACATCATGGGCAGAATTGCTAACCCCTTTGCGGGAAGCCTGGGCAGAAATCCCACAAGAGAAAATTTCAGAACTCGTTAGTTCTATGCCTGAAAGAGTAAACACGTTGAAATCTGCAATGGGCAAGTCTACAAAATACAAGTGTATGTATTAAAATGGATCAAATATACTTCAAATGTTCAACAAATAAATTCTTTAAAATAATGGTGTCTATTTACTTCTGTCATGTCTCTTAGACAATGGTAAAACATATGCATAGAAATACCAAGAAACAAAAGCTGACCTTCTGACTCTTGCCTCTTGTTCATCTTTTGATCTCAAATCCAAATTTCTTGAGTGTAGAGCAATTACAACAAATTTTACTTCACTGTTCAATACTTATGGAGGGCATGGTATGTAAGATTAGATATTGAGGCCAAATGGTCTTGTGGTTTTCGGTTTAAGTTAAAGTAAGCAAAGACAATGTGGGCAGAGGCATATCGCGTCGACGTCACGACATCGAATTATGTCTACTTCCACATTATACACAAATATTCCACATGACAAGCTCGTAACCACATTGCACAGAGCGAGATAGATAGCATTTGCAGGAGGTAATAAAGTAAACATTCCAGTCTATCAAAAAAGAGCAAACTGGTCCACAAAGGAAATTAAATTCATGTAGTTTTTCAAAAAATAACTTTTAAAAGTATTCGATTTCCCAAGCAACAGTTTCTTTACATCTGTTAACGAGGTACTCCAACAGCCAGTGGGATACCCATGGTTCAGATCCAGCTCCTTTCTTTGCAAATTATTCCTGCACATGTACGAGTTGATTGGGTCCAGAACCTGTGCTGGAATAAACTATAACTGTGCAAAGATGTGGAAACATCTTCAGATTAATTGATGATTGACTAGCAATTAATGATGGATTTGTATTTGATCAGCCTCATGATCATATATATTATATATATATATATAGAACAAATATATATACATATATATACATATCTTCTTCTTCTTCTTTCGGCTCTCCGTTAGGGGTCGCCACAGGCGATCATCCGTATGATCCGCATAGTGATTTGGCACATGTTTTACGCCGGATGCCCTTCCTGACGCAACCCTGGTCGCCTCTTACGACACAGGGATATGGTACACCTATTTAACCCGGGTATACAATATACTTACTTAACAATTAACATATATATACATATATACATATATATCTATATACAGTCATGCGCTGCTTAACGACGTTCCGGCAACGACGGATCGCATATACGACGGATCTGCCAGCTCTGAAAAAAAAAAAATGTAACTGAAAAATTCCTATCGCCGAGTGATGAGTGATGTGGCCTCGTATAAAAATAGCACATACAATTATGTACACTGTACAGTACATAACACTTCATAATGATAATAAACGACAGTGTGGCCCTGTTATAATGCGATCGTTGAGGTCCATAAAATGTCATCGCGAAAAAACAGCGAGGTCGGTGCTAAATCGGATTCAAAGAAATCGGCTTAAACTGAACAATGTTTGCACGTTTACCTTCTAGCAAGTAAATTACCTTTGAATTGAAGAATTCGCGAATAAATCGTTGTTCTTAACCGACATTAAAACACAAGTTTGTTTTTAGTGAAGCTTTTCATGTGTTTAAAACAATCGCACTGTTCCGAAAATATATATCACAATTGACAGGAGCTCGTCTTCATTTGTAAATTATAACATCGATGCAATGATTACGTATTTTATAAAATCCAAACGCTATTTATTCACCTTTCTATAATCGATGCGAGAGGAGATTGTAAGCTGCTGCGACAACACCGATGGCGTCATGAACAGCACAAAGGTAAAACTAACGTGTCTCCGTCTCTCTTGGATGTGTTATAATTGCCGACAGTATTCAGTACAGTAACATGCTGTACAGGTTTGTATCCGAGGAGCAATAGGCTACAGTGCTACACCATATACCTCGGTGTCTAGTTTTGTGCAAGTACGATGTTCGAAAACGAAAACAAAAATGATGTTCGCACAACGACGACGTCGCTTAACAACGCGTTTCTCAGAAAGCTAACCGTCGTTAAGTGGCGCATGACTTATATATTATATATACATATATATATTATAATTACAGCGACGGACCGAGTGTATTATGAGGGGGTTTAATCCCGTTTGTCTCGGAAAAGAAAACACACTCACAATTAACTTCGTGATACGGTGGGTTGCTTTAGAACCACAAACGCCAATCAGTTAACACGAGTTCTCAGGGTCCACCGCTAATTTTGCCGTTTAATAAATCACGTGTCTTCTGAATGGGGAGCGTGCCTCGGCAAAGCACCAATCTTATCTCGATTAGATCTTGATTAGGGCCGCCGAGCATTTAACCGCTGGTGCGTGCCAACTATGACAGGCAATTAGTTTGGTAATTACCTCCCAGTCTATCTAGGCTCAGACAATGCTAGATCAATGGAAGGAAAGGACAAGCACGGACAGGTTGGAACGTCAACAACGCAAGTATTAATAAGGAAAAATAAATAAAAATAAACTTTTATTTCCATGTGGTAAAATTAGTAAATTCAAATCAATCAAATAAATCGCAAGCAAATAAAGAATTAATCAGGCATTGATAGAAAAAGAGACAAAGAGCAGATGCTATATCCTCTGCCTTACTTAACAATTAAACACGAGACAAGGGGTTCCAGCAGATCATTCAGGGGAAGAGAAATCACGTCTCGCTCACCAAATAGAAGTCGTCGTACGTCAAAAAATACGTCCTGAAATGTGTGAGCGTGCCTTGTCCGTTGCCAGCCCAGCCTTGCCGTGTACCCACTCGCAAACAGGCCTTGAACGCCAATCGACGTCATTTCGTCACCCCAAGAATCAGGTATGCTAAAGAGCAGGTCTCAAGCAGAACCAGCATTAACGGTCCGAGCGGCACCCACCGTCAGAAGCCACCAGAGCCACAACCAACGGACCGCTGTTAGGAGCTATTAGAAGCTGAGGTGCTGTAAGAAACTGTAAGGCTGCAAGGCCGTCACCAACTGTCACAAACTCAACTGTCACCAGCTCACCAACCGTCTGACTGGAACTGACGAAACGACCGTCTGCCAGAACTGACGAAGCACCGTCTGACTGGAACTGACGAACGACCGTCTGACGCCGAACTGACGAACAGCGACCGTCTGACTGGAACCGACGAAGCGACCGTCTGACTGGAACCGAACGAAGCGACCGTCTGACTGGAACCGACGAAGCGACCGTCTGACTGGAACCGACGAAGCGACCGTCTGACTGGAACCGACCAAGCGACCGTCTGATTGGAACCCGACCAAGCGGCCGTCTGACTGGAACGACAAGCGGCCGTCTGACTGAACCGACCAAGCGGCCGTCTGACTGGAACCGACCAACGGCCGTCTGACTGAACCGACAAGCGGCCGTCTGACTGGAACCGACAAGCGCCGTTGACTGGACACCAAGCGGCCGTCTGACTGGAACCGACCAAGCGGCGTCTGACAACTGGAACCGACCAAGCGGCGTCTGACTGGAACCGACAACGGGGCGCTGCATGGAACGACCAACGGCCGTCTGACTGAACCGCACCAAGCGGCCCGTCTGACTGGAACCGACCAATCGCGGCGCGCCGTCTGGCACTGGAACCGACCAAGCGGCCGCTCTGACTGGAACGCCAAGCCGACCAAGCGGCCGTCTGACTGGAACGACCAAGCGGCCGTCTGACTGGAACAACCAAGCGGCCGCTCTGACTGGAACCGACCAAGGCCGGCCCGTCTGACTGGAACCGACCAAGCGGCCGTCTAGCTGCCGAACCATGAACCAAGGGCCGCTGACTGACGAACCCGACAAGCGGCCGTCTGACTGGAACCGACCAAGCGGCCGTCTGACTGGAACCGACCAAGCGCAGGGTCTGACTGGAACCGAACGTTCCAAGAACCGGCCGTCTGACTGGAACCGACCAAGCGGCCGTCTGACTGGAACCGACCAAGCGCGCTCTGACTGCGAACCGACCAACCGCCGGCTCTGACTGGAACGCCGACCAAGCGGCCGTCTGACTGGAACCGACCAAGCGCCGTCTGACTGAACGACCAAGCGGCCGTCTGACTGGAACCGACCAAGCGGCCGTCTGACTGCCGCAACCGCACCAAGCGGCGTCTGACGAACGCACAAGCGGCGCCAGTCAGACGGTTGGTGAGCTGGTGACAGTTGAGTTTGTGACAGTTGGTGACGGCCTTGCAGCCTTACAGTTTCTTACAGCACCTCAGCTTCTAATAGCTCCTAACAGCGGTCCGTTGGTTGTGGCTCCTGGTGGCTTCTGACGGTGGGTGCCGCTCGGACCGTTAATGCTGGTTCTGCTTGAGACCTGCTCTTAGCATACCTGATTCTTGGGGGTGACGAAATGACGTCGATTGGCGTTCAAGCCTGTTTGCGAGTGGGTACACGGCAAGGCTGGGCACTGGCAACGGACAAGGCACGCTCACACATTTCAGGACGTATTTTTTGACGTACGACGACTTCTATTTGGTGAGCGAGACTGGATTTCTCTTCCCCCTGAATGATCTGCTGGGAACCCTTGTCTCGTGTTTAATTGTTAAGTAAGGCAGAGTGATAAGCATCTGCTCTTTGTCTCTTTTTCTAT
>CM068955.1:116555520-116566343 GCA_035128595.1 Eptatretus atami
GTGGTTAATGCTGAAAATCTCTGGATGCCACTACAATGTGAAGAGATGGCTCTGCCCCACGAGTTCTTCACCTGCTAGGCATTCAAGGGCGTTGCTGCAGGCACTAATGTCATAAGGTCTGTTGTGTTGGCTAGAGAGTGCATTCAAAATAACCGTTCAAAAAACATTGGTTTTTGTATACAGACAAGGATTTACAAGTCAGATCTTTTGAAGATGAATGTCTCTGGATCAACTCAGGTGTGAAAAGGTTCGGGCTCCGCCTCAACACTGGGGTCAGGCGGCTCTCTTGGTGATTCCGCAACCATTGCACTTACCAATTCCTGCGGTGACGAGGGAAATCGCAGATCACTTAAATGATATATACATGGAAAGACCAGCTTTTGGAGTGGTCCTACTGGGCTCCAATGAAAGGTTAGTAGTTATTACGATAAAGAAGAGAGAGCTTCTTGAAGCAAGTGCATGCAGCTTGCAATTCAACAAGTGTGCAGCACTTGCGTGCTGAGACGAGGTTACTTACCATCATGTGGCGCAGGGGTCTCACCATGCTGCTTACTAAGACCTACTTTAGTTTTGTGCCTTGAAGGCTGCCTGCGGACCTAGCAAGGGTCAGGCCAAGTAGCTTACTCACTGTTGAGACAAAAATTCAGTTTGAATTTATGCCTGTAGCTGAGTTGGCATCACAACCTTAGTCCTTTATTATTTTATAAGATGTGCAACGAGTCATGATTGTGGTCCACATCGTCAATTGCCATTGGACTAAGCTGTATTTCCTGCAATTATTACGATGTAAGGGTCCAACCCTTCTTACCTCCATTATTATATGAAACTTTACTTTCTTCATCAGCAAGGTCATGGGAATCCGATCATTGCGGTTGATGGTGAATCTTCCTTTTCTCAACAGCCTCTATCTCAGGTTCATCTACCTTGGCATGCTCTTCTACTCACCAGCATAGTGGATGGAGGCCCTCAATGGCAGACCACGAGATCATGGGTTTCCCTCTGGAACATACTCGAGCTTTTTTGAACAGTCTGGCATCTGCCACTGAACTCTATCGGCTTCTATTGGCGTCAAGCCATCAACAGGCTCACTGATTCTACTCTTGTAGCAATGTAGCTCTCATGACCTTTCATTTCTCTATCTGTAAAAGCTGGAGTCCCAAACAGTGTTCTGGGCCCCGTCCTATTCCTGATTTTCATCAATTGTCTCTCTGACTTTCTGGAAAAATCTCTTTACTTCTATTTCTTGATGACTCCACCACTCTGTTGTGACATCTATCCTTCAGACAGGCAGGCTGCAGCCTCTTCCCTCTTCTTTGGACTTTAAAAAGAATCACAGCTGCGTCAAACACTTGATATGTCTTTTCGCATTCCACCACCCTGTTGCCTTCCAAAAGGACATGACAAAACCTTCCTATCTACTTTCTTAACAATCTCTTGAGGCAGTTTCAGTCACTCAAACTCTCTGGGGTCTCCATTGCCATGATCTTCATTGGGCAATTCACCTTTTCAAAAGTTGGCCTCCCAAAGCCAGTTCGACTGGACATTCCTCTACAATCTCTTGGCACACTGAACTCCTCATCACCTTACAAGGCCTTCATCCGACGCTCATGAGATGCTCCCTCTCAGCTGGCTCCTTCTTGCTCAATCTTTGCTCAGCTTGATGCCATGGAACCAAGGCCTTCCACATATTGGAATCTCCCACAATGAAGCTGAGTTATGGACCTATCACTTTCCAGTACAGACAGGTCGATGTCTCTCTGTCTCTACCACCTCCTTTCTGGTCTTGAACCTCTGCTCTTTTCGTTTGCTTTTTCCCTCAACCCATAGTTTTTCTGCAGGGGACACGTGGTCTGCCAATAACCCTCTCCTTCTCAAATGCCCCAAATCCAGGCTCACTGCTTCACCTTCCTCATTTCTTACTCCTTTTTTCCTGCCTGTTGGAACCAACTTCCACATTCTCTTCAATCTCATTTTTCGCTCCAGGTCTTCAAGCCAGCTGTCACCACCATTGATCATCCCCGATCCCAAACATAATATTTTCTGCCCCATTAACCATTAACCCTCCCTGAAAACCCAGGCCACTTCCTTCAAATATCAAGTTTTTTTTCTTCCTGAGAGTTTCTGCTGTGCCCATCTTGTCCACCCATGCATCCTTCCCTGCCCATCATTCCTCCACACCCATTGTTTGTCCAAGTTCCCTCTACTTCTCCTCAACCCTGCTGTTGGTGTTTCCCTCCTCTCTCCCTTTTGTTCTCTTACATCGTGTTGAGTGTTCTGGCTCTTCCCGACCTCGGACTCTGTATACAAGAATAATAATAATAATAAACCCCCTCCACTCATCCTTCACATTACTCGTACCAAAATATTGTCCAAAGGTTGAGCTCGCTATGACCTGTCTTCAAATGATTGATATTGCTTCGTCTGACTTCCAAAGCATGCACAAATGAACAAATCAAAGAAACCTAGAGGAAAACCAGTTTTACAAATATAATTTTGGATTAATTACATAAAATGCCTAAACATCAGTGAGGGAGGTATTGTGAACATGTTGACTAACCCGACCGATATCACGACAGATTGTGTCAGAAACACATTCAAACGGAAGGTCCTCAATCAATGAAGAATAATATGAGGAAGTTATCAAGTTTCAGGACAAGCTTCATACATATTCAATGTTGTTCAGACTCACCCTGGGCAGAATAACAACAAAGATAAATTTTCGAATACAATTCAATCCAGCAATTGTATTGAAATGTAGAATTAAATGAACCACAAACAGAGAAAGGTGAGGACACAAAGAGACAATGGTCCCAATTTTCAGTGTCTCTTCTGGGGGTTGAACTCCATGATGAGAGAACAGATAGAAAAGTAGATCGAGAGCAAGGTTCAGTCTCGCCTGTACTCTGAGTCATGGGTCATAAACAGCCGGAAGATCGTCCCACTACCAAGAATGGCTTCAAAGGGTTCAAATAGATCTCCACCTGATGGCCTAGTTCCACCAATCGACCCCGGCACGTCCAAGCACCACGATATATCCATCAAAGATGCTTTCCAAACCCACAACGAATTCAGACGATTAGGCAACCCGCACCAGTACAGCACAACCAATTTGTACACAAATTGCAGAACCAACACCAACAACCAACAAATTGGTTCACCAAATCTCTACTTTTATCCGAAAGATGCAATTTCAATGCCTACAAGCTAATGGGGTGAATTATAGTTATCACCTTCCTGCACAATCTGGGTGGAATGGGAGTTTAGCTTGTTTCATCCCTGCACAGTTAAGACACCAGTCTTGTATGGGCATTTTATCTGTAATCAGACAATCAAGGGGACAAATCCCAAAATACTCTCCTGAGTCAGTTCTTGAATGGGTTTCCATTTAGAGAGATGACGTGACCTCAGATATTTTACTGGAAGCCAACTAGTCACCAGGTCATAACATGCTGAAGTCATTTACAGACAATAACACTTGAGTGTGCAGACAAAGACAAGATATTACCTCCAGAGGCAACACAGCAAAACAATAAAAAAATTAATAAACTGTCTTAATTTTCTTTTTTTAACCGAAAACATGGTTTACACTCATGATGCTACAACCCTTAGTTCATAAAACTCCTCAACACTTCGTTTAACCTCATCCGTTTTTTATTTTTTTTTTTACAAACACCGATGTTTTCTCATAAACGTTGAGTGATTTCACCTCTGAGTTTCAGGAGGCAGTGAAAGAGGAAGATGAAAACACCCTGATGGAGGAAATAGTGGAATAATAAACACAAAGAGTGAAATCATAAAATCATATTTTGAATTTGTAAAAATATGTAGTGTTTGTGTATGTTAGATGCCTAACATCAGGGTTGGAAAATTTCATGTAATCCTGTTGCATAGGACTTCCCTAGGATTGAGGGGTTGGGGACTCACCTGAAATTAAAAAATATATATATAATAACCATTTAATTTAGTTAAGGAATAATCACCAATATAACGTTGATTAATGTCGACAGCATATATCCAAAGAGTACATTTCATTTTAATAATTCAACGTCTTAATGCAATACAGTATGGTTGTAATGTTCATGACCGAAATAAATAGGATGTGGTTAAATTTGTGCGTTTTCTTATGTGAGGGGTTTGGGGGTTGGTTATGGGAAGGAGAGGGGGAGGGGAGTGTGTGAGAACATTGTTAGCTTGGATGTACATTACATGCATGTGGATGGACTGTTTATGCATGTATGCAAGTATATTGATAGCTTGGATGTAGAGGTAGTAGATAAAATGGAAACACCAATGTTAGGTCAGGTCAGGATGGGAGGCATGCAACACTTCACTCATATGTTTCATATGTATGGGAGCCGGGGAAGGTGTGTCGCTGCGTCCACTTTCTGTCAGTAGCCAAAGCGGTAGCCAAAGATTCTCCGAAGAGACCTGGTACCGATAGGAGTGAAGGTCTCCATCTCAGATCCCTGGTTAGAGTTCAAGTCTCACATCCGTAGAGCAAGACTGGAAACACCAAGGATCTGAGACTCAGACTTTCATCGTCCTGCACAGGTACTGACAACGCCACAACCCTGATCCAGTGAATCCATGCTTCCCCAGGCCCAACCCAGACGTCTATTGATCTCCAGGTCGCAGCCAGTGGAGACATGAATATCACTGCCAAGATAAGTGAATCTCTCCGTGACCTCAACACCCATTTCAACCGTTCACCACAGCCTGTTTTTCCACAAACGTAGATGGATCACAGTTGATTAGAGGGTCAGCAATAGGGATAATAACACCGCTGACATGCAATTTCAACAGCTGGTGGGTCAGCCTAGTACAGCCACTCAAAGTAACTGCCTAGTGGGCCTTCAGTTCGCGACTCCTCTGTCAAGAGCCCACCACCTTCCGCTTAAATGTAGTACATCGGGGGACCAGGCTTGGAGGAACGCAATGTACAAATTCCCTTTGTGAGGAGGACGAGAATCACTTGACCACAGATGATGCTCTACCCTCAGAATCCTTGCCCATAGACCTCCTTGTCCCACCCTCGGTGCATGTACAGTTTTATGCTTCAACTCACTGAACAGCCTCAGCTCTGCCATTAAGCCTGGCCTGTGACTCTGCTCAATGGTGTCCAGTGTCCCTTGAGAGACAAAATTATTCTTCGCCGACGGTGAGTTCCAAGACATCCACGGGCAACATAGGATTGTGGTCCTGAAGGCACTCCACAACTCTCCAGGATTCCCCAAAGCACCCAGACCCCCCCCCCCAAATTCCCACTCAGCCTGTTCGCCAAACTCCTTCAGTACCCTCTCGTCCTTGAGCTTGTCAACATCCAGCCTAGGCTGAGATAGTACCATTCTCCGGATTTAAGCTGCAACTTCAGAGTTGCTACCAACAACCTTGTGTCGAATTGAGGAACTGAGCACTCCGGTAGACCCTGCAGTTCTGAATAATCTTCCAGCGACCATCAACGAGCACATGGTCAGTCTCCCTTGCCACACCGCAGCATTGGAATACCAAGTCCAGCGCTGAGCCTGTGGGAACTAAAACCATAAACCGCACAACAAGTCCATGGCTTCTTCAAATCAAGGAACTTTAGTGCTATTCTGGTTCACATATTCCAGAACCATGGGACCAACACATGCCTCATAACCATCTTATCAGTTCCAGTCAATGCAATGAAATCCCCCAAGCCGAGAAACTATCTTGCCTGGGGCAATTGATCAACCACAGACTCGAGCGCCGGCAAAGAATGCGTCCTTCGGTGAGATCACTCACCTCAGTTGGAGCAGAACAGAGGACAGCGAAATGACACCCAAGAGTGATGATCCTTCCTCTCATATTAAGCTCGTTGACTGATGTCATCTCAATTATCATTGGAGTCAGCTTCTTGGACACAGCTACAGCAACTCCTTGGGCATGGTAACCATCAGAGTGACCAGACCAATTAGAAGTTGTAACCACCCACCATGATCTCACCACTATCCGGTTCTCTGAACTCAGAGAGTGCGCAATACTTGATGTTCAAATGCCGGAATTTAAATGATAATAGAGACAGGTGATCATCCTCTCTTACGGATAGGACATTCCAGGCACCCTCCCGAAGGACCGCCTCAGGTCAACTCAAAGAAGACCACCGTTTGGTGGACCACACCTGAGCACCACTCCGCCACACACCACCGCAATCTGAACCAGGACATTTACCCCATGCTTTTCCTCCTATCATCAGGAATGGGGGTCCCAGGGCTTTGCCCCCAATCCATCATCCGAGCGAGCTCTCCTGCAAAGGGCAGTAGCACAGTAGGTACTCCCATGGAGTGGGTTTTCAGTTTTATTTGCGTTTGTGCGGTTTGCGAAATGAAGTGTTTTAGCGGTGGCCAGAGTGCTATTCTGGCACCAACCTCCAAAAAAAAGTAACCCAACTGCAGGGAGGACATCCGCAGACATAGTTGCGTACCAGATATGGATGCGTTGGCTCACAAGGAGCTCCTCCGCTCTTTGGCAGGTTTTGTTTTTAATACTGCTGGGTGTCCACATCAAACACCCTCCTCACCAGGAAAACTCCTGTGGGGGAGACGGTTGTAGTCACGACAGCTGACCATGTAACAGGTTTATACAGGTTTACATGGTTGCTCTTGTAGCAAGTCACAGATTTAATCTGGCCCTGACCTGACAATAAAGCTTGGCCAACACTGTACTTTACATGATTGTTAGTCACCTAATGGGAGTTGAGCCACCACGTGCGGCCAGTATGGCCGGTATGCACCATGGTATAGAGCTCTAGCAGTGTCTGGAATTATGCAGGAAGGATGCGGCACCATTCTTCCACAAAGAAGTCAATCAACTCACACCGTTTGATGGAGGTGCGAGAACGCAGTCTCAGACGTCATTTCCAGGAATATCCCATAACTGCTCGATTTGGTTCAGATTCTGGTTGCTGAGAAGGCATGACATGTGGATAACATCAGTTTGTAGTGCTCATCATGCCAATACATGACCACATGTGCTCTGTGGATGGGGGCATTGCCATCCTAGAAGAAACCCCTCCCAGCAGGAAAGAAATTGCTCGCAGCACGGGGCGAAGGATGATCACTCAGCACCATGAAGTAGTTGATTGGCATTGACCTTGTCTTCTCATGGAATGACAGGAAAATGCACCCCACAACATTGCAGAACACCTGAAACCCTTCACTGGTGCACCAAGCATTCAGGGTTGATCTTTAGGTTCGCACCACAGGTGCACTCATCCATATGCAAGGACATGGTGAAGGATGCTTCATCTGACCACATCACATTTTCCACTGCTTGGTAGTTCCATTGCTTGTGTCTTTGCACCACTGGACTCACAAACATGCATTGCCAGGTGAGAAAGTGGTTTGTACACTGCAACCAGACTATGATTGTCCCACTCTTTGGAGTTCTACAGTGGACCGTTTTTGATGAAACGGATGCTCGTCGCCCCACGCTGTTGAAATTTAGTCAATCAATTTACAGTTCCGTGCCTGCTTTGCCTTTGCATTTCAAATTAATGCACGGATATCACAATCCTGGAGTATGTGCTTCTGCCCACTGTTGCCCTTTGCTGCCTGATGTCTTTCTCTTGAGTTCCATGCCAACGTCACCTGAGACACCGCTGCTCGTTGAAATGTCAGCAAGATGAGCTGTCTTTCTCATTGAAGCTCCTGCAAATGCGCCTCAACAATCACCCTCTTTCAAATCCCTGAGATCTCTTGCAGCTGTGCTAGCCATAATTATAGGCTACCCAGGCCTGTGCAGCATTTTTATACATGACCCAAAATCATGCTGGGATGTTATTTATTATTTCATATGGGCCACACCTGTGTGGAAGCCATTGCTTTCACTATACTTGGTGTACCCTCATTTTAGCCAGGTGTTTACATTTTTAGCTCGCACTGTTCGAAGAACAGAGCGCTATAGCGATACCCCCGGGCCCTGTGAGCAGTCAGCCTGTGAGCGTGAAAATGTTAAAGTTTTTGGTGCAAGTGTATTTCCTTTCTAATGTTTTTATCTACCACACTATTTTTAGCTCGCCTGTTCGAGAACAGGAGAGCGATAGCGATATCCCCGGCGTGAGGGTCAGCATCAGCGTGAGCGTGAGCGTGAAAATGTTAAGTTTTTGGTGCAAGTTTATTTTTTCCTTTCTTATGTTTTTATCTACCACACTATTTTTTATACGCCGATATATATATATATATATCTGGGCATATTAATTTGATACGGTCGTCCGTCTGTCTGTCTGTCTGTCTGTCCGTCCATCCGTACAGACTGTGGAGACGGTGCTGTCGCGACATACGTTCGTCATCTAAAGTGGTTGCCATGGCAACCAGGATGCTGTTTCCATCCGTTCCTGCTCCGCACTCTAACTTCCAAAGTTTTCAAACTTCACGTTTCATATTTGGTACATAGGTACAGACTGTGGAGACGGTGTGTTACGACATACGTTTGTCATCTAAAGTGGTTGCCATGGCAACCAGGAGCTGCTGTTTCCATGTATAGCACAATTCTGTATATACCTTCTTGTTCGGGCGATATATTGTGCTCACTTGCGCTCTTTGTTACTGATTACAATATACAAATACATATATTGCTTTATAAATTATTTGGATCAGACTTCACTGCAATGCTTTATAAAAAATATGAATTATTAGAAGTCTTTTAAATACGAAAAATGTATAAAACAGGCGAGCATTGGGTGGCTTTGACACCAACTCTGGTTATTGATTACAATATACAAATATAATATGCTTTAAAATTATTTGGATCAGACTTCACTGCAATGCTTTATTAAAAAATATTATTAGACTAGTCTTTGAGCGCTCAGCGTCAGCGTGAGTGTGAAAATGTTAAAGTTTTTGGTGCAAGTTATTTCCTTTCTAATGTTTTTATTCTACCACACTATTTTTAGCTCGCCTGTTCGAAGAACAGAGAGCTATAGCGATACCCGGCGTGAGCGTCACGCGTCAGCGTGAGCCGTGAAAATGTTAAAGTTTTTTTGCAAGTTATTTAGAAGCTTGCCATTCATTTAATATGTGTACTAGGATGCTGTATTTGGCCATGGAGGTTCCTTTGGGGTATATTATTGATGTAGTGAAGGAAATTAAAAAAATAATTTCAAATGTTTTAAAATTTTTGACCTGTTTGAACTTAACTTTTTTGTGCACATCAACTGTTAAATTTTTGGTGCAAGTTATTTAGAAGCTTGCCATTCATTTAATATGGTGTACTAGGATGCTGATATTTGGCATGGATGTTGCTTTGGGGTATATTAATTGATGTGGTGAAGTTGAAATTAAAAAAATAATTTCAAATGTTTAAAATTTTTGACCTGTTTTGAAACTTAACTTTTTGTAGCACATCAACGTTAAAGTTTTTGGTTGCAAGTTATTTAGAAGCTTGCCATTCATTTAATATGTGTACTAGGATGCTGATATTTGGCATGGAGGTTCCTTTGGGGTATACTATTGGAGTGGAAGTTGAAATTAACAAATGATTTTAAATTTCAACCTAAGATCGTGTCAAAGCCACCCAAATGCTCGCCTGTTTATACTAGATGCTTGCCATTCATTTAATATGTGTACTGGGGATGCATGAAGTCCAAATGAAATAAAATTTTGTTGGTGGCACCTTTTTCAGAGACTCAAATATTTGTGAGTCAAAACAGTACATATTACTTTTTCTTTTAATGCATTTCCATGGCAAGGCAAGTCGCGTAATGTATTATTGCATAATATTGATCAAATACGATTGCACATGCACTGTTATAATTGTGATGCCATCATAATTACAAATAATAATGTATTATTGCATAATGTTGATAAATACCATTGCACATACACTTACAATTGTGATGCCATCATAATTACAAATAACCAGAGTTGGTGTCAAAGCCACCCAATGCTCGCCTGTTTATACATTTATCGTTTTTAAAAGACTCGTCTAATAATTAATATTTTTTATAAAGCATTGCAGTGAAGTCTGATCCAAATAATTTTAAAGCAATATATGTATTTGTATATTGTAATCAGTAACAAGAGCGCAAGTGAGCACAATATACGCCCGAACAAGGTATATACAAGAATTGTGCTACTACATGGAAAACAGCATCCTGTTGCCATGGCAACCACTTTAGATGACGAACGTATGTCGCGACACACCGTCTCCACAGTCTGTACCTATGTACCAAATATGAAACGTGAAAGTTGAAAACTTTGGGAGTGAGAGTGCGGACAGGAACGGATGGAAAACAGCATCCTGGTTGCCATGGCAACCACTTTAGATGACGAACGTATGTCACGACACACCGTCTCCACAGTCTGTACTTATGTACCAATATGAAACGTGAAAGTTGAAAACTTTGGGAGAGTGCGGACAGGAACGGATGGAAAACAGCATCCTGGTTGCCATGGCAACCACTTTAGATGACGAACGTATGTCGCGACACACCGTCTCCACAGTCTGTACCTATGTACCAAATATGAAACGTGAAAGTTGAAAACTTTGGGAGTTAGAGTGCGGACAGGAACGGACGGATGGACGGACGGACGGACGGACGACCGGTATCACAGAATACGCCCCAATATATATATCGGGCGTATAAAAAATAGTCTGGTAGATAAAAACATTAGAAAGGAAAAAATAACTTGCACCAAAAAACTTTAACATTTTCAAGCTGACGCTGACGCTCACGCCGGGGGTATCGCTATAGCTCTCTGTTCTTCGAACAGGCGAGCTAAAAATGATACTGCATGGTAGTTCGACTTATACATTAATAATGCTGCCACTGTAACATGATCTGCTCTCTGGATGTCACTTTC
>CM068955.1:116662328-116676531 GCA_035128595.1 Eptatretus atami
TCCCCCCCCCCTGAATTGACAGAAACGTGCGGCGGCCGTAGAGTTTCTGAGGTGGCCTCAGGGTGGCCCTACGCCGTATGGCTATCTTTTACAGGCCGTAGGGGTCTCCGTGGAATTATAGCGCGGAGTTATAACTTTTTTCATTTCTAGTTGGCCGTAGCAATTCGACAAGCCAAGCTGCGACGTAGATGTGTTCCACGTCGGGCGTACGGTGGGCTTGCGTTATTCGTGCGGCTGCCGTAGGCTCTCATCAATGAAAAATGAATTTTGCCAACCCCCAAAAATTACGGCGGCCGCACTATTTCCACGGTCGCCGTAGGGTAGTCCTAAGGCGTCCCTGTGTTCACCGTACGGTGGCCTTGCGGTCTGTGTGACTACCTGCGGGCAACGCAGGGTCGACGCACAGTTCCCCTACGCCCGCCGTGCGTCCTACGTACGGCCTCCGTGGCAGTCTACGTCGACCGTACGTCCACCGTGCGCTACCGCTAGAGATCGGAGTATAGGTGTTTGCCTATACAGTGGTGCCCCCAGAATCCGAATTTAATTCGTTCACGGAGGCTGTTCGGATTGCAAAAAGTTCGGATTCCAAAACTATTTTCCCAATAAGAAATAAATGAAAGTGAATTAATTCGTTCCTGGACCCCAAGAAAACCCACTTTCAAGACACTTTCAACTGAAATTACCCATGTTTAAGGTAAAATAAGATGAGTAAATGACCTTCGGTGGCGGTGTATTGTATGTAAACTGGTACAATCACCACATCCAAAGGTCCACACAGGCTCGAGCTCCGGCCTGGGTTCCGATCGCTCACGCACTCTGCGAGAGCGCTGCCCCAGGGCAGCTCATCAAACATGATGCCCCCCACACAAATCACTTTCATCAAACGCATCAGGCTGAGGTAATTATGGATATTCCAAATTACAACCGGTTTTTCTGTGAAATTAAATCCTTGCTCGACAGTCCGTCACACCACGTGATCGGATTGCTTTTTTGTTATTAATTAAAACACAAGATGAGTAAAAAAAAACAGCACAAATCAAGGTGAAAACACGAAGTAAGGTAGCGATCGACACACGAGAGATGTTTTCACGAGGACTTCCACCGCCGAACTGAATGAACAAAGCGCGAAGACGCGGATCGAACAGGCGGGGGAGACGCACGTGAATAAACATGAACGCCACGTTGTGTTCGGTTTTTGAAAATGTGCTTGGTTTTTAGGGCAAAATTTTCTCGAAAAAATTGTTCGGATTCCAATTTGTTCAAACAATGGGGCGTTCGGATTCTGGGGGCACCACGGTACTCCGAACTGGTATATTCAGTTATATATATATATATATAATATATATATATATATATTATATATATATATATATATTATAGTTATAGTATGTTCAGTTATATATACTGGTATATTCCGAACTGTTATATTTTTATTTCAGTAAAAAAAGAACTGGTATATATACCCACTCGTTACCGTCCGTCTGGCCGCACGTTCGCCTTAGAGCCCCCCTGCGGTCGCCTTGCGGGCACCTTGAGGCTACCTTGCGTCTGCCTTGAAAATTCTATGGCCGCCGCAGGGACGCCCTAAGGTCACCGTGCGACATCAAATCAAAGACCGTACGGCACCCCCACGTTTTCGGTCTCCAAAATTTCTAAATACGCCGTGCGGCTCCCCGAAAAATAAAAACATGTGTGACTGCTACATTGTGTGACCGTGGAAATACTGCGGCCGCCCTATAATTGCTAGTGGCCGTAGATTTTGTAGACCCTACGGCCGCCGTGCCAAATGTGACTTAGGCCTAAGGAAGATGAAGAGAAGCAAAAAGGCTCACAGTTCCACTGATATTGCAAACAGTGCACTGCAATCAAATTCACTACTGCTACAACAGCTTGACGAGGTGAGAAGACTTGCATGCTTTACGGTTATCCTGTACCGGCTGTGGAGGTGCTTCCCCAGATGTGCACAATGGAGTTGGCGGGAGATAAGAGTTGAGAAGCCATCCCACCTAGCGCTTCTTCCACCATCACAATGATTCCACTTGTGGGCTTACCCTGTTACAGGTCACAACAAAATGTGTTCTTCTCAAGTTTTATTGTGTATTCGCTTAACTACCTACCCGGTCTACCTTTTCTGGATTACCATCATGTCATTTTGTATCTCCTACTCGTGGCAGTAAGTAGTGTTAGTGTCGTGCCTAATAAGGCACTTGGAAATTGATAAACAATGAGGGACCTGGCGATTTGGATAAATATATCCAGTGGAGAGTTATTTCCCTCGATTTGTGAACCGGAAGATGCATACCTAAACTGTCAGTGCTATGTGTTAGATTAGCGAACGGATTTTAAAGTGGGTTCAAACCCATATTTTTGTAGCATTGTTTTTGAAGTTGTTCTGAAGAGTTATTTCCTTTTATTTGTAAACAGGAAGTTGTTTGAGGAAAACCAAGTGCATTTGAGGTGTTCACCGGTGCTCCCAAAAAGGTGTGTTACGTTTGTGGGAGGGGGGGTTAGATATTACCATAGAGCAGATAGGAATGTGTCGAGTAGCATAGTCCATGTGCAAGTAGATAGCCATGTCGATGTATAAGTTGGGAAACGTTAGCTTAAGAATTGTCTTGTTTGCATGTACACCCTACAGGGGTGGTGGTGGTAATAAATAGTTAGGGATTATGGTTAAGGAAATTGTGTATATAACCTCTATGTAAACCTCTACTGGGGGCATCACGAGACTCAGCACGAAGAGGGGGGCAGGCTATGAACGCCTCCCGAGGGTTGGAACGTTGGATCACCTGGGAGGGGCGGAGCATTGTCCAGAGAGAGGAGAGGGAGGAGCTGATTGGGCAGTTGGAAGTCTGAGGCAAAGACGACGAGAGGAAAAAGAGTTGGAAGTCTGAGACGAAGACGACGAGAGGAAAAAGAGTTGGTCTGAGGAGGAAACGGCTGAGGAAAACGTCAAGGTCTGGTCTGAGGAGAATTGGGCAGTTGGTCGGAGGAGAACAGAGAACTGAGGAGTTTGGAGGAGGATCGCAGGGGTCGGGGGAGAACGGAGACCAGAAGAGTTTGTGAGGAGAATCGTCTCTGAGGAGAGGAGATCGTCCGCCTTCCTGCCCTTTCGTCATACCTGCCCTGCCCCGCCCGTACATGGGTCCTACCGTGTGCATCACCGCCTGTTCATCTCCCCATCGTTTTTAGATTTTTTTTAGATTAATTTCTACCTCATTGTACATAATTATTTATTATCGATTTTTGTGTCTTCTTTTCTTCCCCACCACAACCTGCCGTCGTCTCCTCCATCGTGTTCAATCATCCCTGGTTTTTATTGTTTGTGGTTCAGGAAATAAACCCGTTGGGATTAGAAGCTTCAAGGTTTCTCGTGTCTGTCACTACCCGTGCGTGCGTTGTCTGCCATAATTCAGAATATCGTTTGAGGGAGTAAACCACCAGGTCAGATTAATTATCCACCAGTGTCGGTGTTAACTGACCTGGACACGACAATTGGTTTATCAGGAGTGGGATTTAGAACCCGAGGACTTCCAAATTTATAGTTAATTGGTGTCGGGAGAATGCAGTGGAGGCGCGTTGTAAATTTAAATATTTTTTTTTACATTTCCTTGGTACGCACAGGAAGAAGGCCGCTGCACAAATTGCGAATGTGCAGGATTTGTGGTTGAAGGAAGTAGTGAGGATGAAGGAAGTGAGCTGGGTTTGGGGGTTAGTCAGGAGGTTGATACGAATCTCCCCCATTTCTGAGCCATTGAGCCAGGAAGGTGGTGCAATGTCGATCATGTTAAAATAAGTGATGGATAAAATGGATGAGGAATTGAATAAAATGGGTGAGGAAATAAATAAATAATAATGAAATTTTATCGGCGCAGTTTGGGGCATGGGTTAAAAGTGGAATGGCAGGTTGGTTTAACTTTGGGGGGGGGGGACAAAGGAAAATTCCACGGGGACCTGTTTATTGGGTAATGGCCTGGAAAAACATCGTGCCGGGATGGATGTTACTTTGCCCCAGAAAGAGATCGTCCAAGAGATGAAGATAGATGGTTTAGAGGGGAAGAAGATAGCCTATGTGTTGTGTGAAACGATCTCCGTGGTTTGCGGTGCGGCACTCGTGGGTGCGGGGTTGGACCCGGCAGGGGTTCTTTTGGTATGCCGGAGACTGACAGGGTGTGATGCGGCGCCGGTTCGGACGCACGTACAGGCGGCCGAACCTGAGCCGGCGTGACAGGTGTCCGAACCTGTGACGTGTGGGGCGATGGGTGAGCCTGCTCGTGATGTGCGGGTCCGAGCTCGTGCTGGAGAGCGAGGCTGCGTCGGTCGTCGGGTGTGAGCCGGTGTCAGCGGAGGTCGTGTCGGTTCCCGGGGTGTTCTGGACGGACCCTGTCGGGGTCAACTCGGTGCCCGGGTTGTCGCTCCATGCATGCGGGGTGTGTTTTGGCTGCCATGGTGGCAGCGGGTAAGGAAAAAGTGTAGTCATAAGATTAGAAAGAGACAGGCCACTGTGGGCCTGTGTCAGTTGGAGCCTCGTTTGGAATGTAAATGTGTTTGTGCTGCAAATGCAGAGGTAGGAGCTGCGAGTCATGAGCAGCTGGCACTCATGGCAATGGAGAAGGTGGGAAGAGCGGGAGGCTCAATGCCAGCAGTGGCTGCAGGAGGGGGCAGAAAAGCCCAATAATGGGGTTATAGATAACATCTGCATTTGGAAACACGAGGCCAGTAATCGTAATTTAAATGGGAACTTGTTTTAAAGCAACCTTGGTGTGAGTTGGTACCGAGGCTGCAGAATTCGGACCGAGTGGGGTTAAGGGGGACAGCCTCATGGAAAATTGCCCCCCTTGGAGATTGGGTTGGGTCAGGCAGCTGGGGAGCTGCACTGGCAGAATTTGGACATAGGGTCTGACCACGGGTGCTGTGGTATGACCTAGGCCCACGGAGAGTCTGGTGGAGTGTGGCATCCCCTGTCCATCGGGGCGCCGTCCGAGTGAGCGTTTCAGGCCAGTGGGGTCGCCGGACCCTGGAGGGGGTGGAGATCTCTGGGGGTCTGAGGTGGTTCCGTCTGGGCACCTGGCATGGTGCACCATGAGGACCACTAGAGGGAGGTTTGTGTGAGGACCACATACGGCTCTTGGTTTTGCTCATATTCCCAGGCTCTTGGCGATGTCACAACGTTGATTGATGACAGGAGTGGACACTTGTTGATGTAAACTAACGATGGATTCGTGATCTTGGATAGACTTACAACAGGTGTGTGTCTGGTGTAGCAACTATTTCTAAATGCGTATTTTTTGTGTACCTTGCAGTGCAAAGCAACAGTACACAAACAAAAAATAGAGCTAAGTGCACAAAGGTGCAAAGAACACAAAAAGGTACAAAAAAATTGATCGTCCTGGCCAGCTACCTTTTTTTTCATTCCGTATTAAATAAAACCCGTTTCTTACACTCAAAAGAGTACAAATGGATATTCCTTTCCCTCGACAGTTTCTTTCTAGTACTTTGCTCGATGGCAGATCCAGTGTTGCTAAAGCAGCTCCACAGTGAAGATAGGAGTGGGTGGTTTGCGTTTGCCTTCCCAGTGATAGTCAGAGCAGGATTTTGTAACTTGTTCAGGCAGTCTTCTCTGCCTTTCTGTAAGACGGTAATTTGAGCATAGATGTGACACACCTGTTCAAGGGTAACAACAGACCTTTCAGCCCTTTCAGCGGTTGCCTCCTAAAATTCCTGTTTGATGTTCAAAAATGTAGGCTTTGACAGCTCCAATTTCATCCTCTTGTGCCAAACTTATCTGCAACTTGTGCTGATAAAACAGTATGACATTTCGTTCATCCCTCCAAGTATTTTAATGTTCTCTGAAATCAACATTTTGTTCATCCATGTTATCATTTCGTTTCCTTCGCCACCGAAGGTGGACCGGTTATGTTTTCACCAATGTTTGTTACTTGCGAAAATCGAACATTTGTCAACTATATTGATTGGTCTTGTGCGTTATTCTGTTTGTTTATTTGGAGGTCAATTGCCTGCAGGTCACAATTTTAACCGATCTTCATGAAACATCACCACATGGTAGAGTTCGTCATAAGAAAGAAGTCTACTGTTTTTGAGGTGAAAGGTCAAAAGGTCAACATTGGCCAAAGGTCAACAAATTTCCCCAAATTCCTAAAATCATCAATTTTCATCCGATTGACGAGACATTTGAAGAGGATTTGCATATCAGGTCACTGAATTCAACACCAATTATTTTTGACATCAACATTGGGAAAAAGGTCAACAGTGGCCAAAATTCGAAAATTGTCACGTTTCATCTGACTTGAAATTTGAAGAGGATTTATATTTTGTCATTGAATTCAACCACCAATTATTTTTGAGGTCAAAAAGGGCCAAACGGTCAATATAGGCCAAAGGTCAACAAGTGAAATTTCTAAAATCCTCAATTTCATCCCATCGACTTGAAATATGAGAGATTTGCATATCAGGTCATTGAATTCAACCACCAATTATTTTTGAGGTTAACATCAGCCAAAAGGTCAACATAGGCCAAATTTCTAATTTCCAATTGGCATCTATTGACTTGAAATTTGAAGAGCATTTGCACATTTGGTCATTGAATTCAACTCCCAATTATTTTTGAGGTCAACATCGGCCAAAAGTGTCAACATAGGCCAGAATTTCTAAAATTGTCAATTTGCATCCGATTGACTTGAAATTTGAACTGGATTTTCATATCACTCACTGAATTAAACCATCAATTATTTTTGAGGTCAATAGAAGCCAAACAAAGGTCAACATTGGCCAAATTTCTGAAATCCTCAATTTTCATCTGATTGACTTGAAATATGAACAACATTTTCACAAAAATGACCATGTGTCACGTGATCTGGCAGCCATATTGGATCTAAGGGAAAATCTTTGAAAATCTTCGGCGGAGAAACTGCCTAACTGATCAATGCAAAATTTAACTTATTGATTAACTGCTGATAGGAAATATGGTTTGATAAAGATGATGTCATCGGTCATGTGGTCTGGCAGCCATATTGGATCAAAGAAAAATAAACCTTCAACAAAGAGTTGGCTCGCACCAAGTCCTTCTCAAGACTGCGTGGGTTATGTATTTCTATGAATACCATATAGTTCTTTTTAAGTGATTCTTTACCCTACAAGATTGGGCCAAAAATGATAGTAGCAAATATCTCAAAATGCTATGGATGGATTTTGACAAAACTTGGTGGACAGGTTGGATGTGTGACAAGAACAAGCCAATTCGATTTTGGTTAAGGTCTGGATACAGATTCGGCCTATCAGTGGGATACAAATGTAAACTGTTCAGCCTGGCGGAAGTATGCACTCTACCGAGTGCCGTTCTAGTTCATCCATGTTTTTGTGTAGTATCGAGGTTCGGCAGGAGCTAGAACACAGAGTGAAGAAGGACGTAACAGAATGAAAATAACAGCAGAAAGAGAGGAGGGCAGGGGGTTATAACTAACACCATGGTTGAGGGACAAAATAGAGGGAGACTTGGAGAAATATGGGATGTGGGGAGAATGAGAGCAAGGAGAGGTTTCACTAAAGAGTGAACAGATTTGAAGAGGTTTCATTAAGAAGTGAACAGATGGATACAGCCACAAACTCTCAATCATAGAAGTGGAAGGAAAAGCTGGAAATCTGGAAAGTGTTGGGCTTGGAGAGGGTGAATGGGGTAGAGAAGATCATGGTTGTGGATGGGAAATGACCTGAGATGGTGGAAAACAGCTGTCTCGAAGCCCTGGAGGGAATAATGAGAATTAAGAGATTGAGGAAGTCAGTTCTATGGGGTCGAAACTACATGCACCCTGCAGAAACCTGGGGGATGGGGGAGGGGATTGAAGAGGGGGAGACAGAGCAAGAAAGGGCAGAGGGTGCAAGAAAAGAGGCAGTGAAAGACAGAGAGACCACTGACTTCTCTGTGATGTGAAAGTGACAGACCCAAAAGACCAAGAGACTCATCTTCATCTTGAGAGATTACAATGACTTTGGAGGCCTTGGTTACCAACGTGTCAAGTTAAGTAAGGTGTGAGGCGGGGCGCCAGCCAAGCGGGGAGCGCAGTACTCCACGAAGGCCTTGCAGGTAGATATTAGCATTTTTGATCAAAATTTTTGTTCATAGCATTTTGATTAAATATTCTCGAAAGTCAGAATTTTTGTTCTTCCTTCTCTGTGTTTAAATCATCTATCCTTCCATGGAAATAGCACCTTCTTCCTCGAGGGTATTCAGAGTGATATTATCTCATTATTTTCCCCCTTGACCACGGAGAGAAAACGCAGGTCAAAAAGTTGGCGCAAGTGCCCTAAAATCATTTCCAAGAAAAGTGATGCATTACAATGGCACAACTGCCTGAAGATAACCCACAGAGCCCAGGAAGTTACATGACACCCCGCAAGCTCCAGCATTTGCTTGTTTGTCATGAAATCTGCAGTTGTCTCATGTATTTATCTGCATGTGAGTGGTGTGATTTGTATTACCACTCCTTCATGAGCCTAGACCATTTATAAAAAGAAAAAGGAAACGTTTTTCATACTTTGGACTGCTGTACTGGGTGCTGTGCTGTCAAAATACCCTCTACAGAGTCGAGCAAAGCCTAGGAAGGGTCAGGAAAAAGATAATAAGTTGCATGGTATTCATATTTTGTCCAATCCAAAATTTAAAGCCAAATGTTAGATATTCAGCCTGCTAGTACTTGTCTCTTGACATGTCCTTCTTTGTACCTTGCTGAGATTGCTCGCCGTATCAGTTCCCAGCCGGGGGCTGTTGGATCCCACGTTTGAGGATTGCAGATGACCTGGCCTTCCAGTCAATGCGACACCATTTCGTGATCCCATCTTCAAACCATCATGCTTTTCCTGTGCAGCACAAACAACCTTCCATAACACCGATCATATACAAAATTCCATTGTTTCTTTGGGTCCCTAAAAGTCATGACGAATCAATAAAGTCCACAAACAGAGTTCTATCCTGATTGGTACTAAACTTTCAAATGGTATCATTGATTTACGAGTTCCCTTACAAGGAGCTTTAGCACAGGAGGAGGCCATTAGGCCATCAAGAATGTGCAATGGTTGCAACGCATGGTTGTTTGTCTGTGCTATATCCTTTTTAACGTTGAACGTCAAAAAAAGGAAGCAGCACGTACCATTTTTAAAGCCTTTGGTAGGACTTGGCCGGGGTTTGAGCCACCGACCTCCAGACTCAGAGGGATGTTCTAACGATTACCTCCACCGAGTCTGGTTAATACGATCTTATCAAGGCTGTTTTTTATTTCAATGATCGAGCTACTAAGTCTCAGAGGAGAATGTACAGCCTCTCCTCCATGAGACTTAGTAGATCATCGCAATAGTCAGTGATGGTGGGGACTCTTACCAAATTATTTTAAGACAACAGTGCAAACATTGATGAAGAAAAATCCTTCAAAACCAAAATTAGATAAAAACAGTCCCACTGCAACTCATATCCAATTGGGCTATGGGCATCCGTATGTTCTCGTCCTGTTTTTCCTTTTATTCCATTTGTGTCTGTTGACCCTTTGTCTCTTGTTTCGTCTGCTCTTCCATAGCCTTGATACCTGTGTTAAAGAATAAAAAATTGGTTGGCCTGTTTAGTGCTCTCATTTGAATGGACTGATAATAATGTTCAGAACCTGGCTTGAAATGCTGTACCCAAGTTAAAATTGTCGTCTCCATTACTTTCATCACTCAATGTTCTCCTTCTCCTTTATCTCGTTCATATCCAACACCTCCTTCACCCCCCCCCCATGTTCTTCTTCTTTTGCTTATTTCCTTTCCCTCCATATACATCATGTCATTCCTAATATCCTTGTAATCATTGTAAAAAGTATACTGATTTGTGTAGTCTTGTCTTGTATTTATTTATGTACAAGTACCTTTGTCCTCTCTGAGCCTTAGAGCATGTAAACAATAAACTAAT
This sequence comes from Eptatretus atami, assembly GCA_035128595.1. Taxonomy (NCBI): domain Eukaryota; kingdom Metazoa; phylum Chordata; class Myxini; order Myxiniformes; family Myxinidae; genus Eptatretus; species Eptatretus atami. Next base: position 116,672,284 of record CM068955.1, read on the forward strand.
AAATATAACAGCAATTACACAAAAAGCAAAATGGGTTCTACCATACACAAGCATCCAGAGATTAACGCACTGCAAAAATACATTCGGACATAAGATTTGGAAAGCGTTCAAACACAAGTTTTCACTTGTTTGAAACACTAAGCACCCAAAATATGAACAATTCTCATTCTCCACCTCCTCCATCTCCTCTCCTCCTCCTCTTCCATCTCCCCTCCTCCACAATGTCCTCCCCCATCCTCCTCCTCCTCCCTGTCCATCTCAATCTTCCTCCTCACCTTTCTCTTCTATATCTCCACCACCTCCTCCCTCCTCCTCCTCCTCCTCCACCCCTTCATCTCTACCATCTCTTAACATTTTGAAATGTGTGAAGCGTTTGTTATAGTACACATTGTTCGGTTCTGATACAGTAGCAGGAATATGTTGGAACACTGATGGAAATATGGTTTGATGGGAAGAAATATGGTGAATATAGTAAAGTGGATCACCTGTTACATGGTGGAACGTGTTGGACCATGTTGAAAACGTGTTGGAAACCTGTTACATTGTTGAATTGGAACACTTTTTACAGGCTCGACACACACTGACATTAATCTAAAGAATAAGAGGATACTGCAGAAGAAATAGCAGATAATCCAACTCCATCCTATCGAAAACTGGTATCAGATGTTAGAGGAAGGGCAGACTGTGATTGGACATGGGGAAACCCTAGATGTCAAATGGCTGCACATCACCAAGGCTTATGAAGCTATTTCATTTAAGCATTTGTGTCCACTTACTCTTGGTAGGAAGAACAGTCAAGAAAAAGTCTCATAATTTGGTGTTTACAATGTCTATACAAGCCTCATGTATTTTGAGGCTCAAATATTTGAATATAAATCACTGCTTACCTGTTCATTTCATTCCTTTAGATAGAAGTTCAAATCTTTCAGACTGAAGTTGACCTGTAGGAAGATTGTAAAGGTGTGGAAAGGGAGTTAAGGAAGAAATAAAGATTATTGTATAGATTAAGGCAATTTTCCTAGTTAGTTACTGTGCATTCAACTTATACCTGATATAGCAGCACGATGGCATCGGACTTTCAATTGTTTAAACTTTCTGACCAGTGGTCCGACTACCACTCCTGCCACTAGAGGGGACATGTCCAACGTTTATTTGTCTCCATGCAATGAAGCTATTTTTCATGTAGCTTCTGTACAAGCTCCTCCATGACATCAATTAAGGCATTAAAAATTATTTTGGGTAATATCATTTAAGGGCCAAGACAAGGTTGAAATTTATTTTGGAATGCTTGTTGGTATGATTGGCGGTGGACATTGAAGAAGCCGCAATGTCCTTCTGAAGCGTAGACGAGTTATTGGTGGCACTCTGAACAAATTTCAAATTCCTGTCTAGACTGTGGGTTATAGGAAGTGGTCAATCTTCTTGGAAGTTCCCTCAGGCTGGTTACACTGCTTGCTATCTCAAAGTGTATTCATCAAGTGCACAGTATAAAGGAAGTGACTGAGGCAGGCTGACTCAGCACAGAAGTGATTCAAAAAGGTCTTCCATAAGCTGCAGCAATTTCTCCAATTTACCTGACTCTTGCTCCGACACGAGCCTAGACATTGTACAAAAAAGTGGTTGCTGTCTGAAACAGTTCTGCATACAAACAATTAACAAGGTGGTTCACATGTTTTATGTGAATAACCAACTTCGACTATGAAGGCAGCTATTCCAAAACAAATTCCAATGACATTTGCTGAGAAGTATCCAGGCCAAAATAACCACTAATTTAATTTGGCCCTACATCTATGCCTTGAAGCTGTGTTTATATTATAATTTGGGGAATGTTGCCTTGAAGTTTCAAAGGAAACTAGGACACTCGGAAGAGCGCATACCTCCGCCACGTAATTCTTGATCCATGAGAAGATTATCGGGCCAGTACATTTTTGAAATATCATGCGATATTGTTGTGGTGCCGGAGTTCGGTGGCAGAGGACGACCGCTAGAAGAGCAGTTGGGCTGTCTCTCCACCCCGAATCACCCAGAATTGAAGGTCATCACTCCGGATAACTTCCGAAGTCGACGGGGTCGCTTAATGGATGGTGGACGCCAATATTTCGACCGTGCGGTTAGGGTCTTTTTTGTCTGATTCCAATTTACCTAATTAGCGCCGGTCTAGCTATCGGGAAAGCCACACCTCGGCCGGCTTTGGTCTGAATCGAGTCACTGTTACGACTCGGATCCGGCGTAACCGAGCGGAAATTACCAAAGCCGCGCGGCCTCAAAGAATTTACGGCACAATCGGCCTCCCTAATTCTCAAGCCGAACCATACTGGGTCAATGGAGAAAACAGCAGACAACGAACTGGAACATTTAACAGTTATTTATTACAAGGTAATAGGGAGGGAAACACAGAGCAGACTTTAATCACAAATATAGATGTAAGGCAAATGTACATGGCAATCACTTAACAGTTCTACTGACAAGACTGGCACAATGGACACACACACCCAAAAAGAAATGGACCTCGTGGGTCTTATGTCGGCCTCAGCTCGGGATGGAAGGCGAGTAGGGTCAGAGTCTGGCCGGTACCTGGCCGCCTCGTGCGGTTTTACGCACTCGCACTTGTGGAGCTCGGAGTCCGTGAATCGGGAACGGGATCCCAGCTCGAGCGATCCAACACACCACCACGGCGGACTCGAACCCACGACCCAGAATCCAACGAGTCCAGATCTGGCTGCCATAAACAAAGATCGACACGACGAGCACCACAAACACCTCCGCCAACCCACCACCACGTAGCACCAACACGACCACACCGACCACCAAGGAACCCGAAAAGACCGCAGACCCCACAAGCAGCTTGCCACCCTTCTTATCCCTCCCCAGGCGGGTGGTAGGGGATCCGCTCTGAGGTAATCGCTCTCCGGATTGTCGGGGGCGTCGGGCGTATCGGTGTCCTCCCTCATTGGACAAGGCGAACATTCCATCTGGCTGGGGGGGGTCGGCTCATGAGGTGATCTCACCCCCGATTTGACGAGGGAACATTCCTCTTGCTGGGGCGGAGTTGGTCCTGAGGTGAATCTCACCCCGATTGACGAGGGGAACATTCCATCTTGCTGAGGCGGAGTCGGCCTGAGGTGATCTCACCTCCGATTGGACGAGGGTAACATTCATCTTGCTCGGGCGGGTCGGCTCTGAGATGATCTCACACCCGCCTATGTCCGTGGCTCGAACATGTGCGTAATGGCGCTGAAGGAGTGGAGGGGATTTAATGCAGAAGACTAACTAGAAAGAACTCGCAGCGCACACATGAATTCCATTAGACATAGGGGAGAGATTCTAACTATCCATATATCGAATGAAATAACTAAACTTTGGGTCACTTGTAGTGTGAAGGCGAATCGTTTCCAGATTCGTAACAATTATCATTTTGGCCTATCTCTCAATGGTGAAGAATTCATTTAAAAATTAAATATCTCGTTTCTAGGTGCGGATTCAGATTCTTCACCAACATTGAATCATCTTCCTTGTACCAACCCAACAAGTCCACCAAGTTTCGTCCGAATCCGTCCACAACTTTTTGTTAGATGTTGTGCTATATATCATTTTAGCCCGATCTCTCAATGGTGAAGATCACTTTAAAAATTCTAGTAGTCGGATCCGGACCGGATTTTCACCAAAATCTAATCGTTCGTCTTGTCACACACCGCAACCTGCCCACCAAATGTCTCCGGATCCGTCCACAACTTTTTTGAGATGTGCTGCACACAGACACACAAACAGATAGAACAAAAGACAGACAAAAAACAGACAAACAACAGATAACAAACAGACAAACAAACAGACAAACAAATAGACAGAGAGGGGTGAAAACATAACCTCCTTCACTTCGCAGAGGGCAATAATCTTGGGCATTGCAAATGCGCTTAGACTGTACGAGATGCTTCAACTTCAAAGGGTGCCCAACATGCTTCCCTGGAGGCTGCTTGTCTTTTCACATTGAACCTCAACCAAGCTGTGTCTGCTCTGTAGTCTCAGCTGACCTGGAAGCTGCTTGGCTTGCACATTGGATCCTCAAGCTGAGCCTGTCTTTTTTCATTTCTACGTTGGCCGTAGCAATTCGACAAGCCAAGCTGCGACGTAGATGTGTTCCACGTCGGGCGTACGGTGGGCTTGCGTTATTCGTGCGGCTGCCGTAGGCTCTCATCAATGAAAAATGAATTTTGCCAACCCCCAAAAAATTACGGCGGCCGCACTATTTCC
>CM068955.1:116676556-116690450 GCA_035128595.1 Eptatretus atami
ACGGTCGCCGTAGGGTAGTCCTAAGGCGTCCCTGTGTTCACCGTACGGTGGCCTTGCGGTCTGTGTGACTACCTGCGGGCAACGCAGGGTCGACGCACAGTTCCCCTACGCCCGCCGTGCGTCCTACGTACGGCCTCCGTGGCAGTCTACGTCGACCGTACGTCCACCGTGCGCTACCGCTAGAGATCGGAGTATAGGTGTTTGCCTATACAGTGGTGCCCCCAGAATCCGAATTTAATTCGTTCAGGAGGCTGTTCGGATTGCAAAAAGTTCGGATTCCAAAACTATTTTCCCAATAAGAAATAAATGAAAGTGAATTAATTCGTTCCTGGACCCCAAGAAAACCCACTTTCAAGACACTTTCAACTGAAATTACCCATGTTTAAGGTAAAATAAGATGAGTAAATGACCTTCGGTGGCGGTGTATTGTATGTAAACTGGTACAATCACCACATCCAAAGGTCCACACAGGCTCGAGCTCCGGCCTGGGTTCCGATCGCTCACGCACTCTGCGAGAGCGCTGCCCCAGGGCAGCTCATCAAACATGATGCCCCCCACACAAATCACTTTCATCAAACGCATCAGCTGAGGTAATTATGGATATTCCAAATTACAACCGGTTTTTCTGTGAAATTAAATCCTTGCTCGACAGTCCGTCACACCACGTGATCGGATTGCTTTTTTGTTATTAATTAAAACACAAGATGAGTAAAAAAAAACAGCACAAATCAAGGTGAAAACACGAAGTAAGGTAGCGATCGACACACGAGAGATGTTTTCACGAGGACTTCCACCGCCGAACTGAATGAACAAAGCGCGAAGACGCGGATCGAACAGGCGGGGGAGACGCACGTGAATAAACATGAACGCCACGTTGTGTTCGGTTTTTGAAAATGTGCTTGGTTTTTAGGGCAAAATTTTTCTCGAAAAAATTGTTCGGATTCCAATTTGTTCAAACAATGGGGCGTTCGGATTCTGGGGGCACCACGGTACTCCGAACTGGTATATTCAGTTATATATATATATATATAATATATATATATATATATTATATATATATATATATATTATAGTTATAGTATGTTCAGTTATATATACTGGTATATTCCGAACTGTTATATTTTTATTTCAGTAAAAAAAGAACTGGTATATATACCCACTCGTTACCGTCCGTCTGGCCGCACGTTCGCCTTAGAGCCCCCCTGCGGTCGCCTTGCGGGCACCTTGAGGCTACCTTGCGTCTGCCTTGAAAATTCTATGGCCGCCGCAGGGACGCCCTAAGGTCACCGTGCGACATCAAATCAAAGACCGTACGGCACCCCCACGTTTTCGGTCTCCAAAATTTCTAAATACGCCGTGCGGCTCCCCGAAAAATAAAAAACATGTGTGACTGCTACATTGTGTGACCGTGGAAATACTGCGGCCGCCCTATAATTGCTAGTGGCCGTAGATTTTGTAGACCCTACGGCCGCCGTGCCAAATGTGACTTAGGCCTAAGGAAGATGAAGAGAAGCAAAAAGGCTCACAGTTCCACTGATATTGCAAACAGTGCACTGCAATCACATTCACTACTGCTACAACAGCTTGACGAGGTGAGAAGACTTGCATGCTTTACGGTTATCCTGTACCGGCTGTGGAGGTGCTTCCCCAGATGTGCACAATGGAGTTGGCGGGAGATAAGAGTTGAGAAGCCATCCCACCTAGCGCTTCTTCCACCATCACAATGATTCCACTTGTGGGCTTACCCTGTTACAGGTCACAACAAAATGTGTTCTTCTCAAGTTTTATTGTGTATTCGCTTAACTACCTACCCGGTCTACCTTTTCTGGATTACCATCATGTCATTTTGTATCTCCTACTCGTGGCAGTAAGTAGTGTTAGTGTCGTGCCTAATAAGGCACTTGGAAATTGATAAACAATGAGGGACCTGGCGATTTGGATAAATATATCCAGTGGAGAGTTATTTCCCTCGATTTGTGAACCGGAAGATGCATACCTAAACTGTCAGTGCTATGTGTTAGATTAGCGAACGGATTTTAAAGTGGGTTCAAACCCATATTTTTGTAGCATTGTTTTCTGAAGTTGTTCTGAAGAGTTATTTCCTTTTATTTGTAAACAGGAAGTTGTTTGAGGAAAACCAAGTGCATTTGAGGTGTTCACCGGTGCTCCAAAAAGGTGTGTTACGTTTGTGGGAGGGGGGGTTAGATATTACCATAGAGCAGATAGGAATGTGTCGAGTAGCATAGTCCATGTGCAAGTAGATAGCCATGTCGATGTATAAGTTGGGAAACGTTAGCTTAAGAATTGTCTTGTTTGCATGTACACCCTACAGGGGTGGTGGTGGTAATAAATAGTTAGGGATTATGGTTAAGGAAATTGTGTATATAACCTCTATGTAAACCTCTACTGGGGGCATCACGAGACTCAGCACGAAGAGGGGGGCAGGCTATGAACGCCTCCCGAGGGTTGGAACGTTGGATCACCTGGGAGGGGCGGAGCATTGTCCAGAGAGAGGAGAGGGAGGAGCTGATTGGGCAGTTGGAAGTCTGAGGCAAAGACGACGAGAGGAAAAGAGTTGGAAGTCTGAGACGAAGACGACGAGAGGAAAAAGAGTTGGTCTGAGGAGGAAACGGCTGAGGAAAACGTCAAGGTCTGGTCTGAGGAGAATTGGGCAGTTGGTCGGAGGAGAACAGAGAACTGAGGAGTTTGGAGGAGGATCGCAGGGGTCGGGGGAGAACGGAGACCAGAAGAGTTTGTGAGGAGAATCGTCTCTGAGGAGAGGAGATCGTCCGCCTTCCTGCCCTTTCGTCATACCTGCCCTGCCCCGCCCGTACATGGGTCCTACCGTGTGCATCACCGCCTGTTCATCTCCCCATCGTTTTTAGATTTTTTTTAGATTAATTTCTACCTCATTGTACATAATTATTTATTATCGATTTTTGTGTCTTCTTTTCTTCCCCACCACAACCTGCCGTCGTCTCCTCCATCGTGTTCAATCATCCCTGGTTTTTATTGTTTGTGGTTCAGGAAATAAACCCGTTGGGATTAGAAGCTTCAAGGTTTCTCGTGTCTGTCACTACCCGTGCGTGCGTTGTCTGCCATAATTCAGAATATCGTTTGAGGGAGTAAACCACCAGGTCAGATTAATTATCCACCCAGTGTCGGTGTTAACTGACCTGGACACGACAATTGGTTTATCAGGAGTGGGATTTAGAACCCGAGGACTTCCAAATTTATAGTTAATTGGTGTCGGGAGAATGCAGTGGAGGCGCGTTGTAAATTTAAATATTTTTTTTTACATTTCCTTGGTACGCACAGGAAGAAGGCCGCTGCACAAATTGCGAATGTGCAGGATTTGTGGTTGAAGGAAGTAGTGAGGATGAAGGAAGTGAGCTGGGTTTGGGGGTTAGTCAGGAGGTTGGATACGAATCTCCCCCATTTCTGAGCCATTGAGCCAGGAAGGTGGTGCAATGTCGATCATGTTAAAATAAGTGATGGATAAAATGGATGAGGAATTGAATAAAATGGGTGAGGAAATAAATAAATAATAATGAAATTTTATCGGCGCAGTTTGGGGCATGGGTTAAAAGTGGAATGGCAGGTTGGTTTAACTTTGGGGGGGGGGGACAAAGGAAAATTCCACGGGGACCTGTTTATTGGGTAATGGCCTGGAAAAACATCGTGCCGGGATGGATGTTACTTTGCCCCAGAAAGAGATCGTCCAAGAGATGAAGATAGATGGTTTAGAGGGGAAGAAGATAGCCTATGTGTTGTGTGAAACGATCTCCGTGGTTTGCGGTGCGGCACTCGTGGGTGCGGGGTTGGACCCGGCAGGGGTTCTTTTGGTATGCCGGAGACTGACAGGGTGTGATGCGGCGCCGGTTCGGACGCACGTACAGGCGGCCGAACCTGAGCCGGCGTGACAGGTGTCCGAACCTGTGACGTGTGGGGCGATGGGTGAGCCTGCTCGTGATGTGCGGGTCCGAGCTCGTGCTGGAGAGCGAGGCTGCGTCGGTCGTCGGGTGTGAGCCGGTGTCAGCGGAGGTCGTGTCGGTTCCCGGGGTGTTCTGGACGGACCCTGTCGGGGTCAACTCGGTGCCCGGGTTGTCGCTCCATGCATGCGGGGTGTGTTTTGGCTGCCATGGTGGCAGCGGGTAAGGAAAAAGTGTAGTCATAAGATTAGAAAGAGACAGGCCACTGTGGGCCTGTGTCAGTTGGAGCCTCGTTTGGAATGTAAATGTGTTTGTGCTGCAAATGCAGAGGTAGGAGCTGCGAGTCATGAGCAGCTGGCACTCATGGCAATGGAGAAGGTGGGAAGAGCGGGAGGCTCAATGCCAGCAGTGGCTGCAGGAGGGGGCAGAAAAGCCCAATAATGGGGTTATAGATAACATCTGCATTTGGAAACACGAGGCCAGTAATCGTAATTTAAATGGGAACTTGTTTTAAAGCAACCTTGGTGTGAGTTGGTACCGAGGCTGCAGAATTCGGACCGAGTGGGGTTAAGGGGGACAGCCTCATGGAAAATTGCCCCCCTTGGAGATTGGGTTGGGTCAGGCAGCTGGGGAGCTGCACTGGCAGAATTTGGACATAGGGTCTGACCACGGGTGCTGTGGTATGACCTAGGCCCACGGAGAGTCTGGTGGAGTGTGGCATCCCCTGTCCATCGGGGCGCCGTCCGAGTGAGCGTTTCAGGCCAGTGGGGTCGCCGGACCCTGGAGGGGGTGGAGATCTCTGGGGGTCTGAGGTGGTTCCGTCTGGGCACCTGGCATGGTGCACCATGAGGACCACTAGAGGGAGGTTTGTGTGAGGACCACATACGGCTCTTGGTTTTGCTCATATTCCCAGGCTCTTGGCGATGTCACAACGTTGATTGATGACAGGAGTGGACACTTGTTGATGTAAACTAACGATGGATTCGTGATCTTGGATAGACTTACAACAGGTGTGTGTCTGGTGTAGCAACTATTTCTAAATGCGTATTTTTTGTGTACCTTGCAGTGCAAAGCAACAGTACACAAACAAAAATAGAGCTAAGTGCACAAAGGTGCAAAGAACACAAAAAGGTACAAAAAAATTGATCGTCCTGGCCAGCTACCTTTTTTTTCATTCCGTATTAAATAACAACCCGTTTACTTACACTCAAAAGAGTACAAATGGATATTCCTTTCCCTCGACAGTTTCTTTCTAGTACTTTGCTCGATGGCAGATCCAGTGTTGCTAAAGCAGCTCCACAGTGAAGATAGGAGTGGGTGGTTTGCGTTTGCCTTCCCAGTGATAGTCAGAGCAGGATTTTGTAACTTGTTCAGGCAGTCTTCTCTGCCTTTCTGTAAGACGGTAATTTGAGCATAGATGTGACACACCTGTTCAAGGGTAACAACAGACCTTTCAGCCCTTTCAGCGGTTGCCTCCTAAAATTCCTGTTTGATGTTCAAAAATGTAGGCTTTGACAGCTCCAATTTCATCCTCTTGTGCCAAACTTATCTGCAACTTGTGCTGATAAAACAGTATGACATTTCGTTCATCCCTCCAAGTATTTTAATGTTCTCTGAAATCAACATTTTGTTCATCCATGTTATCATTTCGTTTCCTTCGCCACCGAAGGTGGACCGGTTATGTTTTCACCAATGTTTGTTACTTGCGAAAATCGAACATTTGTCAACTATATTGATTGGTCTTGTGCGTTATTCTGTTTGTTTATTTGGAGGTCAATTGCCTGCAGGTCACAATTTTAACCGATCTTCATGAAACATCACCACATGGTAGAGTTCGTCATAAGAAAGAAGTCTACTGTTTTTGAGGTGAAAGGTCAAAAGGTCAACATTGGCCAAAGGTCAACAAATTTCCCCAAATTCCTAAAATCATCAATTTTCATCCGATTGACGAGACATTTGAAGAGGATTTGCATATCAGGTCACTGAATTCAACACCAATTATTTTTGACATCAACATTGGGAAAAAGGTCAACAGGGCCAAAATTCGAAAATTGTCACGTTTCATCTGACTTGAAATTTGAAGAGGATTTATATTTTGTCATTGAATTCAACCACCAATTATTTTTGAGGTCAAAAAGGGCCAAACGGTCAATATAGGCCAAAGGTCAACAAGTGAAATTTCTAAAATCCTCAATTTCATCCCATCGACTTGAAATATGAGAGATTTGCATATCAGGTCATTGAATTCAACCACCAATTATTTTTGAGGTTAACATCAGCCAAAAGGTCAACATAGGCCAAATTTCTAAATTTCCAATTGGCATCTATTGACTTGAAATTTGAAGAGCATTTGCACATTTGGTCATTGAATTCAACTCCCAATTATTTTTGAGGTCAACATCGGCCAAAAGTGTCAACATAGGCCAGAATTTCTAAAATTGTCAATTTGCATCCGATTGACTTGAAATTTGAACTGGATTTTCATATCACTCACTGAATTAAACCATCAATTATTTTTGAGGTCAATAGAAGCCAAACAAAGGTCAACATTGGCCAAATTTCTGAAATCCTCAATTTTCATCTGATTGACTTGAAATATGAACAACATTTTCACAAAAATGACCATGTGTCACGTGATCTGGCAGCCATATTGGATCTAAGGGAAAATCTTTGAAAATCTTCGGCGGAGAAACTGCCTAACTGATCAATGCAAAATTTAACTTATTGATTAACTGCTGATAGGAAATATGGTTTGATAAAGATGATGTCATCGGTCATGTGGTCTGGCAGCCATATTGGATCAAAGAAAAATAAACCTTCAACAAAGAGTTGGCTCGCACCAAGTCCTTCTCAAGACTGCGTGGGTTATGTATTCTATGAATACCATATAGTTCTTTTTAAGTGATTCTTTACCCTACAAGATTGGGCCAAAAATGATAGTAGCACAATATCTCAAAATGCTATGGATGGATTTTGACAAAACTTGGTGGACAGGTTGGATGTGTGACAAGAACAAGCCAATTCGATTTTGGTTAAGGTCTGGATACAGATTCGGCCTATCAGTGGGATACAAAATGTAAACTGTTCAGCCTGGCGGAAGTATGCACTCTACCGAGTGCCGTTCTAGTTCATCCATGTTTTTGTGTAGTATCGAGGTTCGGCAGGAGCTAGAACACAGAGTGAAGAAGGACGTAACAGAATGAAAATAACAGCAGAAAGAGAGGAGGGGCAGGGGGTTATAACTAACACCATGGTTGAGGGACAAAATAGAGGGAGACTTGGAGAAATATGGGATGTGGGGAGAATGAGAGCAAGGAGAGGTTTCACTAAAGAGTGAACAAGATTTGAAGAGGTTTCATTAAGAAGTGAACAGATGGATACAGCCACAAACTCTCAATCATAGAAGTGGAAGGAAAAGCTGGAAATCTGGAAAGTGTTGGGCTTGGAGAGGGTGAATGGGGTAGAGAAGATCATGGTTGTGGATGGGAAATGACCTGAGATGGTGGAAAACAGCTGTCTCGAAGCCCTGGAGGGAATAATGAGAATTAAGAGATTGAGGAAGTCAGTTCTATGGGGTCGAAACTACATGCACCCTGCAGAAACCTGGGGGATGGGGGAGGGGATTGAAGAGGGGGAGACAGAGCACAGAAAGGGCAGAGGGTGCAAGAAAAGAGGCAGTGAAAGACAGAGAGACCACTGACTTCTCTGTGATGTGAAAGTGACAGACCCAAAAGACCAAGAGACTCATCTTCATCTTGAGAGATTACAATGACTTTGGAGGCCTTGGTTACCAACGTGTCAAGTTAAGTAAGGTGTGAGGCGGGGCGCCAGCCAAGCGGGGAGCGCAGTACTCCACGAAGGCCTTGCAGGTAGATATTAGCATTTTTGATCAAAATTTTTGTTCATAGCATTTTGATTAAAAATATTCTCGAAAGTCAGAATTTTTGTTCTTCCTTCTCTGTGTTTAAATCATCTATCCTTCCATGGAAATAGCACCTTCTTCCTCGAGGGTATTCAGAGTGATATTATCTCATTATTTTCCCCCTTGACCACGGAGAGAAAACGCAGGTCAAAAAGTTGGCGCAAGTGCCCTAAAATCATTTCCAAGAAAAGTGATGCATTACAAGGCACAACTGCCTGAAGATAACCCACAGAAGCCCAGGAAGTTACATGACACCCCGCAAGCTCCAGCATTTGCTTGTTTGTCATGAAATCTGCAGTTGTCTCATGTATTTATCTGCATGTGAGGTGGTGTGATTTGTATTACCACTCCTTCATGAGCCTAGACCATTTATAAAAAGAAAAAGGAAACGTTTTTCATACTTTGGACTGCTGTACTGGGTGCTGTGCTGTCAAAATACCCTCTACAGAGTCGAGCAAAGCCTAGGAAGGGTCAGGAAAAAGATAATAAGTTGCATGGTATTCATATTTTGTCCAATCCAAAATTTAAAGCCAAATGTTAGATATTCAGCCTGCTAGTACTTGTCTCTTGACATGTCCTTCTTTGTACCTTGCTGAGATTGCTCGCCGTATCAGTTCCCAGCCGGGGGCTGTTGGATCCCACGTTTGAGGATTGCAGATGACCTGGCCTTCCAGTCAATGCGACACCATTTCGTGATCCCATCTTCAAACCATCATGCTTTTCCTGTGCAGCACAAACAACCTTCCATAACACCGATCATATACAAAATTCCATTGTTTCTTTGGGTCCCTAAAAGTCATGACGAATCAATAAAGTCCACAAACAGAGTTCTATCCTGATTGGTACTAAACTTTCAAATGGTATCATTGATTTACGAGTTCCCTTACAAGGAGCTTTAGCACAGGAGGAGGCCATTAGGCCATCAAGAATGTGCAATGGTTGCAACGCATGGTTGTTTGTCTGTGCTATATCCTTTTTAACGTTGAACGTCAAAAAAGGAAGCAGCACGTACCATTTTTAAAGCCTTTGGTAGGACTTGGCCGGGGTTTGAGCCACCGACCTCCAGACTCAGAGGGATGTTCTAACGATTACCTCCACCGAGTCTGGTTAATACGATCTTATCAAGGCTGTTTTTTATTTCAATGATCGAGCTACTAAGTCTCAGAGGAGAATGTACAGCCTCTCCTCCATGAGACTTAGTAGATCATCGCAATAGTCAGTGATGGTGGGGACTCTTACCAAATTATTTTAAGACAACAGTGCAAACATTGATGAAGAAAAATCCTTCAAAACCAAAATTAGATAAAAACAGTCCCACTGCAACTCATATCCATTGGGCTATGGGCATCCGTATGTTCTCGTCCTGTTTTTCCTTTATTCCATTTGTGTCTGTTGACCCTTTGTCTCTTGTTTCGTCTGCTCTTCCATAAGCCTTGATACCTGTGTTAAAGAATAAAAAATTGGTTGGCCTGTTTAGTGCTCTCATTTGAATGGACTGATAATAATGTTCAGAACCTGGCTTGAAATGCTGTACCCAAGTTAAAATGTCGTCTCCATTACTTTCATCACTCAATGTTCTCCTTCTCCTTTATCTCGTTCATATCCAACACCTCCTTCACCCCCCCCCCATGTTCTTCTTCTTTTGCTTATTTCCTTTCCCTCCATATACATCATGTCATTCCTAATATCCTTGTAATCATTGTAAAAAGTATACTGATTTGTGTAGTCTTGTCTTGTATTTATTTATGTACAAGTACCTTTGTCCTCTCTGAGCCTTAGAGCATGTAAACAATAAACATAATAAATATAACAGCAATTACACAAAAAGCAAAATGGGTTCTACCATACACAAGCATCCAGAGATTAACGCACTGCAAAAATACATTCGGACATAAGATTTGGAAAGCGTTCAAAACACAAGTTTTTCACTTGTTTGAAACACTAAGCACCCAAAATATGAACAATTCTCATTCTCCACCTCCTCCATCTCCTCTCCTCCTCCTCTTCCATCTCCCCTCCTCCACAATGTCCTCCCCCATCCTCCTCCTCCTCCCTGTCCATCTCAATCTCCTCCTCACCTTTCTCTTCCTATATCTCCACCACCTCCTCCCTCCTCCTCCTCCTCCTCCACCCCTTCATCTCTACCATCTCTTAACATTTTGAAATGTGTGAAGCGTTTGTTATAGTACACATTGTTCGGTTCTGATACAGTAGCAGGAATATGTTGGAACACTGATGGAAATATGGTTTGATGGGAAGAAATATGGGAATATAGTAAAGTGGATCACCTGTTACATGGTGGAACGTGTTGGACCATGTTGAAAACGTGTTGGAAACCTGTTACATGTTGAATTGGAACACTTTTTACAGGCTCGACACACACTGACCATTAATCTAAAGAATAAGAGGATACTGCAGAAGAAATAGCAGATAATCCAACTCCATCCTATCGAAAACTGGTATCAGATGTTAGAGGAAGGGGCCAGACTGTGATTGGACATGGGAAACCCTAGATGTCAAATGGCTGCACATCACCAAGGCTTATGAAGCTTTTCATTTAAGCATTTGTGTCCACTTACTCTTGGTAGGAAGAACAGTCAAGAAAAAGTCTCATATTTGGTGTTTACAATGTCTATACAAGCCTCATGTATTTTGAGGCTCAAATATTTGAATATAAATCACTGCTTACCTGTTCATTTCATTCCTTTAGATAGAAGTTCAAATCTTTCAGACTGAAGTTGACCTGTAGGAAGATTGTAAAGGTGTGGAAAGGGAGTTAAGGAAGAAATAAAGATTATTGTATAGATTAAGGCAATTTTCCTAGTTATTACTGTGCATTCAACTTATACCTGATATAGCAGCACGATGGCATCGGACTTTCAATTGTTTAAACTTTCTGACCAGTGGTCCGACTACCACTCCTGCCACTAGAGGGGACATGTCCAACGTTTATTTGTCTCCATGCAATGAAGCTATTTTTCATGTAGCTTCTGTACAAGCTCCTCCATGACATCAATTAAGGCATTAAAAATTATTTTGGGTAATATCATTTAAGGGCCAAGACAAGGTTGAAATTTATTTTGGAATGCTTGTTGGTATGATTGGCGGTGGACATTGAAGAAGCCGCAATGTCCTTCTGAAGCGTAGACGAGTTATTGGTGGCACTCTGAACAAATTTCAAATTCCTGTCTAGACTGTGGGTATAGGAAGTGGTCAATCTTCTTGGAAGTTCCCTCAGGCTAGGTTACACTGCTTGCTATCTCAAAGTGTATTCTATCAAGTGCACAGTATAAAGGAAGTGACTGAGGCCAGGCTGACTCAGCACAGAAGTGATTCAAAAAGGTCTTCCATAAGCTGCAGCAATTTCTCCAATTTTACCTGACTCTTGCTCCGACACGAGCCTAGACATTGTACAAAAAAGTGGTTGCTGTCTGAAACAGCTTCTGCACTACAAACAATTAACAAGTGGTTCACATGTTTTATGTGAATAACCAACTTCGACTATGAAGGCAGCTATTCCAAAACAAATTCCAATGACATTTGCTGAGAAGTATCCAGGCCAAAATAACCACTAATTTAATTTGGCCCTACATCTATGCCTTGAAGCTGTGTTTATATTATAATTTGGGGAATGTTGGCCTTGAAGTTTCAAAGGAAACTAGGACACTCGGAAGAGCGCATACCTCCGCCACGTAATTCTGATCCATGAGAAGATATCGGGCCAGTACATTTTTGAAATATCATGCGATATTGTTGTGGTGCCGGAGTTCGGTGGCAGAGGACGACCGCTAGACAGAGCAGTTGGGCTGTCTCTCCACCCGAACACCCAGAATTGAAGGTCATCACTCCGGATAACTCCGAAGTCGACGGGTCGCTTAATGGATGGTGGACGCCAATATTTCGACCGTGCGGTTAGGGTCTTTTTTGTCTGATTCCAATTTACCTAATTAGCGCGCGGTCTAGCTATCGGGAAAGCCACACCTCGGCCGGCTTTGTCTGAATCGAGTCACTGTTACGACTCGGATCCGCGTAACCGAGCGGAAATTACCAAAGCCGCGCGGCCCAAACGAATTTACGGCACAATCGGCCTCCCTAATTCTCAAGCCGAACCATACTGGGTCAATGGAAGAAAACACAGACAACGAACTGGAACATTTAACAGTTATTTATTACAAGGTAATAGGGAGGGAAACACAGAGCAGACTTTAATCACAAATATAGATGTAGGCAAATGTACAATGGCAATCACTTAACAGTTCTACTGACAAGACTGGCACAACGGACACACACACCCAAAAGAAATGGACCTCGTGGGTCTTTATTCGGCCCTCAGCTCGGGATGGAAGGCGAGCTAGGGTCAGAGTCTGGCCGGGTACCTGGCCGCCTCGTGCGGTTTTACGCACTCGCACTTGTGGAGCTCGGAGTCCGTGAACGGGAACGGGGATCCCAGCTCGAGCGATCCAACACAACCACCACGGCGGGACTCGAACCCACGACCCAGAATCCAACGAGTCCACGATCTTGGCTGCCATAAACAAAGATCGACACACGAGCACCACAAAACACCTCCGCACAACCCCACCACCACGAGCACCAACACGACCACACCGACCACCAAGGAACCCGAAAAGACCGCAGACCCCACAAGCAGCTTGCCACCCTTCTTATCCCTCCCCAGGCGGGTGGAGGGATCCGCTCTGAGGTAACTCGCTCTCCGGATTGGTCGGGGGCGTCGGGCGTATCGGTGTCCTCCCTCATTGGACAAGGCGAACATTCCATCTGGCTGGGGCGGGGTCGGCTCTGAGGTGATCTCACCCCCGATTTGACGGAGGGAACATTCCTCTTTGCTGGGGCGGAGTTGGTCCTGAGGTGATCTCACCCCGATTGGACGAGGGGAACATTCCATCTTGCTGAGGCGGAGTCGGCCTGAGGTGATCTCACCCCGATTGGACGAGGGTAACATTCCATCTTGCTCGGGCGGGGTCGGCTCTGAGATGATCTCACACCCGCCTATGTCCGTGGCTCGAACATGTGCGTAATGGCGCTGAAGGAGTGGAGGGGGATTTAATGCAGAAGACTAACTAGAAGAACTCGCAGCGCACACATGAATTCCATTAGACATAGGGGAGAGATTCTAACTATCCATATATACGAAATGAAATAACTAAACTTTGGGTCAACTGTATGTGTGAAGGCGAATCGTTTCCAGATTCGTAACAATATATCATTTTGGCCTATCTCTCAATGGTGAAGAATTCATTTAAAAATTAAATATCTCGTTTCTAGTGCGGATTCAGATTCTTCACCAACATTGAATCAATTCTTCCTTGTACACAACCCAACAAGTCCACCAAGTTTCGTCCGAATCCGTCCACAACTTTTTGTAGATGTTGTGCTATATATCATTTTAGCCCGATCTCTCAATTGGTGAAGATCACTTTTAAAAATTCTAGTAGTCGGATCCGGACCGGATTTCACCAAAATCTAATCAGTTCGTCCTGTCACACACCCAACCTGCCCACCAAATGTCTCCGGATCCGTCCACAACTTTTTTGAGATGTGCTGCACACAGACACCACAAACAGATAGACAAAAGACAGACAAAAAACAGACAAACAACAGATAACAAACAGACAAACAAACAGACAAACAAATAGACAGAGAGGGGTGAAAACATAACCTCCTTCACTTCGCAGAGGCAATAATCTTGGGCATTGCAAATGCGCTTAGACTGTACGAGATGCTTCAACTTCAAAGGGTGCCCAACATGCTTCCCTGGAGGCTGCTTGTCTTTTCACATTGAACCTCAACCCAAGCCTGTGTCTGCTCTGTAGTCTCAGCTGACCTGGAAGCTGCTTGGCTTGCACATTGATCCTCAAGCTGAGCCTGTGCAACGCAGGGTCGACGCACAGTTCCCCTACGCCCGCCGTGCGTCCTACGTACGGCCTCCGTGGCAGTCTACGTCGACCGTACGTCCACCGTGCGCTACCGCTAGAGATCGGAGTATAGGTGTTTGCCTATACAGTGGTGCCCCCAGAAT
>CM068955.1:116725606-116739800 GCA_035128595.1 Eptatretus atami
AAACACAACCGGGAGCTCAAGTGTCTGAGACAACCACTGCTCGGAAACCATATGGAAGTGTTTGAATGGGCAACACCCATGGTCCGCATTAAGCTGTCACAGATACAAACACCGCCCGCCACTCGAGCAAACACCGCTCCAGACGCATTCCGAAGTATCGGTCTGGAGCAAACCACACCCCGCAGCATGAGCAAACACCGCCCGAACATGTCCGGAGACAAACACCGCCTGGACACGTCTTGGAGACAAACAAACACTGTCTGGAGAGTTAAACACTGTCTGGAGATAAACAAACGGCTGGACACTCGGGACAAAACTCCATCATGGAACGTCCAGAGACAAATAATGCGCCGGACGAGGAGATCATTTGATCTTGAAAAAATACCATTGGATCTTCACTGTGGGTCAACTCTGATTTCCCTCTGATAATTAGCCTCCTCCTGTGATCCAGTGCTTGTGTATTTATGCGCACCAGACTGGAGTTTAGACTCCTTTTTATCCGGATCAAGCCTGGGCAGACAGATCATATACACGAGCTGTTGTACATTTAAGTAATCACAGAAATGCAGTTCATTCTCTCCACTTCAAATGTTTTCATTCAACCACACATCTCTCAATATTCAACTGTTAACGTGTAAGATCTATCATCGTATGCCTTCAAGCACTAATCACCATGGGAAAAGTCACCTGACAAAAATAAAAACTTCCATTTTGTCTTTCATGTCCATGGCTGTACTTTGTTATTTTTTCTCACCAAGAGAGGAGAAACCCAGCAGTGTCACAGATTGTGTTGTCCGAACCGTCAGTCTGTCCGCCTTGAGCTGCCAGAACCACGGCGTTCAAAGCACCTGCAAGCAATGGCTCCACCAGGTACAGGTCTTGTCACCTGCCTCCACAGTGTTGGATCAGCATCGAACCGGCTGGATTAATGAAGAAGTTTCTTCAGTGCATTACTCGCCAAAAAAAGGCTAAAGTGAAGCCTGTAGAGCGAGGAAAGGAGTAAGGGGCAGGGAGACAATGGTTTGTGTTGTGTTAGATATAACTAAACGTGATGAGTAATCGTTATTCAATGCTCTAGGTAATGTTATCTACACAAGTCAAAGCTCTATGGCAAGAGTTACAACCGACAAGGGAGTTGGGTTAACCGACCAACAGAGGGCGAGGGGAACAGACAGACAAACACACATAGTGTGTGATGTATTGTATCAGGGAAGTAAGGCGTTGGGCTTTAGCAAGTATTGAAAACTGGAGTGGTTATTGGGCAGCGAGTGTTTAAGGGACTGGAGGGAAGAGCGCTGAGACAATAGAACAGGGGCACGGCTCCACGCCAAAACGACGAGCGAAGTCAGTCGATGCGCGTCATCGCAAATCCTCACTGCCTTCCCACCTTAATGCAAAGTGAAAGATGAGCAGAAGGCTCCACAAGGAATGAATGACCCAACATCAATTGTTGAGTTGAATTTTTTTTCACTTTGACCCGTTTGAACCCGAAATCCACGCCCCCTGGCATACCGGGGTCAAATCAAAAAAAATTGTTAATCTTTCATGCATGTCCCCTAATGTTGATTGCATATATTACAACATGTCATTAAAAAATGTTGAAAAAATGTGCCTGTAATGCATTTTTTGGTATTTGACTTTTTGACCCACCCAGGGGTCGGGGACAAAATGATGCATAGTCTGGACCTCTGCCATGTGGTGATCATAACTTACACAGTTTGGTGGTTCGTGCAACCGTTTAGGGGAGATAAGCGAGACAGACGCGGCAGACTGACAGAGAGCCGATACTATAATAACCCCAATTTTTTTTCAAAAAAGTTGGGTGATAAAAAAAACATTGATGAAAGGGATGGAGTGTTAAGTATCAAGCTTGAATAGGAGAGGATAACCAAGTGTGCCATTCCTGGAGGACATGTGTGATCTGTATGGGTAGAGGAAGGAAGGGATATTAAGTGATTGGCAAATATGCTGGTGTGAATGAGACCAGAAGAGAGACTATTAAATATGTGAGGCCTTCAACACTGCCGATTGCGTGAAGAAGATCAAGATAATAGATCTCAGCCTCCTGCCAAGAAATACCAATCACATGGAGGCTAGACCAGTATGCACAAAATGATTAGTATTATAAGCAACTCCTTTGTAGCTCGCAGTAGGAGTCAGTTACTCCATGGAACTTTGGATGTAGACCTGTGGCAATAATGGATGTCGGACTAAAGAGACTCGAAATTGATGTTAAACTGTGGAGAAGAACTAAGCATTCAACCACCTTTAGAGGAGGCTTGGAGATATAGTCAAGCAGGCTGTGGCTGGTTGTGTGGACGAAGGAACTCAAAGACTTGACTGCCACAGTGGTTACCCAACAAGAGTGAATGAGCGATCGGCTGGGGCGATTCCTATGGGAGGCACAGGATGAGAATATCGTGATTTTCTTTGTGGTTAACGACAGATCAGAATAGTTTACAGTGCCAATGTTTACAGATCTGTAAAAATGGATGTTCGCGTAAGCTGCTGTCAGATGGTGGAATACCAGGAGGAGAAATTTTCAGTGGCTGTGTTTTGTCCATGAGGAGGGGGAGACATTGAAAACGAATGGCGAGCACACTTGTTCCTCTCAACCGACTACTTCTCTTGTGGCCACCTCTCCCGTTCTTCCAAGCAAATACAGGATCAGGTACATTGTGACGAGCACTGAGATGGACTACATGTCGCTTGCGCTCAGCCGTTTATTCCTGACGCACGAAACACCTGCAAACCCATGCCTCAAACAGACACTTTTGTAATGCCGGCTGCATTTTCATTCCATCCAATCATCATTGTAACTTTGTTAAAAACTTTTATCCATGGGGAGCGTTGCCATGTTGAAAGTTTCTGTCATCGCTGAAGCCAATGTGGACAAACATTATTTATTAGAAGGACTTGTAGAGCGCATACCCCACCACGTAATGCCTGATCCCGAGAAATATCTCGGGCGCCGTCATGTTTGAAATATCATGCTCTGCATACTCATATCGTTTTTTGGCCCTATCCTTCAATGTGAGATTCACTTTAAAAATTAAATAAGTTCTTCGTATCCAGCTCACGGATTCGGATATTCACAAATCGAATCGAATTTGTGCAACACCCAACCTGTCCATCAAGTTTTCATCCCGATCCGTCCACAAACTTTTTGAGATAGAGCTATATTTAGTTTGTCCTATCATCACTCAATGGTGAGAATCACTGAAACAATCATCAGATCCGGATCTTCACCAAATTGAAATCAATTATTTCTTGTCACATACCCAGGCATGCCACCAAGTTCATTCAAATCCGTTCACAACTTTTTGAGATATCGTTGCTTATGTTGTTTTGGCCCAATCTCTTCGAATGGGTGAAGAATCACTTGAAAAAATTATCGTAGCAGGAATTCTGCTCCGAATCTTCATTCAATCTAATCGGTTCGTCCTTGTCACACAACCGAACCTGTGCCACCAAAATGTCCTTCTGGATCGTGTCCACAGCTTTTGAAATATCGTGCACACAAAACAACAAACAGACAGACAACAAACAAGAAAAAGTACGTCGTGCAGAGCACGATATTTGCAAAAACCATCCCCCTTTCAAAGGTTGCCATGGTGTAAATGTTCCATTTCTTAAGACTTAACCATTGACAATACTTAATTCAAAGCTCAGTCAATCAGATTTAAATTTATTATTCTTTCAGATCGAAATTGATGATTTAGAATTTGAACTTGAGTGACCTTTGACCTTGCTCAAAAAAAATGGTTCAAATCAGCGATTGTACGTGCATTTGCTGCTTAATGTTCAGGTAATCAGATGAAAATGACTCTTTTCAGATGAAAATTTGATGACCTTGATGTGACCTTTGACCTTTGACTCAAAAAAGTTGGTTTCCTAATTCCAGCGATTTGAACGTGCAATTTGCTGCTTAATGTTGCCGGTTAATCAGATGAAAAAATACGATCTTTTCAGATGAAAATTTGAGACCTTGATTTGACCTTTGACCCTTTGATCTCAAAAAGTTGGTTTCCCAATCCCTTGATTGCACAATATGCAAATTATGTTCAACTTTCAGTCAATCGGATGAAAAATGATGATTTTAGAAATTTGGCCTCAAGATGACCTTGGCCTTTGACCTCAAATCAATAGCTTCCTCAGAGACTACCTCGACAACTTGGTAAAGTTCGTGACGATCGGTTTGAGATGTTGTGACCTGTAGCCGATGACAGGCAGAGAGACAACAGACAGAACAACAAAATCGACTGACCAGATACTTTAAAAATCTTCGATTTTGCAAGTAAGAAAACAAACAGAAAGGATGAAACATACACTCCTTCACCTTCGGTGGCGAAGGAGTTAAAAGCGAACAAAGGTGAAAACAGTGAGGGTGAAAGAAAAAACAACAAGTGAGGCGCCCTCGGTCAATGTGATCCACAATTATGGTCAAGCGATGTTGGTTTTGGATGCCCTATTACTATAATGAAACGCAAAAAGAAAACTTACCACTTTTAACTTCTAATATCACATAAACACTGTGTGATAATGTTGTGAACTTATTTGTGGACAATAGTGTCCCTCACTGTCAGACAAAATTGGTCACGATGGTCACTAACCTTCAATGGTCACTTCATGCACAGCTGTTGAACAGACGCTTTGACTGTCATGAATTAGCCCAGGGGTTACGGATGCTTTTAATGAGCGACGTTGATGTCTCGATATTGCTTTAAAAGGCAGTGCAAAATAGGCATTTCATCAACATAGCCACGATTCAAGGGATCAACGGCAGTGTGCCTTGGGCATATGCAAGGCGATTTAGCTACCGTGAAGTGGGCACGTCGCCTTGGCTGTTCACCACCAGCAGATATCGGCCCTGGTGGAGAGACACCTCCACACTCTGCAGATGACGGACCCGATCAGGGACGGCCAAGAGTCACCACTGCAAGGCAGGACAGGCAGATGGTCCTAAGGTCAGATGCTTTCAGGCATTGAGGACTGGTGGACAGATCCAGCAGCAATCCATCAAAGGAACTGGTAGGCAGTAATGCGCCGACCGATGCACTGCCTGTATCCAAAACCATGGTGGCCACACACGCTATTGAAAGGGACTGACATGCACCCTGTGCTGCGTTCTGTACTGTGTAACAAACTTTGAGATGTGTATCTTGGTACAAAAACTTGACATGTCATCAATAAAATGCCAATGTTCAATTAGCAATTGTGGTTTGTATTTATTTTGAACTGTTACAATTTATTCATTCAAAACCAGTGGTTAAGTTCGTTTCGCATTTTCGGTATAGTAACCTTCACACAAGACAGATTAAAATTATCAGAAAGCACCTCGCTCTTTGTTACAAGTCAAAGGGTTGGGTGAGGCAGGAGATGCGGCGTCTGGCACATGGAGCAGCGTAAGCATTCGGGCGGTTCGTAGGTACACTTCAGTGCCTGCAATATCCCTCGCACCTCTGTCATCAGTCACCGACAAAGATAACTCAATTACAAGCATCAACCTATTGTTCACTCCATTGTTAGATCGTACGGACGTTCCAAAGATTATTTCATCCAATGTCTGGTTCTGATGAACAAATCAGGGCAAAGTCAGTTGGATGACTTGACAAGTAACTTTTATGGCTTTGTTATTAATGGTGAAAAGTAGTTAGATGGTGAAAAAAAATTAATAGTGTTAAGTTTCAAAATTATGTGAATAGTCGACTACCAAAGCAGGCACTCAGTACGCTGTGCCGAGCTGTTGATCATTACGACCGAGTTTGCTGCCCACACGCATCTGCACATTCCTGGAGGTCTTCCTATGTTTGGAAACAAGTCAGGAACTCGGGCCCGTCACCAGCACAAGGTAACGGGCAATAAAGTTAATTGAAACGAACCAGTCACTTGACAGACTAGAACTCACCAGGTGGCCCCCGCCGGAAGGCACGACCTATTCACTATCCCTGGCACCAGAGCCAGTGGCCAATAATTGCTTCACCCGGGACAGAGACCTTGACTGCCAAAACCAACAGATATATTTTGTTTTTAATCTACAGGGACTGGGATGACCAACCAGGTAATCTTTATTATACTGAAAATTATTTTACCTTCATAGCAGTGAAATACAATAACATTGGTGGAAGTTTTCATATCAATTATTACAGTAATCGGAGTAACAGGGAGGAAACACCATTCCATTGTAGTGATTTACCACATTCTTGTCTTGGCAATTACATCCAGTTAATGTTTACAAACATTATTTTTTGCTAATTATAAATTGTCTTTCTAACCACTGGACTGACTCACTGACTGATATAAGCTTGGGCCATTCTGGGTGACGTAGAAAGCTGTGATTTTGCCTGGCAATGGACATCGAAGCCGATCCACAAGCAACAAAAAGTAATTGTAAAAATCACCAGGACGTTGGAAAGTGTCGAAAATCGAAATTTAAGAAATGAAATAAATAAATGAAAAAAATTAAATGCAGTGAGCGACCGTGTCAATGGGAAGCACAGTAATTTGTGTGCGACGGGACATCGAAGCCGATACACCGTGGTAAAATCACGAACCATCGGATAAGCATCCGCTAAATTGAAAATCATTAATGCAGTGAGCGCCCGCAGACACAATCGGGAAGCAAGAGTTCATATGCTTCACACTGGCAGCATACCCGCCAGTACTTGTATAAAGGCTACACCTGATAACACCTGCCACTATGCACTAAAGCCTTGCCCCTCCTATGGAAGAGCGCCACAAGAGTGGAGCTTTGCAACAGAAGTATGTGCTGACATCTCGCTAAAACACATGGTCGTTTTACCATAGGATCTTACACGAAGTTACCAAGGTTTCCGATATACTGTAGGAGTAGAAAAGTGAACGTTAATGGAAGTCAAGTTGGACATTTACTGAAACATTTACGAAACCAGTTCCATCCTCGGGTTTGCCATTTGATCCAGATATTTCTCTGATCTGGATTCAAATGGC
Source organism: Eptatretus atami (assembly GCA_035128595.1). Classification (NCBI taxonomy): domain Eukaryota; kingdom Metazoa; phylum Chordata; class Myxini; order Myxiniformes; family Myxinidae; genus Eptatretus; species Eptatretus atami. Next base: position 116,732,576 of record CM068955.1, read on the forward strand.
AACTCTCCGGAGGGAAACAAGTTTTTGAAAGGACAATCCTATTTAGACCACAAAAAACTCCTTCCGCAGTGTACACAACAGAAAAAAAAGCATCAGAGATTAGCCAACCCTCGCCGAGACTAGTTTGTCTGTGTTTGTGCCTTGTTTTGTGGATGGTATATTGATAGTGTGGTGAATGTATTGTACTGGCTCCGTGTTAATGATTAATAAGCAGACGTAATTAGAGCTGCACATTTTATAACTGCTGGCATTTGATGACCGGGTACCAAGCATCCGCTTGATTGCCCGCTGACCCTGACCCATGATCTTTTATTGTTATTGTGGAGATACGGTACAGACTCAGATAAGCAGGGATGATAAAGGGGGGAAAAAATGGCAAGCGCTCATTCAAATGTGTAACACAATATGTCGCTCAAAATATTAAAAGAGTGAATCATGAAGCATTAAACCATACTATCATATATATATCCGAGCAGTTTCTGAACTAACAAGGATTTAAAAGATTTCAAAAAATTTACATCGCAAAATGAAATCACATGGGAGATCGCCAAGTACTAATCAGCCATTATGTACTTCCTTACTGTGTTCTTCCCCTCTCAAAAATTGTAAACTGCAGCCACACCGACCTCAATAACTGTTGAGCTCAGGTGCAAAGAAATGTGGCCACGCACCCCTTTTCAAAATTTTCACCTTCTTGTTTCTTATAGCTGAATAAATTGCCTATTAAATCAGACTATTTCCCACATTTATTTACACATCGTAACCCAACAACTGCAAGTGAAAAGCCAATTCTACAAACTTTTCACAAAAATTATTACAAATACAAAACTAGATTCCTTGTGTGAGATAAGTGCTCCAACCCCCTGCTACTTAACTTGGTGGAGCACCTTCTGACAGCGCATCAAGCTCGTGAGCTCCTGTTGTGCATAGTGTCTCTACCAAACTATTGCCTCACCTTGAATGGGAAATATTTCATTGCCCATTGATTCTAGGCACCAAACTGATTTAAGCTACAGTCAAGTTATGTGCGAGGAGACGCGTAGATGGACAGACAATCTTCAAAGTATGCCAACGTATTTTCAAATGATTGGATATTGTCGGGCTCTGACTGAAGGCCACTCAAAAGGACATTTACTCTATTTATTCCTTGACTCCACTCAAGTGTTGCTTTGGCTGTGTGCTTGGTGTGGTCGTTGCCACGCTGGCACATCGGCTGAAACATTTGTCCCAATTTCAGCTTTCTTGCAGAGGGCACAGGTTTTTCCTTCTCGGATTTTTCTGGAATTATACTCTCCATTTTCCCGTTCATTTACCTGACAAGTCCGCGCTCTACTGATGATGAGAAACACCATAAATGATGTTTCATTGGATCGTGTTCTTTGGGGATGATGTTGTTGTTTGGGTTTGGACACCAACATAACATTTTGCCATTTAAGCAAAAAGCCCATCTTGTTTCGCCAGGAGCACAAAACTTTTTGCCACATTTGTTCAGCAATCTCAGGAGTGTGTTTGCATCACCTCAAATGGATGCACAAGGTAGACTTTTTTGAGTAATGGCTTCCTTATTGCCACCACACCAATACTGTTCAGACTTGTGGGGTGCTTGGGAAAATTATCATGTGCACACATGACGCGTTCTTTGCCATAAAGGGCTGAAAGCTCTTTCAAAGTTGCTCTTGGCCTCTTGAGAGGGAACCTCCTGATCGTCTCCTTGCTTCGTCATCCAGTTTGGAGGGAATTGGCCTGATCCAGGCATGGTCTCTGATGGATTGCGTGATGCCTTACCACTTCTGAATGATTGTTTTCACTTGTGCTCCAATGGATTACTCAGAAGGCCTTTATAATTATTTCTTACGCCATCCCCTGTGCTGTCAGGTCAGGTATGAGAAGATGCGCGCGCAGCGCGTCGCTGCATTCACTTTCGCTGGTATCCCGGGGCCTCTGTCTGATCCACCCTCAGGCAGATCCTGCCCATCCCCATCTGAGATCCCCAGATCAACCTGCTGCAACCACGAGCATGTGTCGGACCCATTGGCTTCTCTCCACTCACAAGACTCCCTCGCAGAGAATCAGGTGAGTAGGATCAGCGTCAGAAAAACGAGCCACATGTCCATTACAGCACAGCTGATGCTCACAGACCATGCAGGTATAACAAATCTCATTTTGAGTCATCTCGTATCTAGCAACCACTCGTTGGACACAAAGTTCAACCAGCATAAGCCAAGGATTCTCCAAAGAGACCTGGTACCAAAGAATTAAGTCTCCATCTCAGATCCCTGGTCACAGTCAAGTCTCACATCCATAGAGCAAGACTGAAGCACAAGGACTTTGAAGACTCGGACTTTCATCGTCCGCGCACATGTACAGCTGCGCCACACCCCCCCAGATTTGATTCCATGCATGATCTCCCAGGCCTGGACCCAGACGTCTGATTGATCCTGGCCACAGCCAGCAGAAACCATGAATATCACTGCCAAGGTAAGTGAATCTTCCACGACTCAACATCCTCGCCACAAACAGTTACAGACAGAATAGCAGTATCAAGATGTCATTAAAGGTCCCATGACACCCAAAACTTTCTGGATTATTATATATTAACTTGACCTTCCAGTGAAAGAATCACCCATGTTTTTTTTTAAATCAAAAAATGGGATAATAGACCAATATTATCGATCATTCTGGTGCTTTTCACACTTGCTAGTGCCCCGCCCCTTAAAAAAGTTGACCAGCGAATCGCAGCGTTGACGTCACATACAGAAACTCGCACAGAGTGGATTGACTCGCGAGATCTCTAGAGTAGACTAGTCCGATAACCGTCGTCCGTCCGATAGTCATAAATCCGTTCGTCGTCCGACTAGGTCGTAAAATCCGTCGTCCGTCCGACTAGGCCGATAAATCCGTCGTCCGTCCGACTAGGCCGATAAATCCGTCGTCCGTCCGACTTAGGCCGATAAATCCGTCGTCCGTCCGACTAGCCGATAAATCGGTCCGTCCAGTCCGTCCGACTCGGCCATAAATCCGTCGTCCGTCCGACTAGCCGAAAGATCGTCGCCCGCTCGATTAAATTCCGTCGTCTCGTCCGACTAGCGTAAACCGTCGTCCGTCGACTAGGCGATAAATCGTCGCCGTCCGATAGAATCCGTCGTCCGTCACACTAGGCCGATAAATCCGTCGTCCGTCCGACTAGGCCGATAAATCCCGTCGCCGTCCGATAAATCCGTCGTCCGTCCACTAGGACGATAAATCCGTCGCCCGTCCGTAAATCGCGTCGTCCGACTAGGCCGATAAATCCGTCGTCCGTCCGACTCGCCGAATAAATCCGTCGTACGTCCGACTAGGCCGATAATCCGCGTCCGTCTGACTCGCCCGATAAATCTGACGTGCTGTAGCTTTTATTTGTTATTCTCTTTCTTCATTCGTTTTCTAATGTGTACATGACGGACGTAGGAATGAAATAAATTAAAATGCAACAGAACATCAGATTTTATCGGGTCGTACGAATCGGGATAGCGACGAGCGACGGATTTATCGGCCTAGTCGGACGACGACGGATTTATCGGCCTAGTCGACGGACGACGATATCGGCCTAGTCGGACGACGACGGATTTATCGGACGGGCGACGGATTTATCGGCCTAGTCGGAACGGGACGACGGATTTATCGGGCTAGTCGGACGCTACGACGGATGTTATCGGACGGACGACGGATTTATCGGCCTAGTCGGACGGACGACGGATTTATCGGCCTAGTCGGACGGACGACGGATTTATCGGCCTAGTCGGACGGGCGACGGATTTATCGGACTACTCGAGACAATTGTGTCGCAAGGTGTGTTCTGCACACAAGTTTTCATCGTGTCCGGACAGCGAGATTGCTTCGTTTTATGCGCGGAGAGATACGGCCGATGACCAGTGTTGGGCACAAAAGCGATAATCCGATAAATATCGAAGTTAACTTTTTTAATCGGACTATTATCGAAGTTAACTTCCATTTATCGTTATCGGACCAGTTAACTTCCAATAACTCGATTTTTTTCGTCCGATACCATTTTTATCGTTTTACTTTTTTTCACCACCAGGTAACATCACCATCAGAACGATGAGATCCGTCGCCGCCATGATTTAGGAAACAGAACAACACGACGAGTCAACCTCCCGCGAGATTAACCTTACACAAGGGGCGGAGCCTGTGCCCACAGTTTTCTGCGCATGCGCACGGCCCTCCTCGACGGCGGTGCGAGCCGACGCCAAGAAATGCCGAGGCGCTGTATAAGTACTACGAGCGTGGAAGAGCCGTCGGTTTACTGGCGGGAATACCAATCTTTACGTAATTAACAAAACAATCGTTTTTGTTGGAACCACATTAAAAATTGAAGGATTTAAAAAAATTTATTTATTTTTAGAAATATAACTACAGACACATCGTGTCATAGACTCTAAAAAGACGCATAATGCTTATTTTATTCTTGGGTTTAGCATAAATTAGCCTTTTCTATGGGTTTTGAATTTTTGTTAAAAAGTAGTTATGGTTATCGGATTATCGTTAACTTACGATAACTTTGTATTATAATTACCGGATTATCGTTATCGGTGCCCATACGGCCGATGACATGGGCCGGCCTTGTTTGTGATTAATTCGCGGCGGAGAAACATGTCCGCTGCGTTGCGCTGTTCACGTCACTGAAATATTTCTGATATCGAGCAGTATGCAAGTCGAATTTACATTATTGAATTACGAAGAGGATTAGTCTAACCAGTTGTTATTCCGAGTCTTCCTTCGATGTCCTCCCGATCGTCATGAACTCCGGGAATTTCATCGCCATTTTCCTCTGCTTGTCCTGCTTCGAGCTCGAACTGCTAAGGCCGTATTCCATTTCCAGCTGCCTGAACTTCACCTCCGCGACTATGTTATCCGACAATTCTCCATGTGATTCAGACCAAAATCCTTCATTTCTCTCACACTCACTGTCGCTACCAGACAAGTGAAAGTCCATGTCATCCATATTCAAAACCAAATGTTCGATTTTTTTTAAAGCAGAAATGAACGAAGCGATTGAGTCGACAATCGAATGTGGAACACACAGGAAGCCAATACAATCACGTAGACCACCAACCCGAGTAATCACACAGGAAGCCAATACAATCACGTAGACCACCAACTCGAGTAATCACACAGAAAGCCATACAATCACATAGACCACCAACTCGAGTAATCACACAGAAAGCCAATACAATCACGTAGACCCCAGCCCGAGTAATCACACAGAAAGCCAATACAATCACGTAGACCACCAGCCCGAGTAATCACACAGAAAGCCAATACAATCACGTAGACCACCAACCCGAGTAATCACACAGAAAGCCAATACAATCACGTAGACCACCAGCCCGAGTAATCACACAGAAAGCCAATACAATCACGTAGACCACCAACCGAGTAATCACACAGAAAGCCAATACAATCACGTAGACCACCAGCCCGAGTAATCACACAGAAAGCCAATACAATCACGTAGACCACCAACTCGAGTAATCACACAGAAAGCCAATACAATCACGTAGACCACCAGCCCGAGTAATCACACAGAAAGCCAATACAATCACGTAGACCACCAGCCCGAGTAATCACACAGAAAGCCAATACAATCACATAGACCACCAGCCCGAGTAATCACACAGAAAGCCAATACAATCACGTAGACCACCAACTCGAGTAATCACACAGGAAGCCAATACAATCACGTAGACCACCAGCCCGAGTAATCACACAGAAAGCCAATACAATCACGTAGACCACCAGCCCGAGTAATCACACAGAAAGCCAATACATCACGTAGACCACCAGCCCGAGTAATCACACAGAAAGCCAATACAATCACGTAGACCACCACCCGAGTAATCACACAGGAAGCCAATACAATCACGTAGACCACCAACCCGAGTAATCACACAGAAGCCAATACAATCACGTAGACCACCAACTCGAGTAATCACACAGAAAGCCAATACAATCACGTAGACCACCAGCCCGAGTAATCACACAGAAAGCCAATACATCACGTAGACCACCAGCCCGAGTAATCACACAGAAAGCCAATACAATCACGTAGACCACCAGCCCGAGTAATCACACAGAAAGCCAATACAATCACGTAGACCACCAGCCCGAGTAATCACACAGAAAGCCAATACAATCACGTAGACCACCAGCCCGAGTAATCACACAAGAAAGCCAATACAATCACGTAGACCACCAACCCGAGTAATCACACAGAAAGCCAATACAATCACGTAGACCACCACCCGAGTAATCACACAGAAAGCCAATACAATCACGTAGACCACCAACCCGAGTAATCACACAGAAAGCCAATACAATCACCGTAGACCACCAGCCCGAGTAATCACACAGAAGCCAATACAATCACGTAGACCACCAACCCGAGTAATCACACAGAAAGCCAATACAATCACGTAGACCACCAACTCGAGTAATCACACAGAAAGCCAATACAATCACGTAGACCACCAGCCCGAGTAATCACACAGAAAGCCAATACAATCACGTAGACCACAACATCGAGTAATCACACAGAAAGCCAATACAATCACGTAGACCACCAACTCGAGTAATCACACAGAAAGCCAATACAATCACGTAGACACCAACCGAGTAATCACACAGAAAGCCAATACAATCACGTAGACCACCAACCCGAGTAATCACACAGAAAGCCAATACAATCACGTAGACCACCAACTCGAGTAATCACACAGAAAGCACATACAATCACGTAGACCACCAACTCGAGTAATCACACAGAAGCCAATACAATCACGTAGACCACCAGCCCGAGTAATCACACAGAAAGCCAATACAATCACGTAGACCACCAACCGAGTAATCACACAGAAAGCCAATACAATCACGTAGACCACCAACTCGAGTAATCACACAGAAAGCCAATACAATCACGTAGACCACCAGCCCGAGTAATCACACAGAAAGCCAATACAATCACGTAGACCACCAAACTCGAGTAATCACACAGAAGCCAATACAATCACTAGACCACCAGCCCGAGTAATCACACAGAAAGCCAATACAATCACGTAGACCACCAGCCCGAGTAATTAACGTGCAGCCTTCGTCGTCCTGGAGATGACGTCATGTGGGTTACGCCCCTTTCAGGAGAATTTTTAGGGGCGTTCCCGAAGAGGTTTGT
>CM068955.1:116746164-116762015 GCA_035128595.1 Eptatretus atami
GAATATTGCGAATTTTTGACATAAAAATCATACGACGCCAAACTTGAGAGCATAGGATGACAATTTTTTATATGCATATCTTGAGGTCATTCCCCACCTAAAGTCTTGAACCATTTTGCTCATATCTCGAACACCTTGCCCGTGAGCCCCCCAAGTTTGTTTTTACGCTGATTTCATCAAAGTTTTGGATAATCCGAGGAGTGGAAATGCCATATAGCTCTATATGACGTTGTATTGTTCCTGGAATGTTCCAGAGGAAGTTTTGCACCAAAGGTCATAATCCTTGACCGTTGGTTGACCTTTAAAGTTCACAAAGGTCAAATTTTCAAAGTTGTGGGAATCGAACCGGGTTTTCGACCTTCTTCGACGAACTAACTCCAATAAGCTATGCACGTATCCTGTTTCCTTATTTAATGTCCACAACATTGTTTTGTGACCTTTAAAGGTTATGCAAAGGTCAAATTTTGAAAGTTGTTGAACGAAAACCGGGTTTTTCGACATTTTGCAGCTGTTGATTGAAGCCACTATAATTAATTATAACTTGGTCAAAATTTACATTGTCTCATCCTTGACTTCTGAAACAATGTACATCGTCAAATACCGCTCGTGAACCATCGTCGTCTTCAGATTTTTCTTGTTTACAATTGCTAATAAAAGGGGGTGGATGCTTAACCAACCAAGATATTCTCGTTTTGTATTTTGATTTGATTTTTTGAAATTTGTAGAATTTGTTTTTTCTTGGAAGTTGTGGGTTACGATGTGTAAATAAAGGAAGAAAAAGTCTGATTTAATGGAATTAAATTCTAGGCTACAAGGCAACAAAAGGTGAAAAATTTGAAAAGGGGGTGTAGACTTTCTACAGGCACTGTATGACGGTGATTCCAATGCGAGGAAGTTACTTTGTCTTTGGGCTAGTGCACAAAGGCCAAAATTTAAAAATCTATGAAACATTAATCGTTTCATTAGGAAAATAAATTGAACATAAATGTGGACTCAATCAGAGCAGCCCAGGATCATGAGGGATGGTGTGTGTGTGAGTGTCGTGGCGGGGGGGGGGGGGTGAATTGGACACTGGACAGAACCATTCCAAAGGCGATACATATCCAAACCATCCCACAAATCAACTGAAACAAGTATTGAAAAATTTAATAACAGAAATGGATTCATTTCATACCAAGATAATAAAATATAGAAAACATTAAGCATTTTATAATTTTTTTAAACAATCATCACATATGTGGTAATCCACATGGCGGAATGACCCAAAAGCCAGGCTTGAGGAGGGGAGGTGTTGAATCTATACCCAGTCTACATATAAACACAGAGGGGAAATACCCCTGGGTGCTCACCTGGTAGCAACTGTATAAGAAAGCCAGGGAACCATAGGTAGGCATGGATGACCAACAAAATATGTAACGGAGAAGAAAATAAATACCCGTGGATGTTTTTTTTTTAATGGAGTGAACAAACTTTGGTATTTCACAGGTGGTGAAGGTTTTGGTCAAGTTTCATCGATATTGTGTGCGTCGTTTCTGAGAAGAAAGCAAATACCTATTTTGGGGGTAACCCCGTAGACCCCCTCAGGGCCCGATTTTTTTTTTGAATGCCATGAACAAACTATGGTACATACACGGTGATGAGGGTTGTGGTAAAGTTTCATTAAAACCGTATGTCTAGTTTCAGAGAAGAAGTTGCAAGTATTTGTGGACGGACGGACGACGCGCCATCTCATAGGCTCCCCGGACTACGTTCCAGGTGAGGTGGTCAGGCGGTGAAGCCATGAAGCCATGAGCCAGTCGGTGAAGATGATATGCCGATTAATCACGTCCTGTTTGAACGTTAGTTGCAGACTACACGAACGTCGATAAATTACGTACTATTGGAATGTTCCTTTCACAGTGAAGCTGGTGACTAAATGTCTATTAATTACGTACTGTTTGAACGTCGGTTGCACCCTGACTTCACACTCGCATGTCTGGTAATTACGTGCTATTGGAATGTACGTTTCAACGCTTTAGAATGCTGAGAACCTTCAACCGTTGAAGACCCTTTAAAACCCCAAAGACCCCTAAAGAACCTTAAGACCCAAAAAGGCCTAGAATATCCAAAAGTCCCCAAGGACCCAAAAGTCATTGAGGAACCTTTAGATCAGGGGTTCCCAAACCCAGGGTCATGACCCAAACTTGAACCCCCCCCTCAAAATCGCAGTTTTTGAGGGGGGGTTTCATGTCAAAAGCATTTTCTCTGACAATTTTTATCATAGGTACACTAGGTACCAGTATCATTTGAGTTGCGAGGCAAATGTGATTTCAAATTTTGGGTCATGGACAAAAAAGTTTGGGAACCACTGCTTTAGACCCAAAAGACCCCCCCCCCCCCAAGACCCTTTCGACCCCTTCGACCTCAACACCATTTAGTCCCCTTACACCCTTTAGGCAGATTAGACAGCTTAGACCCTTGACCATTTCGACCACTTGGACCTTCTTATATCAGAAATAAATTTCAAATAAATATAATATCACCAATATTACAAATAAATTTGTTCAAAAGAAATGTTTGTATTATGATTGGTGTAAATCATTACAACACAGCAAATCTGTGACGTCAATCACTGAAACGACTTGTGGAGAGGCGAGCGTAGCGAGGCAATTTACACTAGTGTACCATAAGCCAAATTTAATAACACCGATGGATTTAATCTATACCAAAATAACAAAATATAATATAATATCTATTAATATATACCAAAATATAATTTTGGGTTGAATAGAATTGGACAGAGAGAGAGAGAGTGAACCAAATGCTTAACCTCGCTTTACATGACGCACTTGGGGTAATAACAAGTAATGTATGGCATACCTCTCTGTTACATAACAATCCCATGGACTGTGTGCACTCACAGGTTCAGCCATTGGTACTCACCGGGAGCATCAACAACACCTGCAGACACAAAGTGGAGTGTGCCTGGAACATGGTGAGACCACGAAACGCCTTCAATTTCTCCTGGAGTTCAAAAGGAGTTAGTTCCATTAAAAACATCCTCAGATCGCAATCTCATCTGATGTTCCTTCATATGACCATGAGATGCTGCATTTCCACGTGCAATTCGTGCAGTGGCATGAACCAAAGCCACAGGAGGGTACTTTAAACATGCAGAGAGAGCCCTTATTGGGATAAATTGAATCGTGATTATTGGGATGAATCGAATCGTGATTATTGGAATGAATGGAATGGTGATTATTCGAAGTGATTATTGGGATGAATCATATCATGATTATTGGGATGAATCGAATCGTGATTCTTGGGATGAATGGAATGGTGATTATGCGAAGTGATTATTGGGATGAATAGAATGGTGATTATTGGGATTAATCAAAGTGATTAATGGGATGAATCATATGATTATTGGGATGAATGGAATAGTGATTATTGGGATAAACCGAATAGTGATTATTGGGATAAACCGAATTGTGATTATTGGGATAAACCGAATCGTGATTATCGTGATAACACGACCAGTGATGATTGGGATGAATAGAATGGTGATGATTGGGATGAATGGAATGGTGACTATTCAAAGTGATTATTGGGATGAATGGAATGGTGATTATTCGAAGTGATGATTGGGATGAATATAATGGTGATGATAAATTATTTGGTTTTATTTAAAAAACCTAATCATGCCGAACTTACAGATGATCAGATTAGCTTTGAATCATTTACATAATGAAGGAAACAGGTAGAGGGGTCGGTACCTTGTATGTTGCCTCGTCGAGTTGTTCAAAATATCACAAGGAAGGTGCGCTCCGGCCATGCGGGCAGCATGGGATGGACCTGCTCATGGAGAATCGATTGGAGGCGAGACCGTGGAACCCTCATGGACCACCCACTCACTTCGTTATGTCGACACAAGGGTCAATACGGGGAAGTTTTGCTGGAAAGAGGGACCTCTTATGAAATCGCGACGATCACACGTGTTAGTTGGAAATGGTAGAGAGCTTGATGGTGAGGGGAGCATAGTGGAGGGTGTTGGGGGCGTTGGAGGGGAGTGTGTTTGTGTTGGTTGGGGGGCGTGGAGTTGGAGATGAATGGGTGGGATTAAATTGACGGTGGGGTGGAGAGGAGATCATACATTCAGACGCAAACCACTACAATTGTGATGTGGCACAGAGAGGAAGGAACAATTGGGCAAAAAAAAAACTTTCTGATTTTCCCTTTTTCTCTGTATTCACATTTGTTTGCACCTTTTATGTTTCCTAAATTTCCTTACTTTCCAGGCACATGATGTTGTGCTTTTCACTCCCTTCCATTTATGGTGTCCTCAATCTTTTAAAAGTCCAGTGAGCATCTTGTTTGCTTCAGTTTCTTTGCTTTGTTGAGAAAATAAACTCAAGAATTGGAAAGTTAAAAACCAATCACATCGGAACCTTCAAGGATCTTTCCTTTCACCTATACCTATACCTGATGATATTTTTTACCACCAAAAGGGCAGATGAGCTCCTATCGGGAGCTAATGACCATCTAGTATGGAGATGGTGTCTCCTCAAAAAAACACCCAATGGGGGTGGGAAAATTTTATTTTTCCACATGGCCTAGTTACGCCCCTCCTGCACAGTGCTGCTCTGAAGACCTTTCCTTGTTTCAGGACTAGGTGAAGGTTTTAACAGGTTCTCCTCTTCTTCTTCTTCTCTGTGGCCCTACACATTTAGTGGCTCTCAGCCTTGTTTCAGGTGAATTTGAAATTTAAAAAAACAAAACCACCTCCTTTCTTCAATCATGATGCTTCTGCCCATCGTGGCATGGGTATATTCCTGGAAAGGGCGAATCACACCTGATGAGTAATGTTCCTTTGGTAATGACATGATGGATCACAATGTGCCTTGTATACTTCTCAATATCACAATATCAGGGGACAATAAATTTTGGAATTGCAACCCACCCCCATGCTTCACTGTAGATGTTGTGCATGAACATGATACAGCAAAAACTCTTCATGATTGAACAAGTAAGTTGAACTGAAATTCTAATGTTAAACAGAACATAACTCCAGCTTTGCTTACATCCTATTATTAGCGCTCTGATGCCCATTCAACCATTTGGTTGAATCACAGCTATCGAGGTAACATTCACATCTGTATTTATAGCAAAATCTATCCTGGATCTCCGTGGTCTCATGCAATGAATACATGGCAAAAAATTTACTTTCTTTCGGAAAAATTTCAGCTTTCTCCAACTCAAGCACTATTGTAAATTAAAGTTTCATGAAAGTTACTCCATAACCCATGCATGTGGCTCTGACTGATAGGTGGAGTCAATTGTTAAATTTCTTTCACGGAGGGTCCTTCTCCAAGCAACACTTCGATTTCTAAACATGTTTGTCACACAGTTAGAATTTGTCCTGGGAATCATAACTGGATTCGCACATTGACGAATCCAATTATGATTGGGCAGTTTCACGACCTGTGCTTTTATGGTCCATATATGGGCGTGGCAGTTTCTGATTGGTTGCTTGAAAACAAATCACGGTGCAAACGACCGGCACGTGACTTCTCTGGTGCAGTTCATTGTCCTTCAATAAATTGGTGGCTTTCTTAGTGCGTTTTTCTTTTATACCCTTTTATTTATCGCTATGACTCGACGACCCGTGAACCCGTTGGGTTCCCGTTGTGACAGCGGTTGATAAAAAAATCATTTCAAAAAAAACAAAACGATAGCTCCAGTGAACTGTACCGCTGAGGTTGTTTGCGTTGATCAAATACTCCCGAAGAGTTGACTGAATCGGGAATTGATTTTTTGATAATTTTTTTCGTTGCCCGATTTGAATGAAACTTGATACTGCACACCGCAGGAGAATGGTGAGTAAGGTGGGCCGAAAATTTTTGCACTATCCTGTACCGTTTTGGCTGAATTTTGGGAACATACATACATTCATATATACATATATATACATATATATACATATATATATATACATACATACATATATATGTATACATACATATATATATATATATATATATACACACATACATATATATTGTTACGGCTGTGGAAATTCGCAACCACCATTCAGGTCCCGTAGGTGAGGTATTTTGAAGTACATGTATAGTTAGCCCCAAACCCGTTGTTTAGAGGGAATTAATGTGATTCATTCGGGCTGCGACACTTTGAGTCAGTCGTTTTTCTGTTCTTTCAAAGGTGAGAAAGGTGGGGGCCTCTTTTGGGGGAATAATTCCCTGGCCCGAGCAAGACTGACTTTCCTCGCCCCCGCACGGCGCGGGGGGGGAACGAGAGGGCACGCCCCTTTTCGGAAACCCTCTCGAAGGAGGGTGGAGCCGAAAACGGGGGCGGAGTGGAGGGCGGAGCCCCGCGCTATAAGACGGACACGGCCGGGTGCAAGAAGCTCTCGGTCTTTTCCCTTCTTTGTGGAACTGGTGGGGTGAGCTGTGAGGAGTCGTCGGTGGTTGTTTGCTCCCTCGTCTCGGGTTGAAGAGTCATCGCCGGGTCGAGCCTGCGGAGCTCGTTAAAGTCGAGCTGTTTTTTTCCGTCGTCGAGTCGGCAGTAAAGACGGCGAGGGAGACGGAGCTCGGGTTGAGGTCGTGGGAGAAGGACTCGTCGGCCGCACCAAGGGAAGTCCTTTCTGTTCTTTTCGGGGTTTATTTTGTGTGGAACTTGCTGTTGGCGCCGTCTGTGAAGTAGAACTGTTTAAGTGTTGCCGTGTGTGTCGGTCTTAGTCGGTGTTAACTCTGCGTCGTCGTTGCTTTGGTTTTATTTGATATATGTGCATTTCTGACTGTTTGGCTGTAAATACGTGCCTTATGTGTGCTTTCTGTGTGCGTGTAAATAAAATGCTTGCTTGTTGAACTGTTCCCGTTTCGCTGCGTCCTTCCCTTTATTGAACCTCCATCTTGCTTCGCGTAAAGGGTTCGTAGTGGGCTTAAAACGCCCGATAATTAATCTGAACCGTCAAGGTCGACGATAACACCACTCGGTTATCCCGATAGTACGGAACGGGCCGCTTAAGCGGTTCGTGTCCGGAGTCGACCTGTGGCGTGGTGCAACTCCTCGGTAGGTTACCCGTGCGAGTACTTAGGTATATCGACTTTCGGCGATTCACCCTACCTCGCACGGGTAGAATGCGGACTGGGTTGTGGTGAGGTTAACCCCCACCCATGACTAGCTCCGGCGTTAGTCCGAGAGGGGTCACGACTGAATTGTCCGTCGGTGGCGAGGCTTGGCCGCGATATCAAGAATCACGTGCCGTTTCGCACGGCACGACGAGGGCTGCAGAAATTATGCGCGTCAAGAGCACTGCGGTGTCTCCATGATAAGCAGCAAGGAAATTGACTGAGACCTAAAATCCATTCGGTGTACCGAATCTGAGAATTTACTAAGGTGACTCGATCGCAGGGATTGGTTCGAGGACGCTTGACAGAGCTCCGACTTCCGGCTGCCGAGAATAACAACGTATGACGATCGTAAATTGATGTAACCCCTTACGAGAAGTCAAGATGTGGACGGCTCTCACGCGAAAGCGCGAGATAGCCGAGCGTCCGGGGTACAGTGTGGAGGTACATTTGATAGTGTGATCTGAGGTAAGGATGACAGTGATGTAGGAGTCACTTGGGGATTTAAAGCCATTAAATCCAACAGCTGAGCAGGATTTGAAATAGGATCCGGAGCATGTGCTTGTATGAGTGACGGTAACTGACAATTCTCGCACCAAAACAAGACAGAGCCGCAGAAATCACCTAAAAATTATGGTCGATAGCAATAATCGGGCCAGCGGCATACAATCTCTTATAGTGGTAGGTTTTTTTTAAATAATGTCTTGGTCGCGCAAGAAAAGAATAAGAGCGGTGTAAAATGATACCTACCTTCAGCACCTCCTCGCCATATATTATAACCAACGTACGCTCCGTAATACACTAAGAGAAGCCGAAATCAGGTCTCAGAAATATAGAATACCGTGGATGTACCGACATGGCGCGAAGTCAAATCGCGCACCTAAGCTGAACAGAGGAGCATCATTGTGGAGCATTGCAAGATTGGTGAGAGCGATGCCGTTGGTGAGTGACGAACAGTCACTAAGCACATGTGTGATAATTCTCCGGAAGATATAAAGGGCTGATTCACCAATCGACTCAAAGATTTAATCAGAGGATACACTTTACCACCAAAAATGGTGACACACACACACAATTTCACGTCTGAATTCAATCGGAGATGAAGAAATCGAACAAGAGGAAGGAAGGAAATCAGTTGTGAGCGAATCGGGCCGAAGATCGCTGTCTCGTTAAACGATTTATACGCTGCTGCATTACTGAAGGCGATCAAAATATCTCCAGCGGACGTGCGTAATGGCGACGCGCCACGTGTGGGGTGTGTTATTTTGCTCATGAAACGAGAAAACTGGGGCATAAGAAGAAGTTGGAAATTAATTAGTATCAGAAGTCTAAGTCCATATCGGAGTCGTTGATACGATGGCTCGCACAAATGGAGAGCGGGTAGGAAGTGGACGGAAACTAAGCTTGCGGAGACGCTGTGAAGCTTCTTGGTGTGCGAAAGTCGCGTCCAAGTGGACAAAGACAGAAGCGTGTTTGTCATGTGTTGGATAATGGATAACTGGCAGAACTTGTGGTGATCAGTGATAAATAGGTGGAAACGAGGACGGTCGCCAACTCACCGCAGGATATCAAAGACAACAATAGCAGGTGAGAAGCGAGTATGGCAGTGAGGTAGAACGAGAAAAAGAACAATTAAGACGGAAAAGCAAGTGATGAGGTACGCGGAGATCCGTGAAAGAGCAGGAGTGAACACATGAGAAGGACGGAGCGGATTGTGAAGAACATATCAGCGACGAAAGCTAAACGAAGAACATGACACTACGTAAGAGATCGATACTAAGGAAGATGCTCTAGAAAGTAGCAGAGACTAATAGATCAACGAGTGGTAGACAAACAGAAACACTTAATATATATGTTTATATCAGTTAACGATCACACGGGTAGATATATAGATAGGGTGAATTATATGTAACGGTTCGCGTTAGTACTCAGACTCGCAACACTCACCTCACCTTACGCTTGAAGTTGCTGATGTTGAGTATGTTCTGTGGATTCAGCATGAGTGTAGGTGAGGTTGGCACTAGTCTGTTCTGACAGTGGGGAGAGACGCTAGTGTTTGAGTCATGTCACATCAGCTCGGATTAAAAGAGTAGAGGTCTGTAATTTTTATATATGGCGACACACTTCAGACCTCGGAAAGACCGGATTAAAACAAAATTGAAATAATTGTATGATTTTAAATAAATTAATTTGTTTTTATTGCAATGAAATAGTATTTGATACCAAACTAGCGTATGGCACTCCCGCTAGAGCACCGATGTTAGTTTGGGTGTCTAGTTTGCCCACTTCCGACCACTGTGATCCTTCGACCACAGCGTGGCGTTACTTCGTGGTTCGATGTGCACTGTTCGAATTCGATGTTCGGATCGGATACGGAGTCGCATGTAAGACGGAGTCTGTCATAATAATAGGTACTTGGAGAGAAGCATGGGGGAGATTGAAAAGAGGGCCTTCAGCGACACCCCTTGGCAGGGACAAAATTGTAGACTTGAAGGGTGTGGGTTGCTAAACGAATCAGGCCAGAGCGTGGCCTGGTCGCGCGAAGAAGGCGTGAAATGATGTTGGGCGGTGTCGGAAAAATGGGAGTGGTAGGTTGTACCAGTCAGACGGTTGTGAAGCTGCATCAATTGCGGTGTCCTGCGAACGCGAGCGCATAATGAGAATACCTCAAGCGCTGGGGTTCCTGATGATGCAATGGACTGTGATGTGTGAAGGGAAGCTAAACCGAGTGGTGTGGATCGACAGAGACCTGGACTACTACCCGGATGAAAGTGCAGGTGATAGCCGTATAAGACCAACAAAGCAAGGTTAGATGGAGTGCAGGTCCACGTGTGTGCCTGGTAAGCGAACCCCGGTGATGTGGTAGTGCCGTACGTGGTGATGAGTGTGGAAGGGTCGTGCTATGCTTTCGTGCGAACGGGATCGCTGTGTCGTCCTGTAGTAGACTCGGACGAGTGAATCATGCGAAGTGCACTCAGAGCGAGGCAAAATGGTGTGTGATGGTATGCGTGTTGTGCTGAGGAAAATGCATGCGTTCAGTGATGTTGATGAGAAAATGTGAGGCGGTGTTTGTTTAAAGTTCCGCGAGTGTGTGAGAGAAGAGGCATAGTGTAGGGAATGAATGGGAGTAAGCAGGGATACATGTAAGTGACAGTGGATGATCTGCAGGTGGCATTGGCAAGAACATGCTCCGCTCGTCGTGCGTCCGGATGCTTTTCTGAAGGAAGACGATAGTATATGAGGGAGGTGGATGGGGTTGTATCGTGAGAATCTTGGAACTTTTCAACAAGAGAATTGAAGAATGAGGTGGTGGGTCGTATCAGAATGAGAGACGACACAAAGTGAGGAACTGGAAGTGCTGTTAAATAAAAATGTCGTAGGTTTGTAGGTTGGAGTGTGCAGTGTCTTGAAGCACGCCATAGTGGATGCTGAAGCAGTGGGATTGAGGAATTTTGAGAAGGTGCGGACGAACGACTTGGTGTATAGGAGGGGCGATTGACGGGACTAGAAGAGGAGCGATCCTGAGAGACTTGTTGGAGGATGGGGTCATCATCGGCTGGCGCTGTGGAGATATTCTAGTGCGGGTTGACCAGACAGTCGAGAGATGTCACCGATCGTCATGGCGGAAGTCTGCAGAGGTGGCTTCGTGTCGCGGTACAAACGTCACTAAGTTAGTGGTTGTCTCTCACGTGCTCTCTTTGCGGGGAAGTGACAGAGAACTCCTGGTGTCCGGAAATACGACCAGGGTGGATTTTGCCGATCCTCAAGAAGACTTATTATTATACGTGAATGTGTTTCAGGATTTTTATTTAGATCTGTGTTTCACAGTTGAACGATCAAACCATGTTATGTAATGGCAGGATATTACAGGAGACTGTACGTGCCTTTAGTAATACGGGAGGGGATGCTGTGCGGACGCGGTTTCTCCACGACTATGCTCTTGTTTAAGCCTCCACGTAGGTGCATGAATGATGACAATATGTGTTCGCTGTAATGTAATTTGTGATGGGGTGGTAATGAAGTGCTCCCTTCGTGTGTAGGATAAGTCCTGATATGTGTGTAGGTGTTTGCTTTTGTGGTACTTGTATTGGTAACGCCACTGTTAATGCTGTGTAATGATGTATTATGTAGTTATGTGTGCCGTTAGTGAGTTAACTGAGTGGGAACTGCTCGACGTGTAATGTAAGGTGTTGGAATTGCGCGGCGTAGAGGTCGGAATATCCCTAAGTGCTCAAGTAAGTATTGCGTACCGTGCCAAGTGAGCTGACGATTTGGTTGGAGGTTACACATGTGCTAGCTGCATGGACGGTCACTGGGCAGGGTGTGCAAACGGATGCGCAGGCTGCGAGTTGCCCGCTGTTCATGGCAGAAATTCTGAGAGAAAAATTTAAACCTTAACGAACCAGCATACGCCTCGCTTAACTCTGCGTGAACAGGATTCGGAGTGGCCGGGTAACCGGGGTGGAAGACCCCCTTGCCGAGGGCGACTAGTCTCGCACACTAGTTGAGGACAAGGGTTTGCTAGGTTTAGAACAACGGTCTCCATGGGGCGACTGAGGTAACCGTCGCGTTCCGAGTTGGAGCTTTCCGTGGAGATGGATCTAGGTATGGAGGTCATTGTAGTATGATATTATGATGCGGGGGAAATAATAGATTGGGTCATAAATGAGTAGTGGAGGCCAGTGGAGGCGAGCATTAAATTCGGAGGACAGAGACAGAGCTTGGATGTTGTATGTGAAGTGAGGACACTGAGGAAGGGGTTGTATGCAGGGATCGTACGTCTACCGCGTAATTCGTGAAGAAGGAGACGTTGCTATAGCGTTACGATGGTACGCACTTGGCTAAAGCACGAGATAGGTAGTGGGGAGGTAGTTGGAAGATGGGACCAGAGTTCAGCGGTGTGTGTGGGTGTGTGAATAGCAGGGTTATGTGGCTGTGAGTCGGTTGAAGCCATTATGTGCTGATTATAGATTTAGTTGAGTGGGGAGGCAGCGGGTCTGCTGATGAGTGTGGACCGAATGGTGGAATAGCATTGGTGCAGATCGCATTTAATGTGTGGGAGGAGCAAGAGGTGAGAGGTCGACTTCCCGCAAGGGACCCCAGCGGAGGGTCAGTGTAGATGAAGGTTAAGGCTGTCTAGTTAAGGAGTGAACAGAAAATTGAGAGATTGTATTTGGTCGTTTTGTTTTGATCGGAATGGGGAAGTAGTATAGGCTCTAACTCACGTTAATGGGTGTATGTTGGTGTCAGAGAGAATCGCCATGTAATTGAGCCGTATAGTATAGGTAGTGAGGCGTGGGCCTTACGAACGCGTGGAGTAAATCTCTGGAGTACGGGATTAGGTACCTCTCGTGGGGCAACCTGGGCTGAGACTGGCAGTTTGGTAGGCCCAAGGGCCAGTTGGGTCGGGGAGTGTCCTAGGGTTAGCGTAGTGGCAGCTGGAGTTGCGCCCGCATGGTGGCGTGGAGGCCCTGGGGTGCGCCATTAGCCGTGGGCAGTGTTGTGGGCACGGTGACCTCGAAAGGGGCCGGGAAGCCAGCCTGCCACGTGTGCGTTTCAGGGGAGTTGCCATGGGGGCACTCCCGGTGTTTAGGGAGCTGGTAGGCTCGGAGGCAGTGTAGTGCCCGGGGGTGCCATCGTTAGAGAATCGGCAGAGGGTCGTGCCTGCAAGGGGAGCCACGCTCCAGCCATGAGACCGTGTGAGGGCACGGAAGAAAATGGGGGGCGAGGCCCGAAATTGTGAGGAC
This sequence comes from Eptatretus atami, assembly GCA_035128595.1. Classification (NCBI taxonomy): domain Eukaryota; kingdom Metazoa; phylum Chordata; class Myxini; order Myxiniformes; family Myxinidae; genus Eptatretus; species Eptatretus atami. The sequence goes on from CM068955.1 coordinate 116,759,039, forward strand.
ACCAACACAGGCGACGGGAATCTGTTTGATAGAACCAATAGTTTAAGCGAGAGGCGCTTGTTGAAAGCCCCGGGTAGTTAACAGTTAAATGGATAGGGTAGTTAGGAAGTGTACCTCCGCCACCATCCATCCCTTCGCTCACGTTGTGGCCGCTGACCCACTTTGTGTTAAGATCGCTGAAGTCTGGGAGGCCAACCTGAGGCTTCGTTGGGCCTCGACACAGGACGCTAGCTCTCCCTCATTCCCTCCGCGGAAGGGAACGTAGGGGTTGGGAGTAGGCTAGTAGACGAGATAGGTTAGCGAACAAGGACGATAAAGGGGGTTAGGGAGACAAATTATAGAGGGGATGAAAATAAAAACAAACAACAAAAAAATAAGTTGGGGCTAAATTGTGGTTTGACAAATTAAGGGAGTGGGTATGACGGTGACAGGCAAAGGCGATAGTGGGAGGGAGACGCTAGGGTAGGTCCGAGCCCGCCTTCCAGTGGCCAGCACCACCGCACTCCTCCACCAACCTGCACTGCCACAGCAAGAGCCGGCCAACTTCATCGGCAGCTGTTGTTTTGCTGGGAGGCCTGTACCGGCCGGATCGTCTGCACTGTTACTGCAAGGCCTGTGGCCGGCCGGATCGTCTGCTGTGTTTTGCTTCAAGGCCTGTGCCGGCCAGTTCATTGCCGGCTGTGTTTGCCTGCAACGGCCTTGCTCTGCAGGCTGTGTTTGCCTGCTCACCTTTGCCATGCCATGCCCACTGCCCATGTTCGCCAGCCCCGTTCTATTTTGCTTTGCCCCCTTGTTCATTGCCATGTGCGCCGGGATCATCGTGAAGCAACAGTTTGCAAGCTGCAAGAACTGTCCTGTTGGCAGCTACAACACGGCCTGCAGTGGCGGCCCGTGCGCCGGTTAGGCCTGTGCCGGCCAGTTTCATTTGCCGGCTGTGTTTGCCTGCAACGGCCTTGCTCTGCAGGCTGTGTTTGCCTGCTCACCTTTGCCATGCCATGCCCACTGCCCATGTTCGCCAGCCCCGTTCATTTGCTTTGCCCCCTTGTTCATTGCCATGTGCCGCCGGGATCATCGTGAAGGCAACAGTTTGCAAAGCTGCAAGAACTGTCCTGTTGGCAGCTACAACACGGCCTGCAGTGGCGCCCGTGCGCCGGTTTCTTTTGTCTCTTTCTGCCTGCAGAGTCCATTTGATCCTGGGCCATGGTTTAGTGTAATTATAAGGTTAAGATGTATTGTTCTGTAAATATGAGTGCGCCCCCCGGCATGTCTGTCAGTGCCGGCAATTTATTTAAGTCGTCCGTGTGAGTGGGTTTGTTTAGTTAGTATCACCCTCAGGTTATTTATTATGGGGACACGAATACCATGAATGTCGCACTCAGGGATCCGAAGGTAAAAACGTACTAGGGGAGAACTACACATGATGGCACACGAGATTTGACGACTCAGGACGAGTCTGTAAAAAAGGGAGGGGTAGTGTTACGGCTGTGGAAATTCGCAACCACCATTCAGGTCCGTAGGTGAGGTATTTCTGAAGTACATGTATCGTTAGCCACAAACCCGTTATTTAGAGGGAATTAATGTGATTCATTCGGGCTGCGACACTTTGAGTCAGTCGTTTTTCTGTTCTTTCTTTATTTTTGAACCAACCACGTCAACCACAACCACGCGATCCCCACCACAGCGCCGACCGCGCTGCGGACCGCGCCATACTGCGCGACTGCATCTTCGCACCCGCCATTTCTTCTCGCGCTCGGTGTGGGGGAGGTGCGATCCGAAGCCGGGGGTCAAAGGTGAGAAAGGTGGGGGCCTCTTTTTGGGGATAATTCCCTGGCCCCGAGCAAGACTGACTTTCCTCGCCCCCGCCACGCGCGCGGGAGGGGGGAACGACTGAGGCACGCCCCTTTTCGGGAAACCTCTCGAAGAGGTGGAGCCGAAAACGGGGGCGGAGTGTCCGAGGCGAACCGGAGGCCCCGCGCTATAAAGACGGACACGGCCGGGTGCAAGAAGCTCTCGGTCTTTTCCCCTTCTTTGTGGAACTGGTGGGGTGGAGCTGTGAGGAGTCGTCGGTTGGTTGGTTGCTCCCTCGTCTCGGGTTTGAAGAGTCATCGCCGGGTCGAGCCTGCGGAGCTCGTTAAAGTCGAGCTGTTTTTTTCCGTCGTCGAGTCGCAGTAAAGGACGGCGAGGGAGACGGAGCTCGGAGTTGAGGTCGTGGGAGAAGGACTCGTCGGCCGCACAAGGGAAGTCCTTTCTGTTCTTTTCGGGGTTTATTTTGTGTGGAACTTGCTGTTGGCGCCGTCTGTGAAGTAGAACTGTTAAGTGTTGCCGTGTGTCGGTCTAGTCGGTGTTACTCTGCGTCGTCGTTGCTTTGTTTTATTTGATATATGTGCATTTCTGACTGTTGCTGTAAATACGTGCTTATGTGTGCTTCTGTGTGCGTGTAAATAAATGCTTGCTTGTTGAATGTTCCCCGTTTCGCTGCGTCCTTCCCTTTTTGAACCTCCATCTTGCTTCCGTAAAGGGTTCGTAGTGGGCTTACGCCCGATAATTAATCTGAACCGTCAAGGTCGACGATAACACCCTCGGTTATCCCGATAGACGGAACGGCCGCTTAAGCGGTTCGTGTCCGGAGTCGACCTGTGGCGTGGTCAACCTCGGTAGGTTACCCGTGCGAGTACTTAGGTATATCGACTTTCGGCGATTCACCCTACCTCGCACGGGTAGAATGCGGACTGGGTTGTGGTGAGGTTACCCCCCACCTTGACTAGCTCCCGGCGTTAGTCCGAGAGGGTCACGACTGAATTGTCCGTCCGGTGGGCGAGGCGGCCGCGATTCGATATCACGTGGCCGTTCGCACGCCGGCGGGCGCGAATTCGCAACACTGGTGTCAGAGAGCGGGAAACGACCTCTTCGGTCTCCAAGCTAAATTCACGGGAATCGGTCCAGGGGTGAGAGGAGCGACCCCCGATTCCCTCCAAAT
>CM068955.1:116896890-116926297 GCA_035128595.1 Eptatretus atami
TATACATATATACATACATATATACATACATATATATACATATATACACATATGCATACATAATATATATACATATACATACATATATATACATACATACATATATATATATATATATGTACATACATACAGCTCTGAAAAAAATAAGAGACCACTCCAAAAAAAATTTAAATCAGCATCTCTACATGTATGGCAGCCATTTCCATTCCAGTGTCTGTTGAATTCCAACACAGACACACCTCATTCTACTTCGTGAGGTACCGATTAGGTGATCACCTGAACCAAATCATATTTAACAAGGAAATGTATAAAAACCACTGCTGTGGTCATCACAATCCTCTTGCAATAGGACCAGCTGGATGGCCAAATAAACATTGTCATATTACCTTCAAAGAATTGAATCAAAAAAATAACTATTGACCATGCCAAAAGAGTTGAAAAGAAAAGTTTTGAGTGAGGAAAAGAAGGTTTAATTCTGCTTTACTGGCAAGGGAAACAGTGAGCGTCACGTTGCTTCCATCCTTAAAATTGCAAGACGGCGGTTCATAAGAACAAGGTCAAGCAGCAGACATTGGGGACAACAAAGCTACAGACTGGCAGAGGCAAACGACTTTCCACTGACCGGATGACCCGCAACTCATTCGATGTCACTCAACAACCGTAGGATGACATCAAGTGACCTACAAAAAGAATGGCAAACGGCAGCTGGTGAAGTGCACGAGGACGGTTCGAAACAGGCTCCTCGGCAGGGCTGAAGTCGTGCAAAGCTAGAAAAAAACCCTCATCAATGAGAATCAAAGAAGAGCCAGGCTGAGGTTTGCAAAAGACATAAGGATTGGACCGTTGAGGACTGGAGTAAGTCATCTTCTCTGATGAGCTCAATTTTCAGCTTTGCCCAACACCTGCGTCTTAATGGTTAGACGGAGACCTGGAGGGCCTACAAGCCACATGTGCTCACACCCACTGTGAAATTTGGTGGGATCGTGATGATCTGTCGTCTCAGCAAGCGGAATCGGGCAAATTGTCTTTGTTAAGGACTCATGAATCAAGCCAGCGTAAAAGGTTGTCCTGGAAGAACACTTGCTTCCTTCTGCTCTGACAATGTTCCCCAACTCTGAGGATTGGTTTTCCAGCAGGAAAATGCTCCATGCCACACAGCCAGGTCAATCAAGGTGTGGTGGAGGACCATCAGATCAAGACCCTGTCATGGCCAGCCCAATCTCCAGAACCTTAACCCCATTGAAAACTCTGGAATGATCAAGAGGAAGATGGATGGTCACAAGCCATCAAACAAACCGAGCTGCTTGAATTTTGCACCAGGAGTGGCATAAAGTCACCCACGCAATGTGAAAGACTGTGGGGAGAGCATGCCAAGACGGATGAAACTGTGATTAAAATCAGGGTTATTCCACAAAGATTGATTTCTGAACTCTTCCCAAGTTAAAACATTAGTATTGTGTTGTTTAAAAATGAATATGAACTTGTTTTGTTTGTATTATTTGAGGTCTGAAAACACTGAATCTTTGTTGTTATTTTGACCAGTTGTCATTTTCTGCAAATACAGTAAATGCTCTAAATGACAATATTTTTATTCGGAATTTGGGAGAATTGTCAGTAGTTTATAGAATAAAAACAAAAATGTTCATTTTACTCAAACACATACCTATAAATAGTAAAACCAGAAAAACTGATAATTTTGCAGTGGTCTCTTAATTTTTTCCAGATGTATATATATCTTCATATATTACATATAATTGAGAAGTTCCATTATATTATGAAGATGATTTTGTAATACCAGCTACCGCCAAAGGTGTGCTATTTCTACCACAAAAGTGTATACGTGTGTGTATCACACACACACACACACACACACACACACACGTACTGAACATATATGTGGTGCTGGTAGCCGGTATAGAACAGCCTGTGTCTCGATTCCTGGTGATTCCTTGTGATTCTTTGTGATTGTGAACCGTACTGCAAATATGTATGCTAAACCAGTACAAAGAACAATGTCCTTGGGATTGAAAAATCATCACCAGCACTTCACGCAAACTCTCACTCGAGGGGTTTGGGGGAAGAGGAGAGAAAAGGAGAGAAAATGAAAACATCTAATGTAAACCAGCTGGTGAAACCCTGCACCTGTTCAAAGTGGTTAAATTTACTTTGATCATGACCTCATGATCCCACCAAAGAACAGCATCATTATGATCATTACGCCTCAAACATGCACTACATTGTAATTTCAAAGGCACACTATGTGCATGATCTATGTGCATCACACTATGTTTACCTGAACAAAAGAACACTGCCAGGTAATGAAAAAAAGAAAAATCAAAATTGTTCTGAAAAGGCATTTCCACCTTAAATCCACATTTTGTTATGAGGCATTTAAAAATGTCTACACAAAAAACATTTGTGCATTTCTAAATTTTACAGAGGTTGTGTGAAGTATTTGTTGCTTTATAATAGGACACTCTCATTAAAATGTCTTTCAGACGAATTGTGATAAAAGAATGGCAAAAACCGAATTTGTATACGGAACTGTATTCTTGTTTTTTGCAGTTATTACAACAAAATAACTTCGACACGAATCGGCCTAACGGGAGGCGACTGTGATACGTTCTCTGCACAGCAATACACTGAACGATTTGACTTTACAACTATGGATCTGCTGCTGGTAATCGTTTTCCAAATGCCTTCCATAAAGGCAAAATGATAATATTAAAAAAATATCGGGAATATACAAAACACATAATTATACATCAAGCACCTTCGTAAACACCCTCTTCCATCATGTCATAGGTCCGCTTGATGGTGCTCGAATCTCGTGCATGGGGACTACGAACTCCTTCCCCACCAGTTTTCTGAATGGCTGTCACAAGAATCGACACAACACGTGGTGCATGAGCTATGGATCCTTTCAGTGTCTCAAAATGTCTACCACAAAAAGCAAGAAAAGGAAAAAAACAAATAAAATGAAACCTTTCTGCCCCATCAAGAAACCTACAGGTGTGAGCCGATAAGGGGATCATGTTGTTGTCGGACAAAATGTGCGCTTTGGAAGACTGGCGCTCTCCGGCACTGCCAGTTTCTGATAACTTTGACAAGGTACCCTTGTACAGCACATCTGCTGGAATGGTTTGCTGTACACAGAAGAACATCAAGATGTTAACTATATTACAAAAGAACATTGCTTAGTTAAAAATGTATTGGCAAAGGTGAGTTTAATGGCAGAATGATGAATGTTGGGAGTTACATTGGTAGAAACAGGATGCAAATGATCAGGCTACCTATAAAAATATTCTTATACCTTGCAAATCGTCTCTTACAAATTTGTGCTCGATCTTCCACCTACTTATAGTTTCTACTGAAATTTATGACTTTGTGCAATGAGAAAGCCGAAAAGTACCTGTGTATTATCAAAGGTTAGACACACATGTTACGTTTCCATCAAATTCTGCAGTACTAGAAATAATGCACACAGGCCTTGATGACACCCAAACCTGAAGGGAAACCCCCTCTGTGCCAAGGAATTTGCATGTAAACACAAGTGATGCACATACAAAAAGGAATGCTATTATGGTAAAATGAGTGTCTTTCACTATAATATACTTCTCAACATCCCCAATAATTTCTACTTTCTTGTGGGGTCAGCCAGGGAAGGTTTTTCATCATCTGACATTTTTCATCAATCATTCCCAAGCAAAGCCTGATGTTCGACAAGGTGATGTGGGCAAGAATTTGTCATTTATTTAGGTTGCCGCCGATAACTTGCCTACTCTTCATGAAAGACACCACGGGATATTTTAACATCCATCAACAACCACTGTTAGCAGAGATGTCCTCTGGCTTTATGCTCATCCAAGGGATGGCACACACACTGATATACTGACCTGCACGCAAATGAAACACCAGGGTGACGATTTATAGCTGAGTAAAGATTCTGAATTGCTCTTGTGTTCCATTGAAGAGCTCATGTTCGAAACATCAGATGGCAACTTGTTTCTCATAGCAGTAAACATACTCTTATCAACTAATATTCAAATCCATCCATATTATCAATTCTTCTTTCTTCTTTCATATGGCTCAGCTAAAGCAGTCGTCACAGTTTTAGCTGTAAGTCCCCTAGTCAGTTCCATATCTTGCTGGAGAGAAAGTTTAACTCCAAGATGTCATCCTAAAACTTGTGTCGGGGACAGGATGTTATGATCTGCTCCATGGTTTGGTCAGTGCTTCCATTCACAGCCAAGCGAGGTTTCGAGGTGCCACTTGTGCATCAGGTAGCCACTTCAGCCATGTTCGGTCCTTATCCTGTTGATGGTTGTCCACATGCTCATCGGAAAATTGAAACGAGGTTGGCAGGAAAAGCAACACATAGTTGGGTTGGGAACTATGTATTTATTGGAAATGGTCTTTTCAGCCCATGGTTTCCTCCAAGATTCTTTGACGTTGAGTAGGAGGTGCTGAGCTTGTGACCAGAAAGGGTTTCAGGAGATCATGTGGAGAGTTGGAACACCTATCAGGTCTCTGTGGATAGTAATATCTTGGTTATTGCTTATTCGGACAACCTCTCCACATGTTGCTCGTCCTTGCCGGAGGGAAGGGGGTGGGGGCGGCGTTTGCAAGGACTGGTACCACTGAACTGGGGGTACCCACTGAACTCTGATTTCAGAGTTCCAGTGATTACCCTCATTGCTGAATGAAGATGTGTGTTGATGAGTTTGGTGTGATGGCTTGAGACCCAGACTGGTCACAGGAATCAGCTGTTGAGAAGACCGTGTTGAGAAAGCTGTTGAGAATCAGCTGTTAATCAGGTGGAAACGGGAAGGATGGAGGCTTTTCATGCTAACTTGTGCCAGCGAGCTTACAGATAATGTTCAATCGCATCTTTGTTTTTGTGGCAGTCTCACAGAGACGGACGTGGTAAGTTAGGGAGCAGTAAGGGGTCACTCCGAGGTAGGTGGGAGTTGGATCACGGTGCACATTAGCTCTGCAGACGGTAACAATGAGGGTATTGTGTGCCTTGCAATTGTTAAGATGGAATGCAGAGATGATGGACTTGGTTCGGTTCAGTCACAGTCTCAACTTGTGGAAGTATTCAGCCATTATTGACAGGTCAAACGTCAGCATGGCTTTGACATCGTGGAAAGACTTTGCCTGTGTTGTCGAGGCAATATTGTTGGTGTATGTAAATTTTTGTGATGTCATGGTGGGGAATTTCGCTTGTGCAGATATTAAAAAGCATTGGCACAAGAACACTGCCCCATAGGAGATGATTGTAAAGTGTTCTTGGTGTACTGACATTGTCTCGTAGATAGACCTTCATCCTTCTGTTGATCAATAATGTCCGCAGCCACAGAAGTAGTTTGACGTGTGGCAGCCACAGGGACAGCTTGGGCATCAGTGCACATTTCCACACAGTGTCATAGGCTGAAGAAAGATCTATTAACGTGGCCTCGGTTTTAAGATTGCAGTGAAAACCAGCCTCAATGTTTGTGGAAATGGCAAGGACTTGCCCACAGCAACTGTGTTGAGGTCTGAAGCCAGTGTGTTCTTGGAGAAGGGATGGACTGAGGAATGGGGTGATCTTTTGATGGATGAACTGCTCCAGAAGCTTATAGGTTGCACATAGCAGTGAGATGGGCCTGTAGCTCCCAGGGTCATCGGCTGATCACCTACAATGCCACCGAAGGTGTGGACCGGGGTTATGTTCTCACCGTCTGCTTGCGTCTACCTTTTTGTGTGTCTGTGAACAAGATATCTCAAAAAGTTTTGGATGGATTCGGACAAAATTTGTTGGAGGGGTTGGGTGTGTGATACGGACAAAATTATTAGATTTTGGTGAAGATCTAGATTCCAGATACGAGAAATTTAAAGCGATTCTTCACCATTGAGAAATAGGGCCAAAAAAGATATACAGCACGATATCTCAAAAAGTTAGAGATGGAATCGGACAAAAATTGGTGGGCAGTTTGGTTGCGTGACATGGATTAATTGATTCAATTTTGGCAAAGCTCTGAATCCAGATCAGGAAAAGACAATTTTTTTTAATTTATTGGCTGCTCTTAGAGCACCCTTATTCTGGACATTTCCATCTGTCTGTCTGTCCGCGAAACTTTGGTCAAGCCTAGGGGATAAACCACTCAACCGATTCCAATGAAATTTGGTAGGTAGGACCAATATTTCTGGGAATCGTGTGCTTTCGAATATGGGACCCCGGGCCCTATCAACGGCATAGCAACGGCCCTTTAAAGTGGTCAAAAAATCGAAAAAAAAATCAAAAATAAATACATCGAAAAATCGAAGCTTAGAGTTCTGTGCGCAATCTATCTAGCTCCCTTCATGCCAATTTGCAGCCCTAACAAAAAATATTTGTAGGAGGAGATAGGTTTTGGGCGAGTACATGTCGAACATTTCAGAAACGGTTAATTGCGAATATCTCTAAGAGAAAGAGTCTGATTTTGATGAAACTTGGGTGAAATGTGTACAATGTGGCTAGCATGTACACAAAAATGAATGGTTGTTATGCACACCTCCGTTGCTTAGCAACAGCTAAAATACTTTATCGTACATCATACACTTATTGTGGACTGTACAAAAAAATCAATACCTCCGAAACTGGACCTCCGAGGGACCTGTTTTTTTGTGCCCAAGGAGAATGTCTTACAGCATCATATAAAAAAATAAAATCTTTAGCGAATAGATAAATGGAATTACCAGGGCTGCCATTTGTTAGAGTCTCTTTGGAAACATGCCTGAAATTTCAAAAGGCGGGTTTCTGGGCGCAAACTAGGAGGGCTGTGATAATCATATTTATTGTGCTAAATTGATTGATAGCATGTACATGAATATCGGCTAGTTGCGTTGGCCAGCTTTCCATCTAGAGCGAGCAGCCATGTCGCCTACCGGCTTGTTGAGTTATTGTTCACTTTTGAGAGATGGGGTCAAAAAAGACATATTGCATGATATTTCAAAAGTTATGGATGAGTTATGATAAAATGAGGTCAATGAGTTGGTTTTGTGAGAAGAACAAGCCAATTTGATATTGGTTCAGGACTGGATCCAGATCTGGCTCATCAGTAGGATACAAAACGTAAACTGTTCAGCCTGGTGGAGGGGAAACGTCAGAGTAAAATTGCACATTTTCAGCAAGCGAGCTTCGGGCAGAGGCACCATTTGTTTTTGCATGATAAAATTACACATTTTCAGTGAGCGAGCCACCGCACGCACGACAGCACAGGGCCAAATGCAGGTGAGTAGGGCCTGAACGTTGGTCAAGTTGATCAATATATTCAGTGACAGTGCGAATACTTTTGCCGTGTATGGCCATGGCTTGGAAACGAACAACCAAGCTCACCAAGTGGCTTAAGCACTCACGCAAACACTTACCCAAGTGGCTTAAGCACTCAAGAAATGGTTCATAAGGGACAGCTGCCTTGGTAAGCGATTAGCGATCGCCGATCGATCATACAAACACCATGCACCCGGAGATGCCCGGAATGTCCGAATTGGCCAAATGAACACTTTTTTTTAGCAGTCATAGCTGCTGATAAGTTCCATTCCGGAGTTTAAATTGTGAAATTTGGCTGAGACTAAGAGATTGTAGAGGTTATGGCATGTGCGGAAATGAAATATAGCCACGAACACTGGTGTTTCCAGGCGTTTATAAGCAATGCAATGTTCCCAGCAATTCGTAGGTATGATGATCAAGCATTTGATGATATGAGTGAGGAAAGTGAAAAAAAAACTTTATCGTTGAGAAACCGTTGTAGCCTGTTCCAAGTCAAGGCATTGTTGAGTAGGCCCAAAAAAAAAAAGGCAAATTAATACCCCAGCAAGAGACATGGTGACCAAGAAAGAGCCTTGCTGAAGGATAATTAAATTAGGCCGCTAATTATCTTCAAAGGGGGTGTTTAAATTGACACATACAAACAATTTTCACTCATGCACTCCCTTGGAGTTCCCTTAGTATGCACGCAATGTTTCAGGCCCCTAGGTTTCATGGTTTTGGAGTTATGGAGGACACACACACACACACACACACACACACACACACTTATTAGTATAGATAACAGTCATATGTGTTTATTATTGTAAATGGACAGCCTTGATAAATGCACGTGAAATAAACTGTTTAAGTAAATCACAAGACCTGTCATTTTGTAGTATCAGTCGATACTTTCTTTGTCAGGCCTTTGCCTTCTTGAGTGCCATCACTATTTTATCCTTGCTTCTTCTATATGACTGAAGCACTCTTACAGGAATATTGTGCCAAATTACATAATGTTAGTTGGGTACCGTTTGTTCTTCTCTGTTTTCAGGTAATCCCTCAATGTCTGGTGCGGACTCTGTGGTGGCCGTTCTAACACTTGGAGCACAGCAGCTATAACCTTGTTCTCCAAATAATGTTTTACGATATTGGAAGTGTGTTTTGGATCATTACCTTGTTGGAAAATGAATCTTCTTCTGATTAAACAATTTTCCTGAGGAACTGCACGCTGCTGCAGTGTCTGCTTGTACTTCTGTTTTGTTTGGGTCACATTAATTTTAACAAGTTTTCCTACAACAAAAGCTGAGATACAACCCAAGATAATAACAGAGCCTCCCTCATGATTAACAGAAGGCTGCAAATATTCCGTGTCACGACTTTCTACAGGTCTTCAGCATACGGACTCTTCGCTCCAAGAAGATCAAACTTCTATTCATCAGACCAGACGACCCGATTCCATTATTCAGTTACCCAATCTTGGTGCTCCCTTGCAAATGTCGGTCTTTCCACATTATTTTGTGGTCTCAGCAGGAGTTTCTTTGCTGCAACTCTGCCATGGAGACCAGCTGTAATCAGCCTCATGTTCACAGTGCTGGACAAGATGTTAATGTTTCGGCCTACTCTCATTTCATTTGTCAGCTGCTGACCATTTTCTTCCAACGTGTAAGCTGAGCAACTTCAAGTTCTTGACTTGCCTCGGGGAGGTTCTTCTGGGTCTTCCTGGCCTTTTCTTACCTTGTACCGACACAGTTTCTTTCAGGCGTTGCAAAATGCACCCCACACCATTGCAGGAGATTTTCATTTTTCTCCTACTTTCTTCAGTGTACTTTCTTCTCACAGAATTTGGATCTTCACACACTGTTCTGTTGAAAGTTGCTTCCTTGGTGCCATTCTGAACCCACTCATAGACTTTTAAGCATGGGAACAACCTGATGAAAACAAATCTCACACATTCACTAACTTACAAATGTATTGTGGTTTCTTGTAATTTGCATTCATGTAATTGGTGTGGATTATTTCAAGAATTTATTATTTACTGTACAAAGGTCCACAAACCGTTTCCTGTATATTTTCTTTGTGGTAAGTGGATATTACGAGCACATGATAATATTGTTACGGCTGTGGAAATTCGCAAAACACCATTCAGGTCCCGTAGGTGAGGTATCTTTTTAAGTACATGTATAGTTAGCCCCAAACCCGTTGTTTAGAGGGAATTTATGTGATTCATTCGGGCTGCGACGCTTTGAGTTAGCCATTTTTCTGTTCTTATTGTTATGTTGGTGCACAAAACAACAACGAACATCGCCACAACCAACATCTCCACGATCACTCCATTCACTCCACGACGCCAACAACCTCGACGCCAACAATCACTCCACTCACGCCACGACGCCACCTTCCACAACTGCGCTACAGCATCTTCACCACTCGCCATTCATCGAGCATCGTGCGGTCACGATCTCCGCGGGACGGATGGAGGAGCGGAGTGGCAGCGGCAGCAACCAGTGCGTGAAGGGGCATCCCGCCAAGATCTCCCGCGCAAAACCGCCCGCGCAAACATCTCCGCCCAAAACGCCCGCGCGAACATTTCCCGCTTGAATCTCGTTCCCCTCTCCACCGAAGTGAGGAGAGGGAGGGGGGGGTGGCGTGTCCTCTCCCGATTGGCGGGTGCGCGATGTGACGCGTCCGAACGGGGCGGGTCGCGGGGCGGAGAGAGGGGAAGGACCTCCTACAAAAGAAGTGGACAGACAGAGTTCCAGAGAGGATCGTTTGAAACCCAGGCAGCTAGAAACTGAGAGGATCGTTCGAAACTGGAGGGCAGCTCGAAACTGAGAGGATCGTTCGAAACTGGAGGGCAGCTCGAAACTGAGAGGATCATTCAAAACGGAGAGTTCCAGAGAATAGCTCGAAACCGGAATCGTTTCGTACTGGTCTCGTGTGTGCATCGCCTGTTCGGGTTCTTCTTCTTCTCTTTTGGTTCGGTTGTGCACGGGGCTTCTCGAGCCTGTCGGTGCCGTCCTGGACGGAGCGCCTGCCATTCCCCACCCCGTCCGCACCGAGATAGCGGGCGAAACCCGATCGAGTTCCCCCAAAACCCCGTCCGAGCTGTCGGGCGCACGGCGCGAGATACGCGCGGCACGAGCTGGTCGGTGCACCACGCCGGAGGGACTCGAGGCTGCGGTCGCCAAGGTGGACGACGCACACAGGGAAGTCGCGACTTCCTTCCTTCTTTTGCTTTGGTGTAAATGTGTGTTGGCGCCGTCTGTGAAGTAAAACTGTTATAAGTGTTGCCGTGTGTACGCGTTAGTCGGTAGTAAATCTGCATTGTTTCTATTGTTTTAACTGCTATATGTGCATTTGTGATTACTGTATGGCTGTATGTGTGCTTTACGTGTTTTGTGAATTAAACGTGCTTGTGTGAACTTGTTCCCGTTTCGCTGCGTCCTTTCCTTTGTTGAATCTCCATCTTGCTTCGCGTAAAAGGGTTCGTAGTGGGCCTGATACGCCGATAATTAATCTGAACCGTCAAGGTCGAAGATAACTCCGCTCGGTTATCCCTGTAGCACGGAACGAGCCGCTTAAGCGGTTCGTGTCCGGAGTCGACCTGTGGCGTGGTACAACCCCTCGGTAGGTTACCCGTGCGAGTACTTAGGTATATCGACTTTGGGCGATTCACCCATATTCGCGCGGGTAGAATGCGGACTGGGTTGTGGTGAGGTTAAACCCCCACCGTGACTAGCTCCTTGGCGATAGTTCCAAGAGGGTCACGACTGAATGTCCGTCGGTGGGCGAGACGTGCCGCGATTCGAGTCACGTGGCCGTTCGCACGCCGCGGGCGGAATTCACAACACTGGTGTCAGAGAGCGGGAAACGAACTCTCGGTCTCCAAGCTAAATTCACGGGAATCGGTCCAGGGGTGAGAGGAGCGACCCCGATTCCCTCAAATTACGAGCGAGCTAAATTAACCCGTTACGAGAAATAAGATGGAGTCTCAAGGCGAGCGGGTGCCGGGGGTAGAAATGTGTATGTGTTTGAATGTAGAATCCATGGCTCAGGATGGAAACCCCGAGCAGGACATTGGTGTGCAGGATGAATTTCCCCAAATGAACCCAGAACCCGAAATGGGCGCGGCAGCGGCAGAGGCCGCGGTGTATGACACCCCCCTCCCCCCCTCGCCAAAACCCCCCGATCCTGGCCGAATCGGCTCAGCCGAGTGTACCCGACATGGCCCAGCTATGCGCCATGCTGGCAGGAATCAGTGGGGACATGCAAGAAATGAAAACCAAAATGGATGGAAATACGCAACAAATGAACGAAATGAAAGCGAAAATGGATACGAATGCGCAACAAGTGAAGGAAGAAATGAAAGAATGCGGGGTGAGATGCAGCAAATGGGCCGAAGCCTGCAGCGGGGCATGAAGGCAATAACGGGGGAGTGCGTAATGGCGACGCCCACGTGTGGGAACGAACGAGCTGGGAGGGGGTGCAACGGTTGCCAGGCTGCAATGGAGGAGAAATTAATTCGGGGGACGTGTGAGACGAGACACGTGGAGGTAACAACGACGGAAGAAGTGACGGTGACACAGAGGGGAAAATTAATTGGGGTGACGGAGACGTGCACGAGGGAGATAAGACACGAGGTGAAAGGAATTGGGAGGGAGAGAAAAGACCAATTAAGACGGAAAGCAAGGATGAGGAACGCGGAGATCGTGAAGAAAGCAAGGAGTGAAACAGAGGGAAGGACGGGAGCGACTTAAGGAGAAAGCAAGGTTGACCTACGTAAAGATAAGGGAAAGACGCCAGAAAGAAGCAGAGACTAATAGACACGAGGAGACAACAGAAACTAATAAATGTACAGAGACACGGGAGATAGAGGGTGATTGGACGGGTTAGAGACGAGCACACACACACAGATATAGTGAAGGACGATGAGGGGGAGCTGGCGGACTGGGTAGAGACCCCGTGCGAGCAGCTGGATGGCCTCCTCCAGGAACGAGGGGAGGGAGTATGCCCCCTTGAGGCGACTCACGACCGGGTGGGTTTGGTCGTGCTTTGCGAGGTCGAGGGAGGAGTGCTGTGGACGGGTGCACGGAGAGCTTGGGGGGTATAGAGGCCCCGGAACCCCTGTGGGGACACGAATCCCAGTTGGTTGTCCCGGTGTGTGTGGTGCAAGGTGTGAGTGCGCCCCCTGTGTTGGAAGCGACCCCGTGTGTGAGTGGTGTGGTTGTGAGTGTGCCGGAGTGCGTGCTTCCCAGCGCGCCCTGTGTGAGTGAGACACCGCGGGCGAGTGCCCCGCGTGTGTGAGTGGTATGGTTTGTGTGAGGAAACGGCACGAGTGAGTGAGCGGCCGAGTGTAAGGTCCTGTGTGCAAGGGAGATGTCGGTTGGCATGCGTGAGCATGCAGCCGCGTCTCCCGGTGTGAATGTGAGTGTGATGGAATGGAGTGTGAGCGTCGTGACACGCAGGTGTGCGTGGGTGGAATGGCGATGACGACAGCGACAGAGGGACAAAAGCGGGTAGCGGCCGTAGCTGTTGTGGGAACCGCGCCGGGTTCACCCAGCAGCGAGCGCGAGGTCCGTGCCGTGCAACGCACGAGGCCCCACGTGCTCGCTTGCGGGAGTGAAACCCGGTCCGGAAACGCACGCGGTGGATTTGCCGATCCCGCGGACGGACAAAGTGTAGGCAGATTATGGATTCGGACCGGACGGGTTCTCCACGCGGGCTTGTGTTAAGCTCCAACGGGCAGAGCACATGTGTTCGCGTGGGGAGCCCCTCGGAGTGCGAGGTTTGCTTTTGTGGTGCGCACGGTGACGTCATGGCTGCACGTGGGGTTGGAATCCGGCAGGAGGGAGAATCCTGCGCGATGGTACCGTCCAAGAGGGACGAGGTACACGTGCAGCTGCATGACGTCACGGACAAGGTGCAAAGTGCGCGAGCTGCGAGTTGCCGCGCTGGTGCTGCGCAAAATTTGAAGAAAAAAAATTAACAAAAGCAAGCCTCGCTTTCGGCTGAACAGGATTCCCGGTAAGGGGTGGAAGACCCCTTCCTGGGACAGGATGGAACTAGCTAGGGGGAAGGGTTAGCTTAGCTAGACCAGCTCCATGGGGCAGGGTAAGTCCTCATGGGGCCCATGGATGGATTAGGTAGAGGGATTCAGTTTAGATTTAGGTTGGAAATAAGATTTGAGGACAGTGACAGACTGTGGATGTGTAGAGGGGACGTAGCTTAGCTACGTGGTGTTAAAATGGAACGTGCTGTAGTTTAAGGGACGACGTGGAGCACGAGTTAGTTAGGGGAGGTAGTTAGAAGGATGGCAGAGTTCAGCGGTGTGCGTGTTGAAGAGTTGGTGAGTTGTGTGGGGTCATGTTGAGTGAGTGGGCCAGCGGGTCTTGTGTGTATGGAGCGAATGTGGAATGCATGGTGCGATGAGTGATTGGGGGAGGAGTGACTCCCGCCCCAGGGACCCCGGGGGCAGTGTAGAGTGAGTTAGCTGGGTCAGTTAAATTGACAAAATGGAGGTCGTTTTGTTGTTGGTGCGAATGTAGCTCGATACCCATTTGAGGGGTGCAGGAGCCCTGTTGACGGGCTGGGAGCGTGGCTGCGAAAGTGAGTATCGCTGAGTGGGTACCCCGGGCACCGGGCTAGTCGGCCGTGGTAGGCCAAGGGCCCATGGGGGCCGGTATAGCGTAGTGGGCACCGGTGCGCCGCATGATGCGGGGCCTGGGGTGCCATTAGCCGCGTGGCAGTGTTGTGGGCACGGGTGACCCTCGGAAAGGGGCCCGGAGGCCAGCCTGCCACGTGAGCTTTTCAAGGGAGTCGCCAGGGAGGGCACTGCCCGGTGTTTAGGGAGCTGGTAGGCTCGGAGGCAGTGTAGTGCCGGGGGTGCCATAGTCGGAGAATCGGCAGAGGGTCGTGCCTGCCAAGGGAGCCACGCGTCCCAGCCATGAGACCGTGTGAGGGCACGGGAAGAAAATTGGGGGCGAGGCCCGAAATTGTGAGGACACCAACACAGGCGACGGGAATCTGGGTTGTTAGAACCAATAGATTAAGCGAGAGGCGCTTGTTGAAAGCCCGGGGTAGTTTAAAGGTTAATGGATAGGGTAGATAGGAAGTGTACCACTCCGCACCATCCATCCCTTCACTCTCGTTGTGGGCCGCTGGACCCACTTTGCGTGAAGATCGCTGAAGTCTGGGAAGGCCATCCTGAGGCTTCGTTGGGCCTTGACACAGGACGCTAGCTCTCCTTATCCCCTCCTGGAAGGAACGTAGGGGTTGGGAGTAGGCTAGGGACGATAGGTTAGCCGAACAAGGACAGTAAAGGGGGTTAGGGACGATTTCTAGTGGGTAAGTAAAAATAAAAACAACAAAAAATTGATTGGGGCTAAATTGGTTTTTACAAATTAAGGGAGTGGGTATGTACAGTGACAGGCAAAGGCGATAGGTTGGGAGGGAGACCGTAGGGTAGTCCGAGCCCGCCTTCCGAGTGGCCAGCACCACCGCACTCCCTCCACCAACCTGCACTGCACGGCAAGAGGCCGGCCAACTTCATCGGCTGGCTGTTTGCTTCAAGGCTGTGCCGGCCAACTTCATCGGCTGGCTGTGTTTTGTTACGAGGCCTGTACTGGCCGGATCGTCTGCAGCTGTTTGCTGCAAGGCCTGTGCCGGCCGTATCGTCTGCAGCTGTTTTCTGCAAGGCCTGTGCCGGCCAGTTCATTCTGCCGGCTGTTTTTGCTACAGTGGCCTTGTCTTGTCATGCCTTGCCTGCCTGCCTTTGCCATTCATGCCTGCTGCTCACGTTCATTTTGCCCCGTTCTGTTATGATTTGCCCCCCCCCCCCTTGTTCATTGCCATGTGCGCCGGGATCATCATCAAGGCAACAGTTTGCAAGCTGCAAGAACTGTCCTGTTGGCAGCTACAACACGGGCCTGCAGTGGCGGCCCGTGCGCCGGTTCTTTTGACTTTGTTTTGCTCCCTGCAGAGTCCATTGATCCTGGGCCATGGTTCGTGTTAATTATAAGTTAAGGTTAAGTTGTACTGTAAATATGAGTGCGCCCCGGCAGGTCTGTCTTAGCGCCGGCAATTTTATTTAAGTCGTCCGTATGAGTGGGTTTCTTTAGTTAGTTACTCAGCCTCAGGTTATTTATTTTGGGGACACAAATACCATGGATGTTGCACTCAGGGATCCGAAGGTAAAACGTACTAGGGGAGAACTACACATGATGGCACACGATAATTTGACGACTCGGGACGAGTCTGTAAAAAGGGGAGGGGGTAGTGTTACGGCTGTGGAAATTCGCAAAACACCATTCAGGTCCCGTAGGTGAGGTATCTTTTAAGTACATGTATAGTTAGCCCCAACCCGTTGTTTAGAGGGAATTTATGTGATTCATTCGGGCTGCGACGCTTTGAGTTAGCCATTTTTCTGTTCTTATTGTTATGTTGGTGCACAAAACAACAACGAACATCGCCACAACCAACTCTCCACGATCACTCCATTCAATCCACGACGCCAACAATCACTCCACTCACGCCACGACGCCACCTTCCACAACTGCGCTACCAGCATCTTCACCACTCGCCATTCATCGAGCATCGTGCGGTCACGATCTCCGAGGGACGGATGGAGGAGCGGAGTGCAGCGGCAGCAACCAGTGCGTGAAGGGGCATCTCCCGCCAAGATCTCCCGCCCAAAACCGCCCGCGCAAACATCTCCCGCCCAAACGCCGCGCGAACATTTCCCGCTTGAATCTCGTTCCCCTCTCCACCGAAGTGAGGAGAGGGAGGGGGGGTGGTCGTGTCCTCTCCGATTGGCAGGTGCGCGATGTGACGCGTCCGAACGGGGCGGGGCGTGGGGCGAGGAGAGGGGAAGGACCTCCCTACAAAAGAGGTGGACAGACAGAGTTCCAGAGAGGATCGTTCGAAACCCAGGGCAGCTAGAAACTGAGAGGATCGTTCGAAACTGGAGGCAGCTCGAAACTGAGAGGATCGTTCGAAACTGGAGGGCAGCTCGAAACTGAGAGGATCATTCAAAACGGAGAGTTCCAGAGAATAGCTCGAACCGGAATCGTTTCGTACTGGTCTCGTGTGTGCATCGCCTGTTCGGGTTCTTCTTCTTCTCTTTTGGTTCGGTTGTGCACGGGGCTTCTCGAGCCTGTCGGTGCCGTCCCTGGACGGAGCGCCTGCCATTCCCCACCCCGTCCGCACCGAGATAGCGGGCGAAACCCGATCGAGTTCCCCCCAAAACCCCGTCCGAGCTGTCCGGCGCACGGCGCGAGATACGCGCGGCACGAGCTGGTCGGTGCACCACGCCGGAGGGACTCGAGGCTGCGGTCGCCAAGGTGGACGACGCACACAGGGAAGTCGCGACTTCCTTCCTTCTTTTGCTTTGGTGTAAATGTGTGTTGGCGCCGTCTGTGAAGTAAAACTGTTATAAGTGTTGCCGTGTGTACGCGTTAGTCGGTAGTAAATCTGCATTGTTTCTATTGTTTTAACTGCTATATGTGCATTTGTGATTACTGTATGGCTGTATGTGTGCTTTACGTGTTTTGTGAATTAAACGTGCTTGTGTGAACTTGTTCCCCGTTTCGCTGCGTCCTTTCCTTTGTTGAATCTCCATCTTGCTTCGCGTAAAAGGGTTCGTAGTGGGCCTGATACGCCCGATAATTAATCTGAACCGTCAAGTCGAAGATAACTCCGCTCGGTTATCCCTGTAGCACGGAACGAGCCGCTTAAGCGGTTCGTGTCCGGAGTCGACCTGTGGCGTGGTACAACCCTCGGTAGGTTACCCGTGCGAGTACTTAGGTATATCGACTTTGGGCGATTCACCCTATTTCGCGCGGGTAGAATGCGGACTGGGTTGTGGTAGGGTTAAACCCCCACCCGTGACTAGCTCCTTGGCGATAGTTCCAAGAGGGTCACGACTGAATTGTCCGTCGCGTGGGCGAGACGTGCCGCGATTCGAGTCACGTGGCCGTTCACACGCCGGGGGCGCGAATTCGCACAATATAAAATGTACAGCAAAAAAAAACGTTTCATTTTCCGAATTTATTTTATACTGGCAAAGGTACCTGGCATTGCCGGGCAATGCAGGGTCCATCCTCCGACCACCTCTTCCCCTCCCTCATCCCACCCCTCCTCTGCCTCATCCCACCCCTTCCTTCACTTGCCTCCTCTCACCCCACCCTACCCCTTGCTCCTCCACCTCACCCTTCCCCTCCTACCGCCCCTTCTCTGGACTCCAACCCCACCACTCTCTCCTCTCTTCAGACTCCAACCCCACCCTCCCTCCTCTCTCCAGACTCCAACCTCACCCCTCCTCCTCTCTCCAGACTCCAACCTCACCCTCCCTCCTCTCTCCAGACTCCAACCTCACCCCTCCCTCCTCTCTCCAGACTCCAACCCCCCCCTTCTTCCTCTCTCCAGACTCCAACCCACCCCTCCCTCCTCTCTCCAGACTCCAACCCCACCCCTCCCTCCTCTCTCCAGACTCCAACCTCACCGCTCCCTCCTCTCTCCAGACTCCAACCTCACCCTCCCTCCTCTCTCCAGACTCACCCCACCCCTCCCTCCTCTCTCCAGACTCCAACCTCACCCCTCCCTCCTCTCTCCAGACTCCAACCACACCCCTTCTTCCTCTCTCCAGACTCCAACCCACCCCTCCCTCCTCTCAACAGATTCCCACCCCACCCCACCCCAACCTTCCCTCGAAGGTTACATTTTAAACTTTTGTCAGATTTAACTAAGACAACGGACACACCTTGAATATCAATTTGTAATTTTATGCCAAAAAAACGATATGTGCTGTGATTTAAAAAAAAGAAGTCAATGACACCGACGGAAACTGTATCGCCATGGTTTACAAACATCATTTGATAAGGAATGGCTGGCTTGGCAAGTGTTTCGTAATGCATACAGCGATTCTTAGGTATGAAGATCAGCAATCGGCGATGTACAACACAACAATTCAAAGATAATGAAGCTCTATTGTGCAGAAACCATTACGACCTGTTCCAAGGCAAAGCATTTTTAAGGGCCTAAACAAATTGCGGATATGGCCAATCAAGACACCTGCGAGAAAAACGCGGGCTGACCAAGGATAAAGCCTATTTTTGTATTCATTTAATAAAGCCGTTAATTATCCTCAAATGGGGTGTATAAATTAACTCAAACACCTAGTTTTCATCCAGGCACTCCCTTGGAGTTCCCTTAGTATGTAGGTGAAGGTACGGGCTGCCCAGGTTTAATGGTTTTGAAGTTATAGAGGAGACACACATACTGACACACACACTTACATGTATTATTATAGACGAGCAAGTTGCCCGTGCCTGCACAGGATTCTAAACAAGGTGGTGAAGGAAGGGGAGAATGCAAATGACGTCTTCTGTCACCAAGCTGGTCTTAATGGGGGCAACAATTCCCATTTATTGCCACATCTGATGCAATATAAATTATCTAATGGTAGCGAGGAGTTCCATTTGAAACTGTTTGTTTGACATGTGTAATTTTTGATGTATAGGGTCCATACTAAAATTTTGCATTGGTGTCAGAGCCAGTGACCAGTTTTTCAAAACTGCCCATAAAATATTTATTGGTGAATAACACCACAAAAGTGAAAATAACCCAAACTTGAACACGGCCTGTGGAGACACACACACACACACACACACACACACACACACACACACACACACTACAAGGCCAAAGGTATGTGGACTCCCCTTCAAATTTGTGGATTCCACTATATCATTGGTGACAGGTGTATAAAATGAAGCACACAGCCATGGAATCTCTTTAGACCAAACATTGGCAGTAAAATGGGCCGTACTGAAGAGCTCAGTGACTTGCAACGTGACACTGTCAAAAGATGCCACCTTTCCAACAACTCAGTTCATCAAATTTCTGCCCTGCTCGAGCTGCCCCGGTTAACTTAAGTGCTGTTATTGTGAAGTAGAAATGTCTAGGAGCAACAACAGCTCAGCCGCAAAGTGGTAGACCACACAAGCTCAGAGAAGGGGACCGCCGAGTGCCGAAGTGCTGTTGTTGGTTTTATTTTAAAAATCATTGGAAAAATCATCTGTTGTCGGTTTTTAAAATTTTATTAATTTTTATGTTGAAGGCTTGTCATGGACTAAATAGTACTCATTGAGGCCAAGCCTTAAATAAAAGAACTGCATTGATACAAAAGTATGGAAAGAGAGAATAATCGAAGAGTTTTTGAGAAAGTAAAAAAATCTGCTTTTTGAAAGGGGAAGGTCATAAGGGTTTGGGAAGACATGAGAAGGTAAAGAGTTCCAGAGTTTGGCAGTAAAGGGGAAGAAACAAGCATCGTAATGGCCCACGCTCGAGTTGCCAATGGCCACACAATAATC
This sequence comes from Eptatretus atami, assembly GCA_035128595.1. Classification (NCBI taxonomy): domain Eukaryota; kingdom Metazoa; phylum Chordata; class Myxini; order Myxiniformes; family Myxinidae; genus Eptatretus; species Eptatretus atami. The sequence goes on from CM068955.1 coordinate 116,916,532, forward strand.
ATGTGATGTCGTGGCTTGTCGAGTATTCCTTGATCTCGCTAATGGTGGAGGTACACAAGCAGCAAGTTCTTGCGAGCAGAAACCGAAGTAATATATGTAGAAAAGAGAAATAGAGCCCACAATGTGGCGTAATTTCAGCAGGTCAAGTTTTGAGGTGATATTGGTGGAGCTGATAAATCAAATAACTTTGGATTCAATTCTGTCCAGTGAGAAGACTCACAACTGTTGCAACACTCATGACCGAGTTCCAAATTTACTCTGGAAGCAACATCAGCACAAGCACTGTTCATCAAGAGCTTCATGAAATGGGTTTCCATGGTCGAGCAGCCACACACAAGCCTGAGATCACCATGTGGAATGCCAAGCGTTGGCTGGAGTGGTGTAAAGCTCACTGCCATTGGACTCGGGAGCAGTGGAAACACGTTCTCTGGAGTGATGAATCACGCTTCACCAGCTGGCAGTGCGACGGAAGAATCTGGGTTTGGTGGATGCCAGGAGAACACTGCCTGCCAAAATGCATAGTGACAACTGCAAAGTTTGGTGTTGGAGGAATAAAGGTCTGGAGCTGTTTTTCATGGTTTGGGCTCAGCCCCTTTGTTCCAATGAAGGGAAATCTTAACGCTACAGCAAACAATGACAATCTCGATGGTTCTGTGCTTCCAACTTTGTGGCAACAGTTTGGGTAAGGCCCTTTCCTGTTTCAGCAAGACAATTATGTATCTGTTATACATATATGTACACACAAAACAGAATAAACCCCACGCTTCGCTATGGGTGGGGGGGGGGTGGGAGAGAGAGGAGAGAGAGAGGAGAGAGGAGAGAGAGAGAGAGAGAGAGAGAGAGAGAGGAGGAGGCAGATGTAAGGTGAGAGGGGGGAGGGGAGCAGAGAGGATGAAGCTGGGGGAGCAAAGGGGAGGTGGGGAGGGCGACACCTCACCAAACATTGCTATTCACTGTGGGAGGGGGGGAGGAGGGTGCGAGAGGAAGACACACACACACACACACACACACACACACACACACACCGACAGACATGCGGGAGGAGAGTGCTGCATTTTATGAGGGAGGGGAGCGAGGATGGGGATATAGTGAAAGAAAAGGGTGGGAGAGAGGAGGTTAAAAAAAAAAGACAGGTGAGGGGTGGAGGTGGCATCAGCAAAGAGAATGATATGTGATGCTTAATGACCGAGTTTGTCAAGTAATCCACTGGCACATCTGCAAAAATTTTGATATCCCAGTTCCAGAAAATTTGTGGGAAAATTAACCAAAAGCAATCACTGAAAACATTGAAGTTCCACTCACGTACGACCTTATTATCCCATCGGGCGTGAACATCGAAAACAAAGCATTGCGACCAGATATCATACTTAAGCCCCGGGCACAACGGATCGTACAAAATTTGTCGTGGTAGACCCATAAAATATTTGTCGTGGCCAGATCTTGCAACATGCCCGAAATCTATTTCGAGTGGTCACAAGGGCTACGACACATTAAAGATGGTTTGGCGATGGGGACGCGACAGAAAAAAAGATATGTCGTGGTTATGTCGTGGGTGTGTCGCAAGTCAGTCGTGCGACAGTCGTGGGACCATCGTGAGTTGTCGGGCATTGTCGGGGGCTGTTTTCACGTGATCAGGTCGGGTTCACTCGTGGGATGCGTGTGCGACAGTCGTGCGACAGTCGCACAACAGTCGTGGGTCACTCGTGGGACGCTCGCGCTCCGTTCCCCGACTATATAAGCAAGACTGTCGTAGGACAGACTCACGACAGCCACAAGACATAGTACCACAAAAAATCGTCGAGCAAAAAAGGTGCATGTCCAATTTTGCCTCACGATGGCAAGTCGATGCCACGATGCTCAAAATTTCGTAGGACTGTCTTGCACGACCCCCGATTTGCCCAAATTTTCTGTCGTGTCGTGGCACAAAGCGTCGTGGGTTCTGTGTGACCGTGGGTTTAGGTGCAAAAAAAAAAAACAAGCGAAGGAGGCATTGCTAATTGAGGTGTTAATACCGGTGATTTTGGACGAACGATGCAGAAATCAGGAAAATGATCAAATACCAAGACCTCAAAAATGAAGTGAAAAGATCCTGGAAGCTGAAGAATGTCAAAGTTGTACCAGTGATGACGAAGAACCTCATGGAATGATGGCAAAGAACCTCACAGGATATTAAAAACCATCCCTGAGAATATCACTCAAGCGAACTACAGTTGGAAGCCGTCCTGGGCTCAGTAACGATCCTGAAGAGAGCCCTCGGCACAAAACTTTGAAAACAGAAAACTTCACAGCTTGGTCCGTGAATCATGACCCCTTTCCGAAATGAAGCTGGATACTTGGAGCCCACCCTGGGAGGACTCATTCCACATTCTGTAACCCCATATGCGCGCGCGCGCGCACACACACACACACACACACACACACACACACACACACACACACACACACACACACTATATCACTTGGGCTTACCCGGTCCTGCCTGGGGGGAGGGGTGGGGGATACCCAGTGCTGCCGGGCTGGGTGAACTTTTCCCGGAGGTGGTTTCTGGATGTGTTGGACATTGAAAAGCAATGGAGTTATTGGCCTCATGGTGGTTAACTTTTGCCTGAGGACTGAAGGAAGCACTGCCTGACCCGACATCCCAAATTACACTTTAAAGCGGCCTTTGGTGGCCACAAAACAGATGTCAAGGCCAACATGCTGTCGGTTAAAACGTTGCCCAGATTCTGAAGTACATACACCCAAACTTTGGGGCCAATCGGTGCGACGGTTCGGCCATGAAAGAATAACATACAAACAAACACAAACAGAAAAACAAAAGAAAATGTTAAATATTCAAAAGATTGCACACATATACACACACGTGCACATGCACACACTGTATACAAAAACAAAAATTATCTAAATGGACAGCCAGCTAATCCATAAACAATATAATACAAGAATATCCGAAAGTTTTACCGCTAACACATTATATATTACTATTATCTTGCCATGATCAACTTGATTCCAGAAAAAAACAATGAGGTAGTACAAAACAAAATCCACCACTCTTACGAAAACATTCATCAAAAGAACTTGCGTGGAGGTTGAAGTGTTTGATAATTCCACACTGCCATTCCATATTATCACCTGTGAAATGGTACCCCGGTAGCCTGAAAATGAAGACTCCAGACCGATCTTATTCGTTGGAATTCCCTTTGTGATGCTTCCTTCTTGGAAAGGCATGCTGGATGGGCCTGGGAGAACAATCAAATCAATTGTATTTATGTTTGTATAGTGTAGCTCAACATATTATAAAGTACAAATAAAAAATAAAAAACCAAGAAGGTGCAAGAATAAAGTAAACCATATGACCAACATAAAAGGGCAAAAACCCCCCCAAAAAACATGAATGTACAAATGAATATATTCAGGAGGACAAGAAAAAGGGAGGGGGAAAAAGATAGATAGCCATAGATACTGAGATTAACAGAGACCGAGAGTTGTGGAGAATGAGAGCACGGAGACTCAGAGAGAGCAGTGAAATAAGCAGTGAAATTAATAGCTAACAGACAAAAGTGCTTTAAGATGATACATCAGTGACAAAATGACATGAAAATGCATTTGAAACTTTCATTTTATTTTCTCTTGTCAAGCAATTCAAGGAGTCGCCGAGGAGATCAAATCAAATAGATTTCAAGGACATTCATAAATGATCGGACAAAATTGGCCCAGTATTTGGTATTCAACCCTGGAATCATGAGCATGATAAGTGTTCAAATGGAAATACCCAGAGAGGCAAATTGTATTTGATCAATCTGGGTATTAAACCACCAAATCCCTCATCAAGAATTATATTAGATTATGTTCATCAAACGGTCACCACATACACGACATGGCCAAAGTAATGTGGACACCTGCTCATCCAACATCCCATTCCAAAATCATGGACATTAATATGGAGTTGCCCCGCCCCCCCCCCACCCTTTCTGCGATAACAGCCTCCACTCTTCTGGAAGGCTTTCCACGAGATGTTGGAACATTCCTGCGGGATTTGCTTCCATTCAGCCACAAGAGCATGAGTGAGGTCAGGCACTGATATTGGGTGATGAGGTCTGGCTCGGAGTTGGCTTTCCAATTCATCCAAAGGTGTTTGATGGGGTTGAGGTCAGGGCTCTGTGCAGGCCAGTCAAGTTTCTTCACACTGATCTCGACAAACCATTTCTGTATGGACCTCGCTTTGTGCACGGGGGCATTGTCATGCTGAAACAGGAAGGGCCTTCCCAAACTGTTGCCACAAAGTTGGAAGCACAGAATCGTATTGATGCCATTGTATGCTGTGGTGTTAAGATTCCCTTCACTGGAACTAAAGGGACAGCCCAAACCATGAAAAAACAGCCCAGACCATTACTTCCTCCACCAAACTTTACAGTTGGCACTATGCATTCAGACAGGTAGTGTTTCTGCTGGCATGCGCCAAACCAGATTTGTTCGTTGGACTGCCAGATGGTGAAGCGTGATGCATCACTCAGAGATGCATTTCCATGCTTCAGAGTCCAATGGCGGTGAGCTTTAACACCATTCCAGCCGACGTTTGGCATTGCGCATGGTGTCTTAGGCTGTGTGCGGCTGCTCGGCCATGGAAACCAATTTCATGAAGCTCTCGACGAACAGTGTTTGTGCTGCTGACTGCTGTTGCTTCCAGAGTCAGTTTGAACTCGGTAGTGAGTGTTGCAACTGACGACAGACGATTTTTTCCGCACAGACGCGCTTCAGCACTCGGCGGTCCGGTTCTGTGAGCTTGTGTGGCCTACCACTTCGCGGCTGAGCTGTTGTTGCTCCTAGACGTTTCCATTTCACAATAACAGCACTTACAGTTGAACGGGGAAGCTCTAGCAGGGCAGAAATGTGACGAAACGACTTGTTGGAAAAGTGGCATCCCTGACGGTGCCACGTTGAAAGTCACTGAGCTCTTCAATACGGCCAATGTTGCTCTGGAGATTGCATGGCTGTGTGCTTGATTTTATACACCTGTCAGCGATGGATGTGGCTGAAAGAGCTGAATTCACTAATTAGAAGGGGTGTCGCATTACTTTGACCATGTACAGGGACATGACAGAAGTAAATAGACACCATAAAATTCCTCATTCTATCTGCATAAAGCAAGTTTACTCAGTGATTTGTACTAATATTCGACTATTTCTTTGCAGAAACGGTTCCTGGGCTTGTACGACAATAAACTATGCCTCGAACCCAGGGAGCACCGACTTCCGATTTTCAAAGAGGACGAATTGTTGGCCATTTGGAAGGTGAGTCAGCCAGCGTCAGATAGCTCAGAATTAGCATTCGCTTTCTACGGTGAATCGGGTGATTGTGCAATTCACCAGCGAAGACAAGGAATCCACACTTCCCGCTCTGGTCAACCTGGGCCCTCAGAAAGGTGCTTTGAGCTGTCAAGCGTCCACTGAGAAAACTCCCATTGCAAGGCAGCAGATGTTGCAGAGGAGAACCAAGTTATCCCAAGAACTGCCGTGCGGTGCCTTCATCAACTGGGCTACGATGAGAGAGGAGCTCGAGAAAAACCTCTTTTTAGACCAGCCAACATTCAAAGGAGAAAGAAGTGGGCTGACGAGATGGCCACCAGACCTTGGAGTTTTGGCAAAGTAATTTTTTCGGATGAGTCCTAATTTACTAAATTTTCTGACAGTGACACGTATGGGTCTGGAGACTGCCCAGTCAAGAGTTCTTCTTGACCGATTGCAGCCACTGTCAAACAAGGTGGTTTTTCAGTGATGGTGTGGGAGCAATCTGGAGCATGAGTCGGTCAGAGCTGTGGAGTGTGTTGGAAACATCAACAGACGACCACAATTTCTCTCCTTGAGGATGGACGTCTCCCTGTCTTCTACACTGGTCAGATGGTCAAAACACACCACTATTCATGGAAGATGGAGCTCCATGCACACTGCAAACAAGACCAAAGAATGGCTGGACAGAAATGGGATCAAGCGACTTCCATGGCCAAGTCAGTCTCTTGAGATGAAATCCCATTGAACACCTCTGGGCCATATTGGATCGAGCTGTACGGAAAAAGTCCAGGAAACAAACATCATGGACAGAATTGCTAGCCCTTTGTGTGAAGCCTGGGCATAAATCCCACAAGATAAAATTTTCAGAACTCGTTAGTTCTATGCCTGAAAGAGTAAAAGCATTGACATCTGCAAATGGCAAGTCTACAAAATACTAGTGCAAGTATTAAAATGGATCAAATGTTCTTCAAATGTTCAACAAATAAATTCTTTAATAATCATGGTGTCTATTTACTTCTGATGTGTCTCTGTCATGAAAGTTCCAAATTTATATTTTTGGTGATGCATTGATGCTTATTTGTACATGCAGATTTAATAATGATGAAAAGCCATGTTGGTGACAATTTTGAGGCCATGGTGATTTGACAGTTATAAAGGCAGGAAATAAAAATGTCTCCAAGAGTAAGTTATTGCCGCACAGCAAGAGTGTAATTAGCACATTGCTCATTCATATACGCCAAGATATGGAGAAGTCTCTTACTACGAGAAATCCAGCATTCCAGATTTTTCAACGTGGCTGCTTATCTAGCAGTCATAAAGCAGTTAGTTTCAGAAAGTATAGTCTGCGGTTGTCTTGTTATAATATATATATTATAATATATTATATATTTTATTATATATATATATATATATATATATATATATATATATATATATATATATATATATATATGTATATTGGATTCGCTATATATGAGATATCCCTTTTGTCAGGTTTTCCGGCTGTCTTCTTGTGTGTGTGTCTTCAACGCGAGGCTCCACAGCACAAACCAGCGAACCGATTTCGATGAAACTTGCCAACAGGTGGAGATATATAATGGGAAGGTGCGGTTTTAATTTCGTTGCTAGCAACCACCCGTTGCTGTGCAGCGCGAAAAACCGCGTACAGTATTTTTCATAACTTGCCTTCAGTTTTTGAATGTAGAGAAACAAGCTTCGGAATTAAACACATGAGATATTTAGAAATTTTACTCGAGCCGATTTTTGATTGAGGTTTTATTTTTCAAATGGTAGTCCTTCCAAAATCGGGTGTCTATTTACCATCATTTAAGAGTGTGTATTACAGTGTTTGTAAGGAACTACACCGTCGTTCCACCTTCGATCTCTCCTCGATCCAAACATAATTATTGACCAAGTGAAAAGGATCCAAAATAAATGGAATCACCGGCATTTCTGTCTTTGTGGATTTCTAATAATATGTTTATTTATTTACCGAAAACGATTCCACGATCCACACACCACCTTCAAATATTTATTTATTTACGAAAACGATTCCACGACCAACACACCACCTTCATTATTATTTATTTACCGAACGATCCCCACCCACACACCACCTCCAATTATTTATTTATTTACGGAAAACGATTCCACGACACACACCACCTTCAATTATTTATTTATTTACGAAAACGATTCCACGACCCACACACACCTTCAATTATTATTATATTTACCGAAACGATTCCACGACACCACACACCACCTTCAATTATTATATTTATTTACTGAAACGATTCCACGACCCACACACACCTTCAACTTATTATTTATTTACGAAAACAATTCCACGATCCACACACCACCTTCAATATTTATTTTATTTTCCGAAAAACATTCCACGAAAAACACACACCACCTTCAATTAATTTATTTATTTTACCGAAACACAATTCCACGACACACACCACCTTCAATTATTTATTATTTACCGAAAACAATTCCACGACCCACACACCACCTTCAATTATTTATTTATTTCTAGAAAACAATTCCACGACCACACACCACCTTCAATTTTTATTATTTACGAAAACAATTCCACGATCCACACCCACCTTCAATATTTATTTATTTACCGAAAAACAATTCCACGACCAACACCACCTTCAACTATTTATTTTTCATGAAACGATTCACGACCACAACGTGGAAGTAGGAAGTGGGGCGTGGCTTATGAATATTGTGTGGCTCAGGAGGTGTGGTCAAACAAAGCAGCATTGAGAGAAGTTATCGGTTTTCCGTCAGTGTGTGTTGTGTGTGTGGTGTGTGTGTGTGTGTGTGTTGTGTGTGTGTGTGTGTGTGTGTGTGTGTGTGTGTGTGGTGTGTGTGTGTGTGTTGCAACGCGAGGTCCACAGCACAAACCAGCAACCGATTATTTTTCAAATGGTAGTCCTTCAAAAGATGGGTGTCGAATTTACCGTCATTTTTTATTGAAGGAGTGCAGTTGGCAAAATACGCAATAGGAAAAATCTTGCCAGGCAGGAGGAACATTGATATGTGAACCAATACGTCTTGGCAATGAATCTTCGACGGTGGATCGGTCAGAATGAAGAGATCGTATCCAGCGCTTCGATCCTAGCGAATCCCTCATCGCCTACCGGCTTGTATATATATAATTATATATGTATATATTATATATATATGTATATATATGTATATATATATGTATTGTCATATCTATATTATATATATATATATAATATATATATATATATATATATATATATGGTTGCGGTTCTGGTAAAACCGCATGCCTCTGACAGGCACATGGCACAGAACATAGTGATCCAAGGTAGTTTATTTCAACAGTTAGTGTTTAGTTAGCCCTTCCATACGTCTAGTCACTTGTGGCCTAAAGGAAAGCATGCGTTGCGTAGGGCTCTATAAGTTCGGTTCTCCTTCATCTTCAAACTTTGCATTTCTTCCACTCCTTTGTCTCTCTCTCACACGAAACACAAAGCAAGCACGCACACAAATCAGTACTGATGAACCGGGACCAAGCAAACACAGCGCGAGCGCCTCATTTGCATTTGCGAGCCAATTTTCCATTCAAAACTGTCTGCCAATTCTCAACTGCCGTCTCACCTCTGACCTTCATTCTGCTCACCATACTGTACGACGCTCACCACAACCACTTCATACGACGACCAAAAATCCCCGCAGCAACCCATGCTTACATTTTCATTACAAACACGCCTGTTATTGACGATATCATGACAAGGAATTTCCACCTCTTCGCCACAACGCCGCAATGTACTCCTACTTCTCCACAACCACCACAATTTCCACATATTCCTCAAACACCGCAGCCTCAAGGAGACAACGGTCAGGTTATTTCGTGGCATAACTCGAGGAGCAAACATGCGCTGGAGCTCGTTTGAAGATACAGTATGTGGGTGGCGCAGGGATTTCCCTAAAATCCCACGTTTGAATGGAGGACAGTGCACGTTCCGGGCCAGAGAGCACCTCCAAAAACCACGGCCCCATGTAAAAGTCTGAGCCCTTAAGCGTGGCAATGTCAGCGAGTGACTGAACCATATTTTGGTTTCGGGACCTGGTGGGGCGTGGCTATGACCGCTACGGACCAAAGGGGAAACTTGATTTCACTACGAGCCTTGTTTGATCCGACTTTTGGCTCCTCCCCTCGCCCGGGTTGAATAAAAAGGGCGAACGCGGCACATTACAGAGAGAATCAACCTTCAGAGAGAATCCCGGGGACAGAATGAGCAGGGAGCAGAAGGGGACAGAATGAGCAGGGAGCAGAAGACGCCAGAGCTCGCCAGACATCGGACCTTGCCGAGGAAACAGGCGGCGCAGGACAAGCATCGGCGCTGAGCGGGGGGTGCCGCGAGTCAGCGTGACCAAGCGTGGGATCACGAGCTACTGCTGCAAGCTGGGGCTGTTCTTGTTCTATC
>CM068955.1:116927297-116939137 GCA_035128595.1 Eptatretus atami
AGAGATGATACCCCGGGGTAGTTTAACAGTTAAATGGTTAGGTAGATTAGGAAGTGTACCCTCGCACCATCATCCTCGCTTTCGTTGTGGCCGCTGGACCCACTTTGGGTTAGAGATCGCTGAGATATGGGAGGCCATCCTGAGGCTTCGTTGGGCCTCGACACAGGACGCTAGCTCTCCTTATTCCCTCTGGGTGGAACGTAGGGTTGGGAGTAGGCTAGGAGACGATAGGTTAGCCGAACAGACAGTAAAGGGGGTTAGGGGCGATTATAGTGGGGAAGTAGGGAAGTAAACATAAAAACAACAAAAAAAATTAGTTGGGGTAAATGGTTTTTGACAATTAAGGGGGTGGGTATGGACAGTGACAGGCAAAGGCGATATGTGGGAGGGAGACAGTAGGTAGGTCGAGCGCCGCCTTCTGCGAGTGGCAGCACCACGCACCCCTCACCAACCTGCACTGCACGGCAAGAGGCCGGCCAACTTCATCGGCTGGCTGTTTTGCTGCAAGGCCTGTGCCGGCGGATCGTCAGCAGCTGTGTTCTCAAGGCCTGTGCCGGCCAGTTCATTTGCGGCTGTGTTTGCCTGCAGCGGGCCTTTTCTGCGCTTTGTTTGCCTGCTACTTTGCATGCCCATGCCCATGCCCATGTCATCTTGCCCCGTTCAGTTTTGCTTTGCCCCCCCTTGTTCATTGCCATGTGGCCAGGATCAAGCAACGTTTGCAAGCTGCAGGAACTGTCCTGTTGGCAGCTACAACACGGGCCTGCAGTGGCGGCCGTGACCGGTTACCGTTTTCTTTTAACTTTTGCTCCCTGCAGAGTCGATTGATCCTGGGCCATGGTGTAGTGTTAAATTTGTAAGTTAAGGTTAAGATGTATTGTAATTCGAGTGCGCCCGGCATGTCTGTCTAGGCGGCAATTTTATTTAAGTCGCTGAATGAGTGGGTTTGTTTAGTTAGTTACTCCAGCCTCAGGTTATTATTTTGGGGACACGAATACATGAATGTCGCACTCAGGGATCCAAAGGTAAAATGTATTTAGGGGAGACTACACATGATGGCACACGGAATTTGACGACTCGGGACGAGTCTGTAAAAAGGGGAGGGGGTAGTGTTACGGCTGTGGAAATTCGCGTTACACCGTAAAGGGCCATAGGTGAGATTCTCGATAGGTAATGTGTAGTTAGCCCAAACCGTTGTATAGAGGGAATATGTGTGATTCATCGGCTGCGACGCTTTGAGTTAGCATTTTTTTCTTTTCTGTCGTTATTTTGAACCAACCACGTCTCAACTGCCATCACACAACAACCACTTAACCACCAGCGCCAGCCATCGTCACCAAACTACAACCGCTCCAACCTCAGACAACAACCACAACGCGAACTCACCACAGAAGACCTTCCCACTCGCATTTACCTTCAGATTTCATCCCACATCATCGCTTCTACGGCCATTCCCAAACCACCTGTGAACACTGACGTCGGGCTGTCTCGGGCCGTTCGGCGTTGTGGCCGAACGCACCGAGCCGCGAGCGCGAATGGCCGCTTTCCGAGGGGAAAATCGGATCAAAACGCTACACGCCCATTCTCCTCCGTCCATTAGCGAGCGCGGGGGCTTGGCCCGCCTCAAGCGTGTGTATTGAAGTCCGTATATGCAATTTTAGGATCAGGAGAGGTTCACGCCCATTTTTGGCCGACAATGGCTGACCGGGGGGGGGGGGGCGTGGGCCCGTCTCCAATCGCGTTCTGATCCTAAAATTTGCATATTGGTGTCCTCCCGCCTTAAAAAAGGCGAGCGCAGGCGAATCAAGAGAGTTGGGTTTTGGAGTTGCTTGAGAGTGTCGTCGAGAAGTTGCTTTTGGGGACAAGGAGCGTTGCGTGGTGGAGTTGAGTCGAGTGCGCGGGTGAACTGCAAGCAAGGGAGCTCGGGTCGAGGCAAGAAGGACGGCGGTCGGCGACGAGGTTTCGGTGTGGGGATCGCTCGTCCGTCGCGGGACCAAGCCAGCAGCCACTCCCCTCCCCAGGGCATCAACATTCCTTTCCCACGCTGAGATAGTGCAAAGGGGCCCCGTTCCACCCACCCCAAACGTGGTGCCAACGAACCCAAAGGGGCACGGAGTCGGGGCACAGCGGCGCGGCACATTTGCGGCTTGCCCGCCAACGCGTCACGGGACGCGGGTAAGACCTCCCCGTCTCGCGGACCTGGCCGCTCCTCTAGGTCAGCGCACATTTGGCCTACGGGCCTGTCTGCTCCTTGTCTGTGAGGGTGGCTTCTTTCGTTTGCTTTTGTGTAAATGTGTGTTGGCGCGTCTGTGAAGTAAACTGTGTAAGTGTTGCCGTGTGTGCGCGTAGTCGGTTTTAACTCTACATTTGCTTTATGTGCATTTTGATTCTGTATGGCTGTATATACGTGTTTTCCGTGTGCCGGGAAATAAAATGCTTGCTTGTTGAACTGTGCCCGTTTCGCTTTGTCTTTTTCTCTATTGACTCTCCATCCTGCTTCGTAAGGGGTTCGTAGTGGGTGCAACATCCGGTAATTAATCGGAACGTCGAGGCGACGATAACACCGCTCGGTTATCACTGTAGCATGGAACGGACCGCTTAAGCGGTCGTGTCCGGAGTCGGCCTGTGGCGTGGTACGATCGCCGGTCGACCATTCGCGCAGGTACTTAGGTAGATCGAATTTGGCGAGCAACCCTATCCTGCGCGGGTGGGCAATTGGCACGATCGTGGTGAGGTTAAACCCACCCGTGACTAGCTCTGCGTTGTTCCGAGAGGGTCACGACTGAATTGTCCGTCCGGTGGGCGACGTGCCGCGATTCGAGTTACGTGGCCGTTCGCACGCCGGCGGGCGCGAATCGCAACAATATATACATACATATACAGTATATTATATATATAATATATTAATATTATATATATACATACATTATATACATACATATGTATATATATATATGTATATGAAACATGTGGAGTGCGACGAGCACTCCCCCGATCGCCATTGGACATAATCCTACACCAAAGCATCACCTCCAACCTGGAGGCCTCGGCCTGGCGACTCTGTCAAACAGACAAAGATTACATGGTCAACATCTGTTAAACATCAAACTGAGTCACCTATCTGGAATCAGGCTTATTTGCCCTCATCAGGACAGCATTCCGATAAATATCTAACCAATGATGACCACCATTCATCATTTAAACATGACGCACCTCCTGACTGTTATGGTGAGCATCACCGCAGATTATGTCTAGCACGGTAAAACCGCATAATCCGCAAAGAACAACCATCCGTCTGCCACCCTGGGGTTTGACAGAGTCGCCGGGCCGAGGCCTCCGGGTTGGAGGTGACGCTTTAGTGTAGGACGATGTCCAATGGAGATCGGGGGAGTGCCCGTCACACTCCACATGTTTCAATTTACCCGCCGAACACATCACATGCCTTTTGGTTAAATGATTTGCATTAGTGGGAGCAATTGTCTGGGTGGCAAACGGACAGTTGTTCTTTGCAGATTATGTGTTTTTACCATGTGAGACATAATCCGGGTGATGCTCACCATAAGTCAGCAGGTGCGTCTGAAATAATATGTATACTCTTCTTAAACGAGATGGTATTCATTGAATACATAGCTTGCACAGTCTTGAGAAGGACTTGATGCAAGCCAACTCTTTTGTTTTTTTAAGGTTGTTTTTTTCTTTGACACAATATGGTTGCCAGACCACGTGACCGATGACATCATCCTTATCAAACCATATTTCCCATGGGTAGTTGATCAACTTGTCAAATCTTGCATTGATCGGTTAAGCTGTTTCTCCTATGAGGATTTTCAAAGATTTTCCCTCAGATCCAATATGGCTGCCAGAACACGTGACACATGATGGTCATTTTTATGAAAATTCTGTTCAAATTTCAAGTCAATCGGATGAAAATTGACAATTTTAGAAATTTGGCCTATGTTGACCTCAAAAATAATTGGTGTAGTTGAATTCAGTGTCTTGACATGCAAATTCTCTTCAAATTTCTCGTCAATCAGATGAAAATTGAGGATTTTATAAAACTAACCTATGATGGCCTTTGGCCTATGTTGACCTCAAAAGAGTGATCACTATATCACATCGTCATGTTACATGTGGTAAAGTTTCAATTTCCTCCAATGAACGGTTTTCGATGTACCCTCTTAACAAAATGCAAACACGTACGATGTACGACGTACGACACCAATCGCTTAACCCTGCTTTTCGCTCCGCGAGCACAGGGTAACAAGGAGCACATGGGGAAAACAACAAAATGCAAGCCATACAACGAGGCCCAACAGACAGCTGTGCTACTGAAGCACGAAAACAGTATATATTGGGATAAAGCGGGGAGGTGAGTAAAAATGAGCATACCAACAGTACAGGTTGAACCCACCTCTGAGAATGGAGACGTCTGCTGCCGAGCGAGGAAGTGAGCCATCGGACTGACCACGTGGAGACAGCTGCTCCTGTTTGATAACGGACACAGCTGCCGGTGGAACCGGCCATGGGAAGAGAGAGCAAAAGTTTATAAAACACGCCATCACTTATGACATATGTCAGATCCTGAAGAATGCAGCCAAACTAAATAGATAAATTACAAACGAATTACTTGTGAAATAAATCATAGAAGACCTTACAGTGTTGAGAAACAAGGACATGGGCAGGGTCTGCAAGCAGCAACTTTGATCGGTCACCATGACATAAAATGCCGGATTATTTTGTCCAAGTACTGCTAAATGGAAGAGTTTTGAAAAGGCAATTTGTGTTCTGCAGTGTTCAATTATATAATTCAATTGAAATAAAAGAAAGATTTTAAAGTTTGTAGGGGAAATTTTTTTTTTGCAAGTTTACTGCCGTTGCTGCAACGTCTTTTACAACACCTTATTTAACACATTATATTAGTTATTCATGCCTGTTGTTTGTGTCCTTTATGACATCCTTAAAAACAATAAATTTATTGTTTGGAATGATTTTGAATTCTGTTTGACTGCCAGACAAACAGACAGAGTAAAACGACAAGGGCACTCTTCATTGTCGTGACATCGCCAGATATGCCTCCTCTCACATTGTTAAACATTAGACATACTTGTACCAAGTTTGATTTAAATCCCTGAACCCAGATTCAAAATATTAAATAATTCTGGCTGACAGATCATGTGACCTATTAATTATTCGTGAACACCCTGGCATCTCCAAGGCTTGGGGGACGCGTGTGTGAAGTTTCCCCTTGATATATATCAAACCGTTCTGGAGAAGATGATTTGTGAAGGTTTTTATGTCAAGAAAAACATGGCTGCCAAACCACATGACTGATCCGTTTTTCCCACACACAATTTAGCACAAGATGACCCTCAAAAAATTTCATACTGATCGGATAAAGCATTCGACGTATGCAATTATGATGTCATAATGAAGCCACCGATGACATTATCAACAACAAAAAAAATCACACGTCTTCCATGGGGAGTACTTGCGAGTTGCCAAGTTTCAATTTTTTTTTCCATGGAGCGGTTTCAGAGATACAGAGGTCCAACGTTTTTCCCTTTTTCCAACATGGCTGCCACACCACATGATTTATCACATCATAAATATCATTAAAACATTCTACATGAGTAGTAACACATATGGTGAAAATTTTGTGTCAATCGGATAAGCGGTTGCAGAGAAAACAGAGAAAATTAGCATGGACGGACGTACGGATAGACAACCCAAAAACATAATGCCTCCAGTGACTTCGTCAGCAGAGGCATAAAAATTCACACTCCTCTCTGCACATGTGTGATTGGGACAAATTCAGAGACAAAGTACAGTACTGTAAAACTACAGGTTTGTTTTCCGATTCGTGTTCAAAATACAACATTCACTTGAAATCAAGTTGTTCTTCGATCATAAACTGATGTTTCTAAGACAGACAAAGTGAACCGATCGTTTAACCCCGCTTTTGTTTTACCCACGAGATGAAAAGAGCATAATTCCGTTATATCGGGTGAATACCGAATCATCACTCTTATTGGAAACCGTTAGTTTACATAATTACGAAACAACTCTTACTGTATCCCAAGAAGTAAACACATGTAAAATGGCAGCCTGGGATGTGTGTTCGTGTGTGTGTGCGTGCTGGCAGAGGGGGAAGAGGGGAGGAAAGGAGGGGAGGGCACAACTTACAGTGCTTATTTGCATCGGCTTGCCGAGGGGTGCCCAGAGATATTGAGCCCATGGCTGTTTTGCCAGGATCTGTTGGGAATGCCAGGCGCCCATGCGCTGCACTATGCCCATACCCTGGGTTGCCTTGCATGGACTAGCAGAACAAGAAGAGTGGAAATGGAGTCACAGGATGACGACATTTTGAGCACAAACCAATGTTGTTACCAAGAGGCAAGAGCACAAAAACATAGCAAGTAACTCAAAAATGACATTGGAAACCATTGGGATTATCATTCAAGTTTGCATCAATTCCAAAATGCTTTTCAGCTTGGAGGGGCAATTTCTAAATAGCTGCACATACATTTCATTCAGAAACAATTACTCTAAGCCCCCTTACAACTAAAATTCTACCCTTAGTAAACTCTCCCACTATTCTCCATCAACACGTGCCCATCAATTAGAAGGCAGTAAATTGGTCGAATACTCCATTCTTGATTGTATGCCTATTAAAATACCAAGATGACATCATTTAACAACTCAGGTGTGATTTGTGTGATGGGTCGTCCAAGAGCTTTCGACCCTGTTAATAAATAAATGTAATCCAAACACAGCACAAGTGGAAAATAAGGAAAACGAAAAGCAGTGTTCTCCACACTGAGAAGCACATTGCATTAGTATAGAAATGGAATGTGCTCACAATCCCGGTGAGGGAGCAAAAGAGACCAGAGGAGCGAAGAAGGTTTTTCAGGGAAGGGGAGGCAGAGACGGAGCTGAAACACAGAACAGACCAGAACATAACAGAACAAAAACAAATTCTCATGATTTTGAGGGCCTTGGCTTCCATGGTATCAATATGTGCAAGGTGTGAAGCAGGAGCATCAGTCAAAGGTGAAGAGCAGTGCACAATCGAGCTTCAGATGAAGGCCTTGAAAGTAAATAAAAATTCAGATGTGTCAAGGAAAGACTGCACGATGGAGGATGGCTAATTTGCGGCTTGCCTTGCAGACTAGTTTGGATATGTGGTTTGCTCAAGAAAGATCATGACTGATGATGAAGTCCAAAAATTTGAGTGAATGAACTTCTTCAAGAGGTTTGTTAAGGAGGTAAATGTGAAGGTTCGCCAGACAGTCCTTTCAAGGAAACAGAGTGAGAGCGTGAGATTTGTCAGGGTTGAAAGACATAGTCCAAGTGCTGGACCAGCTTCAGATTCTATCAAATCTACAGAGAGGAAAGGCTGCTACATGCCTTTCTGAAGGATAAGGGATGTTATGGCACAGGGAGGATTCATTAACAAAGAGATAAGGAGGGTTACGAGAGAACCATAAAGATGGTTGACGAAGAGGAAAAGACTGGGCCCAAGACACTACCTGGGGCATTCCAGTCTCAAAGTGGCAGGAGATGAGAGGATCCCATTGAGAGGTACACACTGACAATGACATTGAGGGCCTCCATTCATTGTTTGCAGAGCAGAAACAGCATGTTCAGGGTGGATGTCATGGTCGGAATCCGAACCGATGGTCTGATATCAGGCGAAAGAATTCCTGCCCACACTGTGAGTAGCAAGTGATCTGGTCTTCGTATGTATCCTCTGACACCCAGTCGCAATGCTTGCTATCTCAGAGTGTGGTTGTTGCCTCGTTCAGCAGCTCCCATACTATAAAAACAAGTTCATGTTCCCAGATTTATCGCACGTCACGTGTGAACGGCCATTTTTGGCTATGAAGGGGTAACCATGATGATCATGACAAATTTATGTCATTATGATGTAACTTCTATATTTGACAGTTCGACTTCAAATCTTTAACACATTTTAAGAAACGGTACTGATGGGTCCTTCGTAACTTCGTAACCTTAAATTAGTTCACCGAATATATTTACGGTGCCGGGGTCGGCCACCAACCGACCGCTCTGACGGAGCTGCAAGTCGAGTCAGCCCGACCGATCGCCGGAATATAGATCGCCGCCCGAATAAGTCCGAGCGACGGGTCCTTGTACAAGAACCGAAATACGCCAATCGGCAGATCACGTGGGGTAGGGTCGATTGCCAATCTTCAATGTACCTAAATACCCACGTGATCCAACTACCGGGGTATTCCACCCTCGACGGATCTCGTACGGAACAAACCGCCGAGGCGAGCCTGTCCTTGCGCAATTCCGAGCGGCTTAATCGCCGAGAACCGTCGTCCAAATGTCCCCCTTTTACGGCAAACCAACGGCTTTCTAACTCCCAACACACAAAATGCTCATCAATGAAAGAATCGACGCGACGAGCTGAAAACATTTAACAATTGGGGTATTTATTAATAACTAGTACTTGGCCATACGTGCGTGGCCGTACGTGCAAAAAAAACTTTTAAAAAAACGTTCAAACCGCGTGCCAGAAACAACAATCACAAAGGTCGTTCCTTCGCTCTCGCGTGGCCGTACGTGCAAACCAAAAAAAAAAAAACTTTTTTTTTACAACTTTCAAACAACCACACAGGCCATTCCTTTGCTCTCGTAAACGACGACTGGATCGGGCATTGTGTTTATCTATAAATGCGCATAAGAAATCGAGAAATTATTAGAATAGTGTCATCACTATCCGGAAGTCCGCACGTTGTAACCCGTAATGGAACGCGGCTGAGGATCTCTTCCCCAACAGCCACGCCTACGCAGTAACGTGTCCTGTCATTGGTTGGTAAATAAATGGCCATAACTTGGGAAGCACTTGTTGGATTAATATAAAATCTTGAAAAGGCACATACTCAGGTCCCCAGCAATATACCTGGCAAGTTTCAATTAGATCGGACCAGTGTGAGTGACTGTGTTCAGATGGGGAAGAGGGGAGGAAAGGAGGGGAGGGCACAACTTACAGTGCTTATTGCATCGGCTTGCCGAGGGGTGCCAGAGATATTGAGCCCATGGCTGTTTTGCCAGGATCTGTTGGGAATGCCAGGCGCCCATGCGCTGCACTATGCCCATACCCTGGGTTGCCTTGCATGGACTAGCAGAACAAGAAGAGTGGAAATGGAGTCACAGGATGACGACATTTGAGCACAAACCAATGTTGTTACCAAGAGGCAAGAGCACAAAAACATAGCAAGTAACTCAAAAATGACATTGGAAACCATGGGATTATCATTCAAGTTTGCATCAATTCCAAAATGCTTTTCAGCTTGGAGGGGCAATTTCTAAATAGCTGCACATACATTTCATTCAGAAACAATTACTCTAAGCCCCTTACAACTAAAATCTACCCTTAGTAAACTCTCCCACTATTCTCCATCAACACGTGCCCACAATTAGAAGGCAGTAAATTGGTCGAATACTCCATTCTTGATTGTATGCCTATTAAAATACCAAGATGACATCATTTAACAACTCAGGTGTGATTTGGGTGATGGGTCGTCCAAGAGCTTTCGACCCTGTTAATAAATAAATGTAATCCAAACAGCACAAGTGGAAAATAAGGAAAACGAAAAGCAGTGTTCTCCACACTGAGAAGCACATTGCATTAGTATAGAAATGGAATGTGCTCACAATCCCGGTGAGGGAGCAAAAGAGACCAGAGGAGCGAAGAAGGTTTTTCAGGGAAGGGGAGGCAGAGACGGAGCTGAAACACAGAACAGACCAGAAATAACAGAAAAAAAACAAATTTCATGATTTTGAGGGCCTGGCTTCCATGGTATCAATATGTGCAAGGTGTGAAGCAGGAGCATCAGTCAAAGGTGAAGAGCAGTGCACAATCGAGCTTCAGATGAAGGCCTTGAAAGTAAATAAAATTCAGATGTGTCAAGGAAAGACTGCACGATGGAGGATGGCTAATTTGCGGCTTGCCTTGCAGACAGTTTGGATATGTGGTTTGCTCAAGAAAGATCATGACTGATGATGAAGTCCAAAAATTTGAGTGAATGAACTTCTTCAAGAGGTTTGTTAAGGAGGTAAATGTGAAGGTTCGCCAGACAGTCCTTTCAAGGAAACAGAGTGAGAGCGTGAGATTTGTCAGGGTTGAAAGACATAGTCCAAGTGCTGGACCAGCTTCAGATTCTATCAAATCTACAGAGAGAAAGGCTGCTACATGCCTTTCTGAAGGATAAGGGATGTTATGGCACAGGGAGGATTCATTAACAAAGAGATAAGGAGGGTTACGAGAGAACCATAAAGATGGTTGACGAAGAGGAAAAGACTGGGCCAAGACACTACCTGGGCATTCCAGTCTCAAAGTGGCAGGAGATGAGAGGATCCCATTGAGAGGTACACACTGACAATGACATTGAGGGCCTCCATTCATTGTTTGCAGAGCAAAACAGCATGTTCAGGGTGGATGTCATGGTCGGAATCCGAACCGATGGTCTGATATCAGGCGAAAGAATTCCTGCCCACACTGTGAGTAGCAAGTGATCTGGTCTTCGTATGTATCCTCTGACACCCAGTCGCAATGCTTGCTATCTCAGAGTGTGGTTGTTGCCTCGTTCAGCAGCTCCCATATATAAAAACAAGTTCATGTCCCAGATTTATCGCACGTCACGTGTGAACGGCCATTTTTGGCTATGAAGGGGTAACCATGATGATCATGACAAATTTATGTCATTATGATAACTTCTATATTTGACAGTTCGACTTCAAATCTTTAACACATTTTAAGAAACGGTACTGATGGTCCTTCGTAACTTCGTAACTTTAAATAGAGTTCACCTAATATATTGTTACGGTGCCGGGGTCGGCCACCAACCGACCGCTCTGACGGAGCGCAAGTCGAGTCAGCCCGACCGATCGCCTGGATATATAGATCGCCGCCCGGATAAGTCCGAGCGACGGGTCCTTGTAACAGAACCGAAATACGCCAATCGGCAGATCACGTGGGTAGGGTCGATTGCCAATCTTCAATGTACCTAAATACCCACGTGATCCAACTACCGGGGTATTCCACCCTCGACGGATCTCGTACGGAACAAACCGCCGAGGCGAGCCTGTCCTGTGCGCAATTCCGAGCGGCTTAATCGCCGAGAACCGTCGTCCAAATGTCCCCCTTTTACGGCAAACCAACGGCTTTCTAACTCCCAACACACAAAATGCTCAATCAATGAAAGAATCGACGCGACGAGCTGAAAACATTTAACAATTGGGGTATTATTAATAACTAGTACTTGGCATACGTGCGTGGCCGTACGTGCAAAAAAAACTTTTAAAAAAACGTTCAAACCGCGTGCCAGAAACAACAATCAAAAAGGTCGTTCCTTCGCTCTCGCGTGGCCGTACGTGCAAACCAAAAAAAAAAAAACTTTTTTTTTTACAACTTTCAAACAACCACACAGGCCATTCCTTTGCTCTCGTAAACGACGACTGGATCGGGGCATTGTGTTTATCTATAATGCGCATAAGAAATCGAGAAATTATTAGAATAGTGTCATCACTATCCGGAAGTCCGCACGTTGTAACCCGTAATGGAACGCGGCTGAGGATCTCTCCCCAACAGCCACGCCTACGCAGTAACGTGTCCTGTCATTGGTTGGTAAATAAATGGCCATAACTTGGGAAGCACTTGTTGGATTAATATAAAATCTTGAAAAGGCACATACTCAGTCCCAGCAATATACCTGGCAAGTTTCAATTAGATCGGACCAGTGGTTGTCGAGAAACAGCGGTCACGACACACACACACACACACACAACACACACACACAACACACACACACACA
>CM068955.1:116939162-116949585 GCA_035128595.1 Eptatretus atami
CACACACACACAGATTGCTGGAATTATAGATAGATAATGGGGAACTAGGGAAGCACGTAAGAGCAGAACATAGAACATGAAAAAGTACAGAGAGAAAAGTGACGTCACAAGATGATGTCACTGGCACTGTGTCCCACATAAATTATGCCACTTCCCTCAGGGTCACCAGCTGTGTTTGTCTGATATTTAAGAATGTCAGGTACATTGAAGTATATGTCTCTGTCTGCACGTGCGTGGGTGATTTATGAGAAGGCTCTTCCCCATGGGCCTTAGGCCGAGTAAAAAAAATGACAAGAGTTTTCAGCCCAAATTCAAATACTATTTCTTCTGGCTGTAATGTTTTCCCCGTTTTAACACACATCCTAAACTTGTAAAGTGTACAATATACAAGACATCCATGCAAACAAAACATAATTCAAACACTTTATATAACAGTTTGCATGAAGCGCATTCCAATTGAGTAACGTTTTCTCCGAATGCCACGCCGAAAGCAGACAATACAGGTACAACAGAGCATGTTATAATGTACAATGGAGTCTGAGGAAATAGAAGTTAAATAATTAACCGACAAACTCACTCAACAGAAGAAAGAATAACGACAAAGGCTCCTTTCTAATCAATGTTAGAGGTAAGGTGAATATTTGTGTCATGGTAGAAGTGTTTGCCTAATAATTCAGGCAGCACTGGATCAAATCCTGGATTAGATGTTCTTTTTGACACGTCTAAGCCAGAGAATGAGGAAGCACAAGGCACAGAAGCGTTCACCTGCATAATGCAGCTGCCTCCCATGATGACTGTGGGCTTGTCGGGCAGAGCAGTGGGTTTCCCCGATGGGATGAGTGGCGGAGGGCCAAGGGCCCAATGCCCCTTGCCCAAAAAGGCGGGGGGGCAAAACGGGGGTTTTTCCCCCCCCCCCCCGTTGATTGGTGGCCCTGCCGTGTCGTCTCAAGCAAATGTGGAGCTGGCTGTAGGCCTGAAGAAAAAAACGGGGGGCGGGTGGGGTGAGGGGTGGAGGGCATTTTCCATGATGCACAATTCAAACACCAGCAAAGATGTCCTCTTCCTTTGTGGGAGATCAGCAGACACACAAGTGAACAAATTCACCTGGTAGCAAGGGTTGGCGGTGTGAATCTGCATTCTTTCCAGTCTCACGCAATGCTGGTTGCAATGTAGGGGAAAGGTGTGTGGGCAGTGCAGGAACTGGAGTGAGCTCAGAGTAACCAGGGTAGGTGGGAACACGACCTGTTAGGTGGGTGGTTAAAAAAAACAAAAAGACAAAGTTGAATGAAGCCACAAAAAGTATCAATTACGAATGAGCTTGGTGCAGCGCTGGCTAACAGGAGGGGGTGCTTTGTACACTTGCCTTGTAACCCAGTGGTGCAGGATTCAAATCCGCTCTCTTCCCTAACCTGCCCACACTTTGACAGAGCCGCAGCTTGTCCGACAAATTGGCAAGGTCTGGATAACACGGTGGTGATTACGCTACTGGCGCTTGGTAACGAGCCGGTCGATCCAACTTGCCATCCCAATGGTACTAGGAGCAAATAACAGAATGCAACCCGTAAAAGTGAAACCCACGCGTCACAGAAATCCTTGGGAAGTCTAACCCACACAGACACCACCTCGAGCACCAATCCGTCGGGGAAGTGCCAAATTTCAAGCTGGCAGATTGGTTCATGGGAGCACCAAACGGGGCACTTCGTTTGATTGTCAAAGACAAGAAGAGACACAGTTCACAGTTAACCATAATCATCCGATAGCTCTCATTATCAGCCCTGGATTGTACCCATGTTTTCTGTTGTGTTACTTCAGGAATTCTGGTTGATGCATCACACCAGGCTTTAATAAACTGCTGAGATCAAGGCAGAGTCCAGCACAAAGCATAAATTAAGATGGGATGGAAACTGCTGGAATCAAACATGAGTCCTTGAAATTATTGTGCTTTAACCTAGTCCAAAGCAAGTGCACATTTCCAAATCCACTCACATTGTTAGCAGGAAACACTGTGCTGATGCTTAATGTGCTAGCAGTTAAACTCAGGAATTCGTAACAACATAAAAGTAATTCCAAAATATATGCGTTTTGTTTAAATCAGACTTTATCAAGTTAACAAGTGAGACTTTGTAAGGGGTTGGGAGGTTAGTGGTTGTTTGCCAATAACGCTTAGCAAATGCAGAGCAGAATAAGCCCATTCTGAACTGTGCCGAGAGCGATCAGCACACACACCGTTCACTCCAGGACTGTTGCCGAATACAAGCGGGCTGGATCGTGGCTCCACATCGGTGCTTTCTTTCTTGGGCAGAGCCATTCCATTGGGCCCTTTTGGTGTGGCTGCCTGGTCTCCGTGTCCCTCTGAACCGGCAACGACCACTACACCCTCCGATGCCACGGCCTTTATTTGCTGCTGAAGTATGCTGAAGGCATCAGAGCAAGGTGGACTCGGACCATACATCTGCAGGAACATGTTCCATATCATGTGACGTGTGTGTGTGTGTTGTGTGTGTGTGTGGTGTGTGTGTGTGTGTGTGTGTGTGTGTGTGTGTGTGGCGCGCGCACGCACATGCACATATTCGGTGCATGCAAAGAGCAGAATCATTTATGGTTGCTGAGTATAGACGAAACACTCTCGAGTTCTCAGGATATTATTTCTAACAAAACCCTGGATGCTTGTGAACAAAACATAAACATGATATAAAACGTCAAAAGAAGAATCTGGCTTAATGCTTTTGTGCACGTTTATATCACATCGACAAAAATGCCGAAACCAGAGGAAGGGGAAGGTTGAACGCAAAACGGCGAGAGGCGTGAAATGGGAAGGATGGTTGGTGGGGGTGGGTTGAGGCAGGGGAGTGAGAGGTGTGAAAAAGGTGGCAAATGCATTGTGTTCATTTTTGTGGTTAGAGTAATTGTACAATAACTTCAAAAAACAAAAACAACATCTAAACATTAAAACGTAACCATTATTGTCCAATTCAGGACATGTCTCACATACTTCATCCAACAGAAAGTCGTGTTTTTAGCCTCAATTGGCGAACGATGGTCTTGTTTGGTGATCCCATCTGAGCACAAAGCTCATGCTGTTGAGATCCCAGGTTCAAATTCAATATCCTATATACTGTGTTGTACATTCCTTTAATTGTATTGACGTTGAAATTCATGGAAAAATGCAATTTAGTCTCCTAATGTTGTTGTCCTCGTCATTCAAGCTCCGTCACGAGACTTAGAAACAAACTGTGTTAAAGAAAAACTCACAATGTAAGGAGAGTTTTCATTTCAAAACCGACACATTTCATTAATTACTGAGCAAGTTGATGGTGTGAAGTGCAAATGCATACATCGTAAAAAAAAAAAGAGGTGGTGGAAGTAAAAGGATGCACAAGTAAGGAAGTTGTATGAAGGTTGCATTTGGAGAGTATGTAACTGCTATACTGAAAAGAGCAGGCCGCACCATGTGGGGAATGCTCGTGCCGCGCTGCTTTAGTTGCTGCAGGTCCAGTGGTGCAACCCGGAGTGGTGGTGAGACAAGCTGGACATCATGTGGACTGGGTAGCTTAGGCTTTGGAGAAAGTACCCTGCAATAATATGCAACGATAAGGGCCTGAACACATCAAAGTTAAGTGCTGTACCTATTGTGCTATCATTTGTAGCAAAAACTGCTGACATGTTCCTCACTTTGTGCTGTGGTTACAAAATAAAAATAATAATAGTACTTTAAAAAAACCTATGGGAAGGCCTCAGTGTCCAACAGTTTTGACACATCCATCACAATGAATGCCATCACTTTATGCATTTCCATAATCATGCCAAACATACAAAGGGGAAGTCCTAAAGGTTTTCCTTTTTCAAAAACTTTCACAGCTGAAACACGACTTCCATTCCAATGGCATCAGGAAACTCATCCACCAATGGGGAACAATATGTGTGTCAATGGATATAAAGCACATGGAAATTAACGAACACCGACGTGGAGTTTCACTTCAAGGTCAGGGAGGACAATCTTTTTTGTGATAAACCTCTTAACTTACCCCACCCCAGCCAATTCCCATCCACTTGGGCAAGGGTCACGCACAATGGTTGCATATTAAATTGCACAAGAGAGTTGCATTTTCCACAAGACAAGTTACTCACCCGCCACGTGTTTCTTCCCCTTCATCTGCACTGCACGTTGCGCTGGAATCGTGACTTGCCACTGATGCCACGGGCTGCTCATCGGCCTCCTGTGGGGTTACAGGACTGTTTCTCATCAGCATGTAGCTTGCAGGAATCTCTGCTTCCTGCGGCTCTTGTACCGGGCATTTAACAGGTTTATCCTCTTGCTGGTGGGTCTCCCTGGGCGGGCTCTGGATGGGTTTGATCGCCGTTTCCACCTTGACTTCCTCAGACTGTGGTAATCAGAGAGGTGATTACATGCGGTCCAAAGAAACTCCACATTTTTAACGAACACAAATTACATGCACCCCAATATGATGCTAGCGAGTCAAAACAAGCCAGCTGGAGTATAATCTCAAGTCCTTAGATCCCAAATGCCCTCAATTGAGCTGTGGAGCAAACTTATAAGAACACAAAAAACGTGGAATATCAGGACTTCTATTCACAGGAAACATTATTGATGCTCATCCTCCAAAGCATGAAGAAACCAACCTCAGGTGCGGCATGGTCTTGCAGCTCAGATGACTCGAGTGCTTCTGCAGTGGCAGTTTCATTGGTCGCGGTGGTGCAAGTAACCGGCGGAGAAGGAGCACTCTCTGTGTCTGAACTGTTGTTCTCAGCACCTGCAGGAGAGGCCAGGGAAGGACATATTGTGATGGCTTCAGTGACGGGCTGTGTGGAAAGGAAATGTGTGAATGAAAATTACATACTCTTTTAGATGCAAGCGATACCACATCAAGAAAGGTTTATCCTTAACCCAGAAAGAAGATTTTCATGATAGCTTTGTTCTTCTTTTAGCTCTGGCCTCAGGTTTCATGCATGAGGCAACAATTATATCCCTGGTGAGATGTATTGGAGTGAGCAAAGTTAGTGATGCATTGGAGGAATTTATGTAAACAAAGATAAACGAGTGACCTAAGGATATGATGGGCATGGGCAATGGCAGGTTCAAATTTCAGTTTTATGATTATTTGAAAAGCAGGCAAAAATCACATGGCTGCATCTAAGGGTGCATTAAGGCTGTGTTTGAAGGTTAATGAGGGCAGAAAAAATCATGGTTTTGGATTGGGGAAGATCTGAGGTGGTGGTGAACAGCTGTCTTGAAGACTTGGACAGAAGAATGAGATTGAAGAGATGATGTGAAAGTTGGTTCTACAGGTGGAGAAAAACAGGAACAAATGAGTGGAGGTGGGCAGTGATACTGGATTTAGGTGGTTTCACCAGAAGGGGGTTGATGGTGGACCGTGTGTGCCTTGAAAAACCCTGGGGGTGGGGGGGGAACAAAGCATGGACAAAGCAGAGGGTGCAAGACCAGAAGGGAGGCGTTAAAAGACGGAGACCACCGACTTGGCAGCGATGACGAAGTGATAGACGCACAGACTCAGCTTCATCATGGGGAGATTACAATAATCTTGAAGGCCTTGGTTTCCATGGCATCAAACTGAGCAAGATGTGAGGCAGAGGAGCCTGCCCAGAGGGGAGAGCAGTACTCCATCAGGCTGCGGATGAAAGCCTTGTAGGTGGATTGGAGTTCAGGTGTGCCAAGGAAGGAGTTTGCATGACGGAGGATGCCCAGTCAGCATCTGGCTTTAGAGATCAACTTTGAAATGTGACTTTGCCAAGAGAGATCGTAGCTGAGAGTGAGACCCAAGAGTTTCAATATGACTGAACTGCTTTGAGAGTGGTGTTGAGAAAGGATATGGGAGGGTATGCAGTATGGTCCTTTCAGACAGAGACAGAGAGGAGAGAGAGGAGAAGAGAGAGAGGAGAGAGAGAGAGAGGAGAGAGAGAGAGAGAGAGAGAGAGAGAAAGAAGAGAGAGAGAGGAAAGCGAGAGAGAGAGAGAAAAGCGAGAGAGAGAGAGAAAGCAGAGAGAGAGAGAAAGCGAGAAGAGAGAAGAGGAAAGGAGGACAGAGAGAAGAGAAAGCGAGAGAGAGAGAGAGAGAGAGAGAGAGAGAGAGAGAGAGAGAAGAGAAGGAGAGAGGAAGAGAGAGAGATAGCGAGAGATAGCGAGAGAAGCGAGAGAAAACGAGAGAAAGCGAGAGAAAGCGAGAGAAAGCGAGAGAAAGCGAGGAAAAGAGAGAGAGAGAGAGAGAGAGAGAGAGAGAGAGAGAGAGAGAGAGAGAGAGAGAGAGAGAGACAGAGACAGAGACAGAGACAGAGACAGAGACAGAGACAGAGACAGAGACAGAGACAGAGACAGAGCAGAGACAGAGACAGAGACTAGAGCGAGACTGAGACTGAGACTGAGACTGAGACTGAGACTGAATTTGTAAGATTTCTTAGGGTTAAATACATAATCCAAGTGTTTGACCAGTTTGTGATTTTGCCAAGGTCTGAAGACAGGGAGAAGGTAGCTGCCTGTCTGAAAGAAGGATGAGGGTGGAGTCATCAGCAAATAGATCAGCCTTGAAAGTGAGAGGAAACACAAGAAAATTAGATGCAGTTGGAGACCACTCGGCCCATCAAGCTTGTACCACATCAAATTAAGAAAAAAAAAATTTTTTTTTGCTTTTTTGGAGTTTTATATTTTTCCAGGGGAGAGGGCATGGTGTGCAGACGGTCTTGGGTAAAAAAAAAATAAACCAACCACACAATACCCCTTGATGAGACACCTACCAACAGCACTCTGTACACGTGCACACAATCACCCATCAATGCTCAAGCTACCTAAAAGTCCTTCCAACATCCTTTAGAGACCTCTATCTCCAAAACTTCCAGGTACCTCTCTAATTCCAATTTAAACTTTCCACTGTTTCTGCTGCCACTACCTTTCCAAGGAGACGATTCCATGCATTAACTACTCTCTAAGCATGGTGTTGGCTTCACGGTTAGGGTGGTGGCTTGGGATCCTAGGGTCCTCAGTTCGAGCCCCGTTGTCCACTGAATTAACACCAGGGGGTTGACTCAGCCTGTCATCCTTCCGAAGTCGGCTGAATGAGCACCAGTATACTGGTAATAGGGGCACTGCATCAGCGGCATAGCCGTGCCCATAACCAATGATGCAACTAGCAGCCAAAAAGGCAGTAAAAGTAAAAGTAAAACTCTCCGAGTAAAAGTCTACTGCCTTACAACCGTCTGAACTCTCCTTTCCTTTACTCTCAGGCTATGGCCCCTGGTCCTATCACTGTCTACTCTGCTAAATAATTATTCTGCACTTATGTCTATACCCTTCATTATCTTAAACATCTCTATCATATCCCCTCGTAACCGCCTCCTTTCTAGTGTATAAAGTCCTGTCTCCTTCAGCCGCTCCTCATAGCTGAGTCGAGCTCGGCCCAGAATCAATCTAGTAGCCCTGCGCTGAACCCTCTCGATGGCATCTACGTCCTTCCAGAACTGTGGTGACCAGAACAGCACACAATATCCCAGACGTGGCCCTCACTAAATTCCTAAACAATGTTAACACCACCTCTTTTGATTCATAAATGATCCCCCTCCGAATACAACCTAAAACACGATTTGCTTTACCTATAGCTGCCTGGCACTGGGCTGCCAGCTTGCGTCCCATATCTATTACCACCCCTCGATCCTTCTCCTGTGTGACACGCTCCAAAATTACCCCTTGCATCCTGTAATCTCTATTTTCATTGTTCTTTCCCATCACCAACACCTTCCACTTGCTCAGGTTAAATTCCATCTGCCAATCTTTTGCCCAATTCATGCAAGTATCAATACTTTCCTGAGTCTGATCACCACCCCCTCTGCTATACACCTTACTTTCAAGCTTGGTGTCATCTGCAAATTTGGAAAGCCTACTCTTCACCGCACTATCCAAATCGTTGATGTAAATTGTGAATAATAATGGCCCGAGAACTGATCCCTGAGGCACCCCACTACTGACATCCTTCCAGCAAGACATCTTCCCACTCACAGCCACTCTGCTTCCAATCACGAAGCCAGTTTGCAATCCAATTAGCGACATGACCAACCACTCCACAAGCCCTTAACTTGGCTAACAACCTCCGATGTGGTACTTTATCAAATGCCTTCTTAAAGTCTAGATACATGATGTCCACTGCCATCAGGGCAGCTCACCGGATAACAGGATTGGGGCAAAGACTTCGGGACCCCCACTCTTTGATGAGAGGAGGAAAAACACGGGGTAACTTTCCCCGAGTCAGATTGTGGTAGTGTGTGCCGGAGCGATGCTGAGGTGTCGTCCACCAGACGGCGGTCTCCTGATTAGCCTAAGACGGTCCCTTCGGGTGGGTGCCTGGAATGTTCCATCCCAAGAGAGGATGATCACCTGTCTCTGTTATCATCTGAGCTCCAGCGTTTGGACATCGGTATTTGCAGCACTCTCTGACGTCGGAGACCGAGATAGTGGCGAGATCATGGCAGGTGGTTACACCTACTCTTGGTGTGGTCGCTCTGATGGTTACCATGCCCAAGGAGTTGCTGTAGCTGTGTCCAAAAAGCTGACTCCAATGGTAATTGAGGTAACACCAGTTAACGAGTGTATTATGAAACTGAGGATTCGTCACTCCTTGATGTCATTTCTCTAGTCTCTGTATATGCTCCGACTGAGGCGAGTGATCTCACCATGAAGGACACATTCTATGCCATGCTCGAGTCTGTGGTTGATCAATGCCCCAGGCGAGATACACTTCTAGTCTTGGGGGATTTCAACACATCGACTGGAACTGATAGGGATGGTTACAATACATGTGTTGGTCCCCATGGGTCTGTAACTGTGAACCAGAATAGCATCAAGTTCCTTGACTTTGCAAGAAGTCATGGACTTAGGGTGGCTGGTTCATAATGGATATTCAGCACCCACAGGCTCATCGCTGGACTTGGTATTCCAACGCTGGTGTGCAGCAAAGGATATTGACCATTTGCTCGTTGATGGTTACTGGAGGATGATCCAGAACAGCAGGGTCAACCGGGTGCTCAGTTCCTCAATAATGGACCAACAGCTGTTGTAGTAACTCTGAAGTTGCAGCTTCAATCCGGGAGAATGGTACCATCCTAGCCTTGGCTGGATGTTGGAAAGCTCAAGGATGAGAGGGTAGCTGAGGAGTTTGCGAGCAGGCTGAATGGGGATTTGGGGGGTCTAAGTGCTTTGGAGAATCCTGAGGAGTTGTGGAGTGCCTTCAAGACCACCATCCTTGATGTTCCCGGTGGATGTCGCCGAACTCACCGTAGGGCGAAGAAGAATTTTGTCTCTCAAGGGACACTGGATACCATTGACCAGAGTCACAGGGCCAGGCTTAATGGCAGAGCTGAGCTATTCAGGGAGCTGAGGCGCAAAACTGTACGTGCATGAGGGTGGACAAAGAGGCCTGTGTGCGAGGAATGTGAGGGGGTAGAGCATCACCTGTGATCATGTGATTCTCATCCTGCTTACAGGGGAATTCGCGCATTGCGTTCCTCCAAACCCGTCCCTTGGTGTACTTAAGTTAGAGCGGAGGGTGGAGGGCTCTTGACACAGGCGTCTGAAGTGAAGGCCTGGTGGGCCGATTACTTTGAGCTGCTGTACCAGGCTGATCCACCAGCTGTTGATTTGGATGTCAGGGGTGTTACTATCCTTATTGCTGACCCTCCAATCAACTGTGATTCTCTTTCATTTGTGGAAACACAGGCAGTGGTGAACCGATTGAAATGGGGTAAAGCTCCTGGGATCTGTTGCATCCACGTGGAACTTCTCAAGGCTGGTGGAAATGCTGTAATCAGGAAATGCTGTACAAAGGAAAGTTTAAGATGAGAATAACATGTAGGAGGACACATGCACACAACCCACAATCAGTCAAGTCCAAAACTCATTCCTAAGACGGTCCCCAATCAAACACGATGGTTATGACAGGCTGAAGTATGAATGCACTGCTCGTGAGGACGTAAAAAGGTGTCCCACTGGGCCGCGTATTCTGTGGCAATCATTCTCAACATGTCCTCATCTTCTGCAAGTGAACAATTCTTCATCAAGTGAATCTGATTCTGGAGATGATGGCATGCTTTCATGCCAGGTCAACCGAGCTTAGGACTCAGTCCAATCTGTTGCAAATGCCACATTGGTAGAGAGAGAAATGAGAGGAAGATGAGAGAAAGAGAGAGAGAGGGCTGTGAGAGAGAGAGAGCTGGAGGAGGAGAGAGCTGTGTGAGTGAAGAGAGAGAGAGCTGTGTGAGTGGAGAGGAGAGAGAGAGCTGTGAGAGCGAGAGAGAGAGAGAGCTGTGTAGAGAGAGAGAGAGAGAGAGAGAGAGAGAGAGAGTAGAGAGAGAGACAGAGAGGAGAAACAGAGAGAGAGAGACAGAGAGAGAGAGACAGAGAGAAA
>CM068955.1:116963602-116974974 GCA_035128595.1 Eptatretus atami
AAAAGAGGAGAGATTTTCCCGCCGAGCTGCTCCTCACTCGCTTCTCATTTCGCGTTCGGCCTAAAACTCAACTTCACTGTCCTTCGCAT
The DNA here is from genome assembly GCA_035128595.1 of Eptatretus atami. Lineage (NCBI taxonomy): Eukaryota > Metazoa > Chordata > Myxini > Myxiniformes > Myxinidae > Eptatretus > Eptatretus atami. The sequence continues at coordinate 116,963,692 of CM068955.1, forward strand.
TTTCGTTCCGCCCTTTTTCTTCAGCAAAGCCCCACCCTTGCGCTCGCGTTCTGCCTTTTTTCACAAGCCCCGCCCCTCTCAACTCCCGCCTTCCTTCCAGAACATGCTGGAAACTTCCGGAAGGAGGGGTCTTCCGCAAATCGGCGACGCCGCTCCGCCGTGGCATTCTTCCTCTTCCCTCGCAGGGTGAAATCCACGGCGGCGGCGCCATTCTGTTCGGGGGAGGGGGGGGGAACGGGGGCCGCCTGCTTTCCTCGTCGAAGGCCAGGCCTCTGGCAACCGTGTTGCCGAGTCAGAACGCGGTGGTTGTTGAGGTGGCGTGGTTTGGTGTGGTTGGCGCTGTGGTGGGGATGGCGTGGTTGTTGAGATGTTGTGTGTTTGAAATAAAAGATAGAAAAAGAAAAACGACTGACTCAAAGCGTCACAGCCCGGATGAACACATAAATTCCCTCTAAACAACGGGTTTGGGGCTAACTACACATGTACTTAGAGATATCTCACCTACGGGTCCTGAATGGTGGTTTGCGAATTTCCACAGCCGTAACAATATTGATCATTTTATTTTCTGATCTAGATATAAATACGTTTTGTCCATTAACTTTGTATGAAACAAAGTGACGGAGGTTTCAACATACTTGCTGCGATGTCCGCTTAATTTTGTATACAGTCTTATTCTCATTTTCAAGAAGTTGAAGAGGGAGGAGAGGAGGATACCAAGAAGTTATATTTTTCTTTCTCTTTATTAATATGATAGAGTATTTTTTTTATTCCTAGAAAAAGGAAGAAAAGGGATTCAACCGGTATCATACATATTTCTTGTGGATTTGTGGCCCTGGAAAGGGCCGTTTGGGTTTGATGAAGCTTTTCAGCTCAACCAGAGGAAATCTCATCAATACTTTCCTCGTTGAAGATGGCACGTAACTCTTTGTCCTAATCAGGATAGAGCAAGTCACTGTCGTGTCCATGTCACTGTCACCATCATTTGCAGCCTCCTCCTCCCAAATGATGTCGTTCTCTGTGCCGTCCGTGTTGTTGGAGATGCAGCATTTCAGAAATGCTCGCTTGATGATGTCCGACGGTATCCTCTCCCACACGTGACGATTCAGCCGCAGATCATCGGAAGGTCGACCTTTCTCATCCTCCTGATGAAGCGCCAACAGTCTCCCAGTCAACATAATGCTCAGCCAACGTAGTGCAGGAGTAATGGTGAAAGTTCAACCAAGACAGATGTGGCCAATGCTCCTCAAAAATCTGGGTCGAAAATCTGGGCGGGAAACAGTCACGAAATGTTGATTTTCAACTGATGAAAAATACAAGTCTGGGAAATAGGAAAGTTTGTCTGTGGTGGGTCCACCAAGATGCAGCTCATGTTCCTCGAACCTGGGTCGAATATAAAGGCCTGCGAAGTAAGAAAGTTCGTCCAGTTGATGCGAGTAATCCGCGGGAAGGAAGTAAGGAACCACTGATAGAAACGAGGGAAAACGAAGAGAACAGGAAGAAACGAAGAGAACCAAAGGAAGCCAAAAGAACGACAGCACCGGTACTTCTTGAAACTTCACCGTCCCACGTGGCTCTCGCTCTCGTGAGATTATTCTTCTTCCTTTAAATCCATTTCCTGCCCTTGTATAGAACGTACTCGGGGTTGATTGGTTCCTAGTTTTAACCACGTCCCGCTATGCCGCATTTGCTAGCATAGCGTCAGCATGTAAGGACAAGCTTGGTAGATTATTCTGCCTGCACCGGATGTTCATGTTGAAAATGATGCGTGTAAAGATAGTCACCACTACAAGTCCCTCGTCTATTCCACCCCTTCTACTGCGCACGAACAATGACACCGGCTGGGACTTGTCTTTGGGCAGTGTCTTCCTTTTGAACACAAGGGAGAGAAGCGAGCAGACATTAATTTAAAAGGAAGAAGAATAATCTCACGAGAGCGAGGAGCCACGTGGGACGGTGAAGTTTCAAGAAGTACCGGTGCTGCTCGGTTCTTTTGGCTTCCTTTGGTTCTCTTCGTTCTTCCTGGTTCTCTTCGTTTTCCCTCGTTTCTATCAGTGGTTCCTTACTTCCTTCCCGCGGATTACTCGCATCAACTGGACGAACTTTCTTACTTCGCAGGCCTTTATATTCGACCCAGGTTCGAGGAACATGAGCTGCATCTTGGTGGACCCACCACAGACAAACTTTCCTATTTCCCAGACTTGGTATTTTCATCAGTTGAAAATCAACATTTCGTGACGTGTTTCCCGCCCAGATTTTCGACCCAGATTTTGAGGAGCATTGGCCACATCTGTCTTGGTTGAACTTTCACCATTACTCCTGTCACTACGTTGGCTGAGCATTATGTTGACTGGGAGACTGTTGGCGTTCATCAGGAGGATGAGAAAGGTCGACCTTCCGATGATCTGCGGCTGAATCGTCAAGGTGTGGGAGGAGATACCGTCGGACATCATCAAGCGAGCATTTCTGAAATGCTGCATCTCCAACAACACGGACGGCACAGAGAACGACATCATTTGGGAGGAGGAGGCTGCAAATGATGGTGACAGTGACATGGACAGCGACAGTGACTTGCTCTATCCTGATTAGGACAAAGAGTTACGTGCCATCTTCAACGAGGAAAGTATTGATGAGGATTTCCTCTGGTTGAGCTGAAAAGCTTCATCAAACCCAAACGGCCCTTTCCAGGGCCACAAATCCACAAGAAATATGTATGATACCGGTTTGAATCCCTTTTCTTCCTTTTTCTAGGAATAAAAAAAATACTCTATCATATTAATAAAGAAGAAAGAAAAATATAAACTTCTTGGTATCCTCCTCTCCTCCCTCTTCAACTTCTTGAAAATGAGAATAAGACTGTTAGACAAAATTAAGCGGACATCGCAGCAAGTATGTTGAAACCTCCGTCACTTTGTTTCATACAAAGTTAATGGACAAAACGTATTTATATCTAGATCAGAAAATAAAATGATCAATATTGTTACGGCTGTGGAAATTCGCAAACCACCATTCAGGACCCGTACTGGTGAGCATATTCTAAGCTACAGTGTGTAGTTAGCCCAAACCCGTTGTTTGAGGGAATTTATGTGATTCATCGGGCTGTGACGCTTTGAGTAGTCGTTTTTCTTTTTCTATCTTTATTTCAAACACACAACATCTCAACAACCACGCATCCCCACCACAGCGCCAACACACCAAACCACGCCACCTCAACAACCACCGCGTTCTGACTCGGCACACGGTTGCCAGAGGCCTGGCCTTCGACGAGGGAAAGCAGGCGGCCCCGTTCCCCCCCTCCCCCGAACGAATGGCGCCGCCGCGTGGATTTCACCCTGCGAGGGAAGAGGAAGAATGCCACGGCGGTGCGAGCGTCGCCGATTGGCGGAAGACCCTCCTTCCGGAAGTTTCCAGCATGTTCTGGAAGGAGGGCGGGAGTTGAGAGGCGGGCGCGGGCTTGTGAAAAAGGGGGCAGAACGCGAGCGCAAGGGGTGGGGCTTGCTGAAGAAAAAGGGGCGGAACGAAAATGCGAAGGACAGTGAAGTTGAGTTTTAGGCCGAACGCGAAAGAGAGCGAGTGAGGAGAGCTCGGCGGGAAAGGCCGAACGCGAACGCGAGCGAGTGAGGAGAGCTCGGGCGGGAAAGGCGAACGGCGAGCGAGCGGTGAGGAGAGCTCGGCGGGAAAGGCGGAACGCGAGCGAGTGAGGAGAGCTCGGCGGGAAAGCGGCGAACGCGAGCGAGTGAGGAGAGCTCGGCGGGAAAGGCCGAACGCGAAGCGAGCGAGTGAGGAGAGCTCGGCGGGAAAGGCCGAACGCGAACGAGTGAGGAGAGCTCGGCGGGAAAGGCGCGAACGCGAAGCGAGCGAGTGAGGAGAGCTCGGCGGGAAGGCGAACGCGAACGCGAGCGAGTGAGGAGAGCTCGGCGGGAAAAGGCCGAACGGAACGCGAGCGAGTGAGGAGAGCTCGGCGGGAAAGGTTGAACGCGAACGCGGAGAGCTGAGTGGAGTTCCTGAGGAGAAGCGCGAGCGGGTGGAGTTGAGAGAGAGTGAGCTCGCTGAAACGCGCGCGGTGGAGTTGAGAAGAGGTTGAGCTTCGGCTGAAACGCGCGCGGGTGGAGTTGAGAAGAGAGTTGAGCTTCGGCTGAAACCGCGCGCGGTGGAGTTGAGAAGAGAGTCAAGCTTGGGATAAAGACGCGAGCGCGGGGTGGCTTGAGGTCTCCTCTCTCTCTCTGTCGCGTGGAACTCGCCTGACTCGTGAACTCGCCTCCGTCTGAAGTTTGAAGTCGTTGTTGGGTCGTCGCCGAGCGTGTTCGTCGTGGTCGAGTGTCTCTGCGTCGGGTGGAGCTCGTGGAACTCGCGGAGCCCGAGGAGCTCGTTGAAGTCGAGCTGTGTCGTCGTCGAGTCGGGTCGAGTCGGCAGTGGAGGACGGCGAAGGAGACGGAGCTCGGAGTTGAGGTCGTGGGAGGAGGACTCGACGGCCGCACCAAGGGAAGTCCTTTCTTTTCTTTGGGGTTTTGTGTAAATGTGTGTTGTCGGCGCCTCTGTAAAGTAGAACTGTATAAGTGTTGCCGGTGTTCGCGTATTCGGTAGTATCTCTGCGTCATTGTTTCTTTTGTTGTACTTGATATATGTGCATTCTGTTTTCTGTTTGGCTGTATATGTGTGCTTTGTGTCCGTGTGTCGTGTGAATAAAGTGCTTGTGTGAACTTGTTCCCGTTTCGCTGCGTCCTTTCTTTGTTGAATCTCCATCTTGCTTCACGTAAAAGGGTTCGTAGTGGGCTTGATACGCCCGATAATTATTGGAACGTCGAGGCCGACGATAACACCGCTCGGTTATCCGATAGCACGGACGGACCGCTTAAGCGGCCCGTGTCTGGAGTCGACCTGCGGCGAGGTGCGATCGCGCGTTTACCATCCGCGTGGGTACTTAGGTAGGTCGAGTTTGGCGACAAACCTATCCCACGCGGGTGGCCGATTGGCACGATCGTGGTGAGGTCGAAAGGCCCCCGTCACTGGCTCCGGGCGATAGTTCCCGGAGGTGTCACGACAGAATTGTCCGTCCGGTGGGCGAGGCGGCCGCCATTCGAGTCACGTGGCCGTCCGCAAGCCGGCGGGCGCGAATTTGGCAACAATATATTCATTTCTTTTGAGGGTGAAAAACAGAGGTGCGGTTAATACACGGACACGGTTTATACACCGGCCGTGTATCACTCAACAATTTAACGGTTGAGCATTTCTGAGTTTAATATTATGTCAAGACACAGATTGATGGGTGGAAGGAAGAATGCCACGGTGACGCTCAGACTTTCGAAGACCAAGTCCAAAATGCAAGAGAAGCTCATTTCTGTGTTCACTCGACAATTGTATATCAAAATGGCCAAGTTGTTGCGCGCAGGACTGAATAGATTGGTATGCAATAAAGTGAAGCGCATGCTTTTGGAGTCGTTCAATCTCATCACTCTGAGCTCTTGTGATGCCAGAACTCCACACGGGCACACAGAACTCCAGCAAAGGGCGAATTTACACTTTGTATATTTCAACAAGATCAAGGGCACTCACACTGAATTTCTTCAAAGTACAAAGAACGTAGAGTCGTCGTGCAACACGAGATACCATCTGCTGGACCTGACTATTCCACTTCAGATCTGATTGGATCATAACACCAAGGAGAGTGAATGATTGAACTCTCTGTTTCTTAGTTTGTTTGTCCGCACAGAACTTTAGTGTTTTTCTCCACAACCGCTTGTCAGATTTAGACGAAATTTTCACCATCGGAGCAAATACTCATGTAGTAGATACTGTTTAAAAGTTTCCATGGTGGAACAACAATAACCAGTTAAAAGGTTTAGGGTTTTCACCATGTATGAGCTCTTAAATAAGCTATTTACATTCTTTATACTTTAAAAAGAAAATAACTCCAAAGCAAAAATAAAGTAAGCCTCAACGTTTCGGGCAGTATGCTCCGCCCATCGAAAGGAGGAAGTAACTGGAACGAATGAATACAGCTTTTATAACAACTCCTCACCCCTCCTATTGGCTGATTAATTTGGGGTGCTGATTGGCAAATTATTGTGAGGTGCTGATTTGTTATTGAATGCATGTTACCGATTGGTCAGTACATTTTGCTCATCCTAGTCCAATGCCCTCAGTGTACTGCAAGCTGTAGTTATAGATGTCGATTTGTTATTAAGGGAGAGCCAGATATCACGAATGGGCTTGCCGTTTTCTTGAAGGACCGTGCGATGTAAAAGTATCTCCATAGCATCTCTAATTCTCCTTATGTGCCAGTAGTGGGGCAACTTAGCATAACAATTGTGCATTTTGTGAGGAAAGCACTAAATTTGGCACACTAGTAGCCTATCATATTATGAACAGATTTGGATATTGGGCCATCTCAAAATTTTTGATGGCAGTGGAAAATGGCTGCCACAGCCATCAGCGGCTGAATTTGAGATGGCCCAATATCCAAATCTGTTCATAATATGATAGGCTACTAGTGTGCCAAATTTGGTGCTTTCCTCACAAAATGCACAATTGTTATGCTATATTTAGCTAAGTTGCCCCACTACAGTGACTGATGGATGTGATAAGTTTGCTATCTGACCACAGTATGCGATGATTATTGGTCTGTGCATAATTGACAATTGCTGATTTTTCCCATCCTCCTCTTCCATGATATGCCTGATGTTCTTTCAATCTAGTGGTGAATGTCCTGCCAGTTTCACCAATATAAACTTTGCTGCATTCACATGGGATTCGGTAAACACCTGGATGGTGGTTAGGAAGCCTTCTGTCCTTATGGTTGTGAAGAATAGATTCAAGTTTGTGTGTCGAGCGATGGCGTACTGTTATATTAGCAGTCTTGAGAATCCATTGTAAATGGTGTGATGCACATCCAATGAAGGGAAGAGCAACATATGCTCTGGCTTTCGGTGTTGGACCACGAGCTCTTGGTGGTTTCGTGATGATCTTGTGAGCGGGATAACCGTTGAATTTAAGGACATCCGTGATGTGGCGTAGTTCGCGATGCAGGTTATACTTGTCACTGATGGTGCAGGCACGACGAACAAGAGTGCTGCTCACAGACTGGAGAGTTGAAGGATGATGAAAAGAGCGGTAGTTGAGGTAGCGATCCGGATGAGTCGGTTTCCTGTAAACTCGGTGAGAGGGTTTGCCATTAGGAGCCTTGGTAATAAGGATGTCAAGAAAAGAAATAGACTGTTGTTGCTCAACTTCCATGGTGAATTTGATGTTGCAATGCTGATTGTTAAGGCGCTGAAGAAACGTATTGACATCTATTTTGCCTTGTTGCCATAAAAGAAATAAGTCATTGACATAACGTAGCCAGAACTTAGGTTGAAATGGTGCTGAGAGAAGGGCCGAGCATTCAAATCCTTCCATAAAGATGCTTACTACTATGGGTGAGAGTGGAGAACCCCCAGCAGCACCTTCCTTTTGTTGGTAGAATGAATCTCACCATTTGAAAGACATAGAATTGAGACACATAAGAAGGAGTTCGTGAATTTGTTCTGGTGATAAATAAGTACGTTCCTTAAGGATGGAGTCTTCTTGTAGACGATGTTTGATGATAGAGCAGACCTCTGGAACAGGGATGTTGGTAAAAAGTGATTCTACGTCAAAACTAATGAGAATGTCAAACTGCTGAATGTGTTGACTAGAATGTTATATTGTGTAGAATGTTTTATTGATAATTATGACGTCATAGGTCACGTGGTGTGGCAGCCGTGCTGGAAAAATGGAAAAACATTGGATCTCTGTACCTCTGAAACTGCACCAAAGAAAAATTTGAAACTTGGCACATGGCAAGTACACATGGGGAATAAGTGTTTTTTATGACGTCATAGGTGTCTTCGTAATGTCATAATTGCATATGGAGTATGCTACATCTGATCAGTTTGAAAAATTTTGAGGGTCATCTATGGATAAAATGGTCCACAGAAAAATTTTGATGACGTCATCAGTCACGTGATTCGGCTACCATTTTATTGTTTTTTTTGTTTGCTTTAAACCTTCAAAAACCTTCTCTGAAATGGCTGAGATTAATCTCGAGATGAAACTTTACATGTATGACCGCCGATCCATGAGGAACAAAATGTTCACACACATGACGTCATAAGTCGCATGGTTTTGCAGCCATATTGGATTTACCCAAAAACTATTTTTTAAATCTTCTTCTCCAGAATGGCTGGACAGATCGAGGAGAAACTTCACACAAATGTTCCCCAAGCCTTGAGGAAACTAGGGCATTCATGAATAATTGATGTCACATGGTCTGGCAGCCATATTGGATTGAGCGAAAATCTTTTTAAAAATCCTTTCACTTGAATCACTTAATCAAGCGACATGAAACTTCACAATTATGATCTAGTCATCATGGAGAATACATGTTTTAAAATTTCAACTTGATCGGACGCATGGTGTGGCAGCCAGATTTATTAAATTTTTTGAATGTGGGTTCTTATTTATTTTTAGTTTTTGAATAAGGCTCACTTGGCTGTGCCTAGATAGGTTTGAGGGTATAGGAGTAGCAGCTGAAATGTGAATCCTATCCAGGTTCCTCCTGATGACTTCATCTTTGCTTCTTGCTTGTTCGGGTTCCTTCTCATTACGACAATGCAGGACTGTACCTATTTGGTCTTACAAGGATATCTAACACAGGTGGAGGCCATTCAGCCCATCATGCCTGCGTAAACACCACACTAATTTATCTACACAAAATCCAAGGAAGAAAATGCAAAAATATATATATTTTAAAAAAAAATATTTGAAGTTTTTGTAGTTTTTTTGTATTCTATTTTTCTTTTATCTTCTTCCCCTCAGGGGAGGGGGCATGGGCCTGGCCAAAACACACACATCAACCACACAACACCCCTCGACAAGACCCCAAACAGCACTCCGTACACATGCACACAATCACCAATCAACGCTCAAACTACCTAAAAGCCCTGTCAAAATCCCCATACCCCTCTATCTCCATAACTTCCAGGTACCTATATAATTCCAATTTAAACTTATCTACTTTTTCTGCTGCCACGACCTTTCCAAGGAGGCCATTCCATGCATTGACTACTCTGAGTAAAATCTTAATCTCTGAGTCTTACATTTGATTTGAAATAAATATTTTTTCATCCCATTCTAAATCCAATTGAAATAATAATAAACATCATGGGTCAGGGTCAGGTGTTCGATCAAAGCGGGGTTGCATCAAAGTGGGATGTCTTGGTACCTGGTCAGTCACTGCCAGCAGTTATAAAGTGGCAGTTCTAATTATGTCTCTTGTTAATCACGTAACACACCAGTACACAAACACCACACAAAATACACCACGTAAAACCCTTACCGTGTTCTTCCCCCTCTTTCGACAGTTGTTTCTTCGCACCAAGCTCTTGAAACTGATATTCTTCTTACAAAGGTAGTAGTAAAGCACACAATCCGAAACGCTCTGTACACAGAAACATAGATGATTTGTTTGATATGTGTGCACCACCACACAAGGGAAGATGTCATTCAGTTGAACAACAATGCATGGATTCCATGTGACTGCAGCACATAATTTCATCATGGAAGGTTGGCACCATGTTAAATGTCTACAGCTGCCATGCATCAAAAAGGAACTGACCTTACGATCCAAATACGAAGAAATTAGTGCAAAATTCTTTGGATGTTGAATGAACCTGTACAACAGATAGGTACAAACATGCACACGAAAAAGGTTTGTCATGCATGTCCATGATGGGTCATTATCACATATATTTGGTGTAAAATCATTTTGCACGCATATACATATGACGACCAGCGAGGTTCAGAGTTTAGTGAAAAGAGCCGTCAGTTGATCCTTGATAAAGAGATTATGACAGAAGCAATATGGAATACAACCATGTTAGTGGTCCAGAAGTGCTTCTTGTATCAGTGGGACTCACTTTTCCCTGAAGACCTCTTTTTCATGGTCAGACCAAACGTTCATGTGCTGCCTCTCTTTGTAAAGCATCATGGGATCTTCAATGACGCCGTTCCGATTCGTGAATTTCACTCGCCGTTGTTCCGTGTCATACAGCATTGGCGGAATGACAGCTAACTGCTTCATCTGCTTCTCAATATTCTGTTTGAAACATAAAACCGACATCCAATACACACGCTATCTAAAGCACTCACAGGAAAAAAAATTCTCACTCTGAAACATTTGCATACTGTTCATGTACAAGCATCCACAGGAATAATCATATTCCTTGGCTTGCGTGTTCTCAGCAGGAAATTATTCTGGAGAAGTTCCACTGAAGGAAGACAGACGTCAACTTTACCTCCTGCTCGGAGAGTCCGTCGATGATCTCTGCCATTTCATGCTCGCTGCGCGCAATGGTGGCTGGTAACCCAGAACCTCGCTGACCAACTCTACTGGGCAGACAGAGGCACATAAGCAGCCAGACGCCAAAGAGAAATAAACTATCCTTTGTAGCAAATACGTTCTCAGGAGGACTTTACAAAGAGGAATGTCTGAGCTAGCAAGTAATTGAGGGTCCTGGGGTAATGTGTCAGGTCCAAAACTGTGCTGTTGTACATCCACAATGCCTTTCCTACATCTATAATCCTTTGACCTTCAGCATAATCAGTGTGCACTAAATGTGCTCGTTTTTATAACCATACCACTTCTCATGACAAAACAACAGGTTTTTGACATAAAAAAATAGAGATCAAGGCTATTGGTAGAGCCAAATAAGGCTGAAACAAAGGGTAAAGGGTACTGACAATGGGTCAATGGAAAAACAAGGGGACATGCAAGTTAACAGAATCAGCGAGAGTAAAGATGATCATTTTGCCGATATGAAGAAGGGGGGGGTGGGGTTACCTGAAGTGGAAATACAGTAGTCAGAAATAGGTACGAGTGAAGACCAAAGATCGCACCTTCTTGTTACCTTGAAGGACACGAAGGAAGAGCATGCAAATGGACAGGCACAACGAAATTCCATAGACACAACAAAAGACGGGACAAAGAAATAGAGGTGAGCAGAGGTTGGGTTTCTTTGAAAGTTTCATAAAGACGACTTACAGTGCCTGAGGAAAGAGAGCCGAGCGAGAATGGATGGAAAGACACATAGATTGATAGATAGATAAATAGACATACACTACATGGCCAAAAGTATGTGGAAACCTGCTCGTCCAACATCTCATTCCAGAATCATGGGCATTAATATGGAGTTGGTCCCCATTTTGTTGTAATAACAGCCTCCACTCTTCTGGAAAGGCTTTCCACTAGATGTTGGAACATTGCTGCGG
>CM068955.1:116988744-117027425 GCA_035128595.1 Eptatretus atami
AGATTCCACCACACAGGTATGAATCATTTCTCAACACACCAACACATTCCAAAAACACACCAAACCACCCATCCCAACCACTCAGGTACTAATCATTTGATATCACAACACAAACAACGCATCAACACGAGAAGGGCACTCTTCGACGTCACCAGATATGCCTCCGCCCACATTATTACATTATACATACTTGCACCAAGTTTGATTTTAATCCCTGAACCCAGACGCAAAATATTAAATAATTCTAGCTGCCAGACCATGCGTCCGATCAGGTTGAAATTTAAAAATATATATTCCCCATGACTACGACATCATAATTGTGAAGTTTCAAGTCGATCAATGAAGTGGTTTCAGTGAAATACATATATTTTAAGATTTTCGTTCAATCCAACATGGCTGTCAGACCATGTGACCTATAAATTATTTGTGAACACCCTGGTATCCCCAAAGCTTGGGTAACATGTCAGTGAAGTTCCCACTCGATCTGTCAAACCATTCTGGAGAAGATTTTTAAAGGTTTATTCTTCAAGAAACACATCAGAGCTGCTAAACCATTGGACCTATGACATCATAGGTGGAGAACTTTTTGTCCCTCATCACACGTGTAAAGTTTCGCCTCGATCTGTTCAGCCGTTTTTAAGAAGAGGGTTTATGAAGGTTTTTTTAATGTTAAAAAATATGACTTAGCTGTATCACATGACTGATGAATCATCAATTCCCCCCCCCCCCCCCCCCCCCCCCCACCATACATTTAGCCCTGGATGACATTCAAAAAATTTTATACTGATCGGATAAAGCGTTCAATATATACAATTATGACGTCATAATGAAGCCACCTCTGACATCATCAAAAAAATCACATTTCCCATGAAGAATACTTGACATGTGCCAAGTTTCAATTTTTTCTGTGGAGCAGTTTTGGAGATGGAGGTCCAAAGTTTTTTCTTTTTTCCAACATGGCAGCCACACCATGTAACCTACGACGTCATAATTATCATTACATTCCACATGAGTAGTTGCACCTATGGTGAAAATTTTGTCAATTGGATAAGCGGTTGCAGAGAAAACAGAGAAAATTAGCAGGGACGGACGGACGGACGGACGGACAAACGTACGGACAACTCAAAAACATAATGCCTCCGGGGACTTCGTCAGTAGAGACATAAAAAGGTACAAAAACGGATCCCCTTAACCACAGACAAATTAGCTTACTTCCATTCAAAAATCATGGAATCCATCATCGCAGTTGACATAAAATCATTCCTTTTCTCAAACAGCCTCATCTCAGATCATCAATTCCGATTCAGACCTGGTCACTCTGCCTTGGATATGCTACTTCTACTCCCCTAACAATAGATGGAGGCCCTCAATATCAGGCATGAGATCAGGGCCATCTCTCTGGACATACCTTGAGCTTTTGATACAGTTTGGCATCCCACCTTGCTCTCCAAATTGTCTGCCTATAGAATCCAAGGCTAACTCCACTCTTGCATTACTGACTTCCTCCCCTCTCATAGACAAGGTGTGGCTCTCAATGGAACCCTTTCATCTCCTCTCCCTGTCAAGGCTGGAGTACCCCAAAGCAGTACTCTAGGCCCCATCTCATTCTAAATCTTCATCAATGATCTCACTGACTCTCTGGCAAATCCTCTATCTCTTTGGTGATGACTCCACTCTCTACCGAGAGATCCCTCATCAATCTGACAGACAGGCAGCAGCCTCTTCCCTCTCCTCAGACATTGCCAAAATCACAAACTTGTCAAACACTTGGAATATGTCTTCCAATACTAAGAAATCTATCTCTATCTCTCTCTGAAAGGACCGTACCACAAACCCTCCCATCTACTTTCTCAACAAGCCTCTGGAAGAGGTTCAGTCACTTAAACTCTTGGGTCTCACTCTCAGCCATGATCTCTTGGGAAGCCACATTTAATAGTTTGCATCCAAAGTCAAAAGCCGACTGGGCATCCTGTCGTTCAAAGTCCTTCCTTGGCATGCCCGAGCTTCTATCCACCGACAAGGCTTTCATCCGCAGCTTGATGGTGTACTGCTCTCCCCTCTGAGCTGGTTCCCCTGCCTCATCTTGCTCAGCTTGACGCCATGGAAACCAAGGCTTTCAAGATCATTGGAATCTCTCACGATGAAGCTGAGTCTATGGACCTATCATTTCGCCATTGCCGACAGTTTGGTGGTCTCTCCGTATTCTTCCGCCTCATTGCTGGTATTGCACCCTGTGCCCTCTCCATGGTTTGTCCACCATAACACAGTCCACCAGCAACCCCCTCAGAGTGAAACTGCCTAAATCCAGAAGCATTGTTCACCTCCACTCATTTATTCCTCTTTTTTCACACCTGTGGAACCACCTTTTCCACTCTCATACTTCCCTCCAAGTCTTCAAGACAGCTGTTCAAGTTATCCCCCATCCAAAAAAATGATCTTTTCTACACCAGTTAAACCACCCCTCAACCTTCCTAAAATTCTCCTTGTGTATCCTTCGCGGTCCTTGAGAACCCTTCGCGTTCTCCCCTATCCCTCATCGTTACCTGCATCCCCTGTTTGTAGTTCTCCATCTACTTTTTCCCTCCGCCCTGCTGTTAGCATTTCCCCTTTCTCATGCTGTCCCCTTTGTTATGTGGTGTCCTGGTCTGTTCTGTGTTCTAGCTTTTCAACGAGCCCTGACCATGTATCAAAACCCCCCCCCCAAAAAACCCAACCACTCAGGTACTATTCATTTTTCAACACACAAACACACATACCAAAAGCAACCCCATGGCTCAGTATTAATCACTCAACACACCAACACACATCAAAACATACCACACCACTCAGGCATGAATCATTTGTTCTAAACACACCAAAAATAACAATAATAATAATAACAATAATAATAATAACACGGCTCAGGAATTAATCAATTGTTCTCAACCCACTAACGCCAATTTCAGCTTTACATTTCCGTCATGTAAGGCTCTACACAACAAAACATACGTCTTGATGTTCTCATGGTAGACGATCGTGTCAGACGGTTGATTATACAGCGGCTGCAAGCAAATCGGAAAAATAGTTAAAAACACACACACAGGAGTGGATAAAAGATGGATTTATCAAGAATAAGGTAAATCACACTGTTAACAGAAAATAATGGAGCTGATCATATCAACAGGGCAGACCTGAGGTCAAATACAATCCCCGGACTGCTTATACCGATTCAACCAGCTTGATCTGAGATAACCAAAAGACTGCCGAGTTCCATAACATCTCCCAGAGGTAGTGGAGTATCATGACTTTGTATCATGGCTTCTAACTTCTGCCACAGAAGGTGGATGTAGGTTGTGTTTTCACCCCTGTCTGTCTGATTGTTTGTCTCTGTCTGTCTGTGAGCAGGATATCTCAAAAAGTTGTGTACAGATTTGGACGAAACTTGGTGGGCAGGTTGGGTGTGTGACAAGGAAGAATTGATTCGATTTTGGTGAAGATCCGCATTCGGCAAAGAGGATTTTTTTTTAATTTCTCAGTGATTCTTCATAATTATGCCTGGTGTTGGCTTAATGGTTAGGGTGGTGGGCTTTGGATCCTGGGGTCCTAAGTTCAAATCCCGCTCAGCTGTTGAATTAATACCAGGTGGGGTTAACTTGGCCTGTCATCCTTCTGAGGTCGGCAAAATGAGTGCCAGCATGCTGGTATACTGTGTCGGAGTGGCGACCCGTCCAGGATTGTGCCCAATAGCCAAGGAGACTGCTTCGGCAGCACCAACGCTCTGCACAGAGTATGGTCCCAATCTCCTCCTCCTCCTTCATAATTGAGAGATAGGGCCAAAATGATATGCAATATAACATGACAGTTGTGGATGGATTATGACAAAACTTGGTGGATGACTTGGGGAGACAAGAACAAGATGATTAGATTTTGGTTATGGTACGGATGCAGATCTAGCCGATTAGTGGGATTCAAAATGTAAACTGTTCAGCCTGGTGGAGGTATGCATTCTACCAAGTGCTGTTCTAGTTCCCTCTGCTTGGTAATCCTGTCCTTGCATTGTTACATGTAATTTTGTCTCTTTCAACATGCCCAACACAAGCAATCTGCTTTCTGGGACTCACACAGCTTTCTGTTACTGTTTTCATGCATTGTACTGTATTGAATATGAAGGAGGAAATAAATGTTATTGAATTGAAAAAAATAGAATGAGGGCACATTAAAAAAAATAGACACAATAAACAAACAAACAAACAAGCAAGCAAAAAATCACGAACCAGCTCCAGCTTTGGTCCAAGTCCCTCCAAAACCTTGTGTTCAGCTTCAGCCTTTCTCTGAAAGGAACGTTAAAAACACACACATTGGCCCATGAAAACAATCAGCTTAGTCTTTGTATAGTGTTGCAAATAAAAGCAATTAATTTACAACAGTACACCTTGAACATGAGCACAGCTTTTGAGGAACTAGGGACGGATGGACATACACACACACACACACACACACACACACACACACAACTTTGTAAAATGTTTTTACATGCAGCAAACCACATCGTTGTATCCCATTTCATTATTCTTATGGTTCGAATTTGATATGTATATATATATATATATATATATATATATATATATATATATATATATATATATATATATATATATATATATATATATATATATATATATTGTAGTGGACAAAAATATGGAAACACCAATGTAAAGTCACTTAATAGGGCTGCCACGTGCGGCCGGTACGGCCTGTAGGCACTGTGGCATAGAGTCTGCCAGCGTCTGGAATTTTGCAGGAGGGATGCGGCACCATTCTTCCACGAGAAAGCCAATCAATTCACACCTGTTTTATGGAGGTGGAAAACGCTGTCTCGAGCATCATTCCAGAATATCCAAAAAATGCTCGAGTGGGTTCAGATCTGGTGACTGAAAAGGCCATGACATATGGATAACATCAGTGTGACACTCATCAAACCATTGGATGACCATGTGTGATCTGTTGGTGGGGGCATTGTCATCCTGGAAGACCACTCCTGGTAGGAAGGAAATGCTGCAACATGGGGTGAATATGATCACTCAATACCATTAAGTAGCCATTGGCATTGGCCTTGCCTTCTAAGGGAATGACTGCCCAAACTATGGCAGAAAAATGCATCCCACAACATTACAGAATGACCAGAACCATTCGCTGATGGAACCAAGCACTTGGGGTTGTAGAGTTCTTTAGGTTGGCGCCACACGCGCACACCTCCATTTGTGGAGAACATGGTGAAGGATGATTCACATAACTACATCACATTTATCTACTGCTCGGTAGTCCATTGCCTGTGCTCTTTGCACCACTGGACTAGCAAATGTGCATTGCCAGGTGTTATGAGTGGTTTGTGCATTGCAACCCGATGATAGGATCCCGCTCTGTGGAGTTCTCGGCCGACCAATTTTGATTAAAAACTGGCTGCATGTGCCCCAGATTGAAATTTACAGTCAAATGATCTGCAGTTTCTCACCTGCTTTGCCTTGCACTTCAAATTAATGAACGGATATCATGATCCTGGAGTAAGCACTTCCACCCACCGTTGCCCTTTGCTGATGATGTCTTTCCTTCGGAGTTCCATGCCAACATCACCTTCGACTTAGACATCGTTGCTTGTGAAACATCAGCATGTTGAGGTGTCTGTCACTGAAGCTTCTGCCAAACACGCCTCAATGATCACCCCTCTTTTAGTCACTGGTGTCTCCCCTTGCACCCACGCTAGCCATAATTAAAGGCAACCAGGCCTGTGCAGCATTTTTATACATGACCCGAAGCATGCTGGGATGTTATTGCTCATTAACACATGGGCCACACCTGTGTGGAAGCTGTTGCTTCGATAAACTTGGTGTCCCTCATTTACCCAGGTGTTTCCATTTTTTCTGTCCACTACCTGTATGTATGGACGTTTGTGTGTGTGTGTGTGTATATATATATGTCTGTAAGTTGGTTGACAAGTTCACGAAAATAATGCTTCTTGCATCCAACTTTGATCATAACTATTGCAAACATCAGAGCATTTTATGCTGCGAGTCCAAACAGAGCGGAGGTTAAATACATTTTCTTTTTAATGACATCTAAGGCTTAGGGTGGAGCATGTACTTGGGACAAGAACAATAAATAATAGAAGCCAATAACCTTTTACGTTATTAAGAAAAATAATAGAAGCCAATAACCTTTTACGTTATAAAGACCATTAGTAGACAAAGGTCAAATCAACACAGTACATAGATAGGATTTGAAACTGGAATCGCACCATAACAAGCTATGTGCTCAGGTGGGAATGCCAAGCATGGCAGCCCAACAACAATTTTAGTACAAGTGTGACCCCAATATGCATTATCATTCAAATCTGGGTCACAATTGGACTCAGATTGTTATGACACATGAAACAGATCATTGCAATTTACCGCAAGGCTTAAAACCAAAAACCTAACAAATGTGGTGGATGTTCAAATGATGTAAATTTTTCCAAAAATAAAATAATATGTGAATGAAATATTACAATGAGATTGTAACAAATGCATTTCATAACTTACACTTCATTTGGAACAAAAACCTGGTTTGTTGCATCAAGTTTAGTCATTGTACATTGCTACCAAATCAATTTTGCTCTGTGCATGAGGATTCCTGTCCTACAGCAAATCTTTAATGACAAAACTCTTTTTGCAGACTTAAAACACAAGTCCTATGAACATATGATTCCTTTCATTGCGAGCTCCCCACCAGGAACATCAAATGCAATAGCCAGATCAGGAGGATCAAATACAACAGCCCCATCAGGATCATACTCTGTTTTCATCGTAGATAATCTGTACAATGCTGCGGTGCTTGGACTCGACAGGAGGGGGTGAAACGGGCTTTTCAAGCTTCACGGGCTTGGCAGCATCCACTTCCAATTGTTGCTGGGAACAAAATATGCGAAAGTTAAAACAGCGGGTCGAGGAAGTTGTTGATGGTCCAAATACTTGAAGATTATCTTACAGCTTTTAACCACATCATTAGCATTGCAGCCATCAATGTGCAAGTCAGTTTATTATATCAATTATCAATAACATGATCACAAACTTTCATGTCTGGAATTCTGTTACATGTTATAAATTCAAAGTTGTGAAGAGAGAGAGAAATGTAATGAGCTTAATTGGATACCTGCTTTTTGCGGAGCTTTGCGATCGCCTGCTCCACCTTGGCAATCTCCCGGTCCACCCGGTCCATACTCTGCAAGAGCTCCTCCTTAGAGAGCTTGGACGGAGAGCCATCCAGGTCCTCTGTGGAGGGCAGCACGGTGCTTGGCGGAGATACAGGTTCCACTTTGCCTGGAAACCCCATGTCCTGCAAAGCACAAAATAAATGGGTGTTTCTGCTTATTTCTGCTGAAGCAAAGATCGTTGCTCAAGCCCCAAAAAGTAAGAAAACGTGCATCTGGATTTGGAATGAGGAAATATCATCAGGTGGTTTTTAACTCGTAACGTAGTGGGGAAAAAAAAATGCAAATATACGCGTTTCAAATCGGAGACAAAATGCCACCAACTCTTTTGACGTGGGGAGCTGGTGAGCCATCAGCTGTGACAGGAAGAGAAGACAGGCTGAGAGGGTACGCTGCCTCAGGTATGGTGGACTCTAGACGAGGCCGCTTCTTTTCCAAGCCATCTCCTTCGGTAAATAACAAGCCTTCGTGTCCTCCGGTGATTCTCCGCTCCTGGGGCCTGCAATTAGACTGGTGTGTTTGTGGACTGGTATGACCGTCTTTATTTAGTTCTTAATGTCAACAAGACAAAGGAAATGATTTTTTGGATTTTCGCCACTTAACAGGTGGTCATGACCCTTTGATTATTCATGATCATAGTATAAAACAAGTTTATGAGTTCAAATATTTGGGCACGGAGATCGATAACTAATTAAAATGGAGCCATGGACAATGGAGACATATTTCTCCATTGCCTGTGATGTTGCTTTCATGAGCGTCAGTTTTGTTCAATTTCATTATTTGATATATGCATGCATTGGCACACCTGAACCCCACTCCCCTCACCTATTACCACATCTGACTTTATTTTAAGATAGCTGTACTTGCATTTGTGCTGCCTAGTCTGGGTTTGATCGAGATAAAAAAAGGATCAGACCATAAGATGTTATCCTGATGCTTTTAAGGCAAGGTGTTGCATTATCTACCATATAAAAACAATTGTTGTGTATTTGTTTGTGTGATGTCTGTCCCCTTCAAAAGACGACTTAAGAAGGGTTTTAAAGGCCAATCTTTGAACACGACTGTGTGTTCATTGCGGTCTATTTTTTCAGGAGTCAAAAAAAACAACTCGTAAAACATTATTATATTAATACGCTAAGCCATATTTTGTGGACATATCTCCTCCGAAACTGCCGGATGGATTGTCGCCACATTCGGCATGCGGGTGCTCTGTGGTCTAATGTACAGCATGGTCTATGTGAGATCGTGCCAGACGGACAGGTTTGGGAATTTTTGGCGATTTTCTAATTTTTACATTTGTTTGCATGACGACGTGTGACGTCACCGCTGAGAGGCGTAATGACGTCATGACATCATCGGTCATTCGCTGACGTCATTACGTCTGTCGTCGACAGACTGTCACCGCTGAGAGGCATAATGCCACTCCTAGAAAACAGCGTCTGCAATGTAAAACCCTCTTCTGACATGCTACCTCAGAAGGTGCATTTGACACAAAAAAATGTAAGAAGAAACATTGTATATAAAGAAATTCTATAAATCACATTGTGAACACTGGATATATTGACGTCCTAACGAACCCTCACTTTAGAAACTTCACACGGAGTGCGGGTTGGATTAGTTTTCCATTAAAGAGTAATTACGTCTCTTCTTTTGGAAATGTAGACGGTGACTTGCAACTGGGCCTCAATGGCAGTGCACAGAAGCGTTTTAAAAAAATAACTAAAAATACAAGGCACAGGGAGGTGAAATTCGCTGCACGTGATGTGTTACGTGCGCAGAGTAAAACGAGTGTTCATTTACATAGTGTGATGTCTTATAAATAAAGAAGATGTTAGCACACCTGACGCTAGGCCGAGGTTTCAGGCTTTGGCATGCTCACGAGGCTGTACCCTCAAAATGAAAGGTCCCAGAAGATAAAGACAATAGGGTAACATCTGTACATGTAGTGTTTTTACATAACGCTTCTTCTTGCTACAAAACATCTCCTCCTCCTCCTCCTCCTCCTCCTCCTCTGAATATTTCGAATGAAATAATTCCAACCCGTCATTTTTGACGGGCTTTTATACTGGTAGAGTATGTAGTCCTTTCAGAAAGAACATTAACCTCGCCACCTTCTCTGCACGCACTCGCTCATACACATTAAAAAGCCACTTTTGTAAACAATAGGCCATGTGGTGATATCCAAATCAAGTTCCAAATTCCTGCCCTGAATAATGCTGGGAATAAAATGCCAAATCACCCAAAGCATCGACAGCTTTTGGACTCCCTTGGCAGCATTTGTTCTCCTGTTTGGATGGTGCATAAAATGCGGTTGCAGCGTCCACCATTCTGCCCACCTTTCGTTCGATGCTTGGTATTCAGACAGCAGAGATGGCCTTCGCCGATGCTGAGGAGAGCCAAAATCTTGGTTGTGTGGTCGGAATTCTGCAATTGCAAACTCCGTCTGCAGGGCACAACACGCACCATGCGGTGATATATCTCAGACGGAGGTTCATCTCAGACAGATGGATGTGTTTTATGTTCATTGCCATTAGAGGACTTGTCATTGCAAATTCCAGAAAGTCATTTTAGCAAACACCAAAAACACTCTGACGCTGTTTGAAAAGGTTTTGTATCACAACCACCATGAATCTATTACTAAAAGGAGAAGTGCGTGTGTGTCTGTGTGTCTGTGTGTCTGTGTCTTCATTCTAAAGGGTTCCTGTTGTCGTAGCATTTTAAAAATGGTGCCGTTGGAAAGCTAATAATCGATTTACTTGGAACAAAAAGTATGTCCTTTTAATCATAAAGATGCCCATTTTAAAAGTCAATGTTTCCAGGATTGAGGAAGAAGAAGTGGAGCCTCGAGCCTCAACATGGCGGTTCCTGCTTTTAAAAGAGTCCTGCGTATGTTCGTGTGTTACCTGGAGCAAAAATTTGTGTCCGTTTAACCATAAACGTGCCCGTTTTAAAAGCCCCACTTTCTGGGATTGAGGAAGACGCCGTGGGAGAGAAGGGTGAGATGGACAGCACAGAAGGGTATGGTGGGGTGGACAGGAAAGGAGGATGGGAAAGTGGACAGGAAAGACATGTGAGGTGGACAGGAAAGACACATGAGGTGGACAGGAAAGATACGTGAGGTGGACAGGAAAGACACATGAGGTGGACAGCAAAGAAGGATGAGGTGGAAGTCAGAGAAGGGTGAGATGTAAAGAAAAGAAGGGGGAGGTGGACAGGCAAAAAGGGTGAGGTGAGGTGAGGAGAGAGGAGAATAAAAAGAAAAGGGTGCATGTAAACAACGCAAAACACACATCGATCTCGGACCAAATAAGCTCGAGCATTTCCGACTCGGTGACGATCGTTTCAGAAGCTAAATTCGATCTTTGCACATCTTTTGAAGTTGTTGACACAATTCCCATTTTATTCACGACACCTAAACCTGTGAAATAACACCTGTGCTCCGTGACAGTTCAACCAAGGCCTTGCACAGCATAAGACGACTTGCATATAAAGATGAATATGAAAAGTCGACAACGTGTCGTGCATTTTTCCTTTGACCAAAATGAATTTTTCAAAAAGGCTATGCAGCAGTCTTGAAGCAACACATCGCTCTTGCTTTCACAAGGTTTCAGAGCTGGCTATCTTTATTGCCAGATGTTGTTGAACTTTGTTGTTGGAGACATTTCCCAAAGTTATAAAGAAATTGCACAGAGATCCAAATTCAATCCAAAGAGTGGGATGGACATCTCATCGACGAGTAATGAAGGTTGAGGCACAAAGTGAAGGTACAAAAAAATAATAATAAAAGCAAAATGGTGAGTTGTGTGCAAGAAACAGACTTCAGAACAACAAACCACAAGGGACAACATGGGAAGGTCACAAAACAGTCAGAATTCAAGGCTGGACTCTAGAGCTTTTTCTTGCGTATGGCTGCTTGGCTGCCGGGTAGCCATCATTTTGTTGGGGCGCGACTATGCTGCTGATGCTGTGCCCCGATACCGATACACTGGTACTCATTTCGCCGACATCGGAAAGATGACAGGCTGAGTCAACCCCACCTGGTGTTAATTCAGCGGCCAACGGGGCTCCGACTCAGGACTCCATGCACACTTGATTCTGAATTGTCTAGCCTGTGTTCGAATCCTGACCCAGCTATAAAATGTCATCCTGGTGTTTCGAATGCAGAGCGAGGAATCAATGTGCATCGGAATCAATGTGCATCAATGTGCATTGCAGATTCCAGAAAGTCATTTTAGCAAACACTCCCTTGGATGGACGTTAAGCCGGGTGTCTAATCAGCTGGCATTGGTTGACGGACGTTTAAAGGTCCCACGATGTCTTTCGCGAAGAGTAGGCGAGTAATCAGCAGTATCCTAAACAAATTACAAATTCCTGCTTTGACCTACAAGAGACATTGGCTTCATCGGCATTGCCATGGCTATACAAGAACGACTGAAAACCCAGAGCCACGTGCTGCTGACGATCGAACGGATGAATCTCACCATTATGTAAACAGTTGCTTTGTTTCCGCTGCAGATTTTGTGCGCGAAGAATCAGGACAAAAGCAAACCGTGAGCTCCTTATGCAAATCTGATGCCCTTTGTCTTTTTGCTCGTCCGAGAGCCTAGACCCAAGTAAAAAACAAAACCGGTCACTTCAACAAGTCACGCATCACGTCAAGCGCTCACAGATTTGTGAGCGAAAGGTTACCTACTTTTGGTGAAAAACGACAAACAGGCATGCATCGTACGGTCATGACAGGCAATGTTGTGAGCAACCGAGTAAGTGTGGGGAAAATGAGAATAAAACAAACAACAAACGACACAACATTATTCACATTGTGGGTGAAATGAAAATCAGGACATTGTAAACTCAACCAATTTTAACAGCTCTATAATTACAATGCATGCTTTGGAGTTGGAAAAGAGGGAGATGTTGTTTTTTTTTTGGCAGGAAGTAATTGCTGCTGCTTTGAACATAAAAAAAAAAAAATGTCCATTTTTAAAAAAAAGAGATATAATTTATTTTTTTGACACAACATCGAAGGCACGGAATGGAGCTGCCATCAACACGTGTCTCTCTCTCACTCAAACACACACACACACACACACACACACCTACTGGGTTTGGGGACAGGGTGGTCACTTCCCGAGACACTGGCTACCGACGACATTGTGCTGGAGCTTACCTGGGACTGGCGTGTTGCGGGGAAGGCGTATTGGATATTCGCTGATGGGTAACGGCCTTGCTCGGCAGAGAAGCCTGGCTGGCCTGTGGGATAGGCCAAGCCCGACATTACGACAGGCGGCAGCTAGCGCCAGCAACCCCACACATCCTCCACTTGAGTCAATGCTGGAAGCAAAATGAGGAAACAAAAGACGGGTCAATAGCTCGCATGACATTGCATCGTTTCGGCAGAAAGTTGCAGGAATTTTGATGTTTAACAATGTCCTCGAGTTAAGTGTCATGAAAAGCATCCTGTGCACGTCCGTCACACTGCACAACGTGTGTTCCTCAATGATCTCCTGGATGTGCACACCCACTCACATCCAATGTCGTAACATTCATGATATGCAGCGACAATCTGAAATACTGTGCCACGCTCGACACCTCATTTAACCCTCATGTTGTAGGCAGTTACAAACTGCGCAAGCCTGACAGCTGCAATCACAGAGCTCTTTGCCCGAGCAATTTCTGCAAAGTGTTTGGAAACGCGCTTGAAACAAGAGCTTTCGACGTGACGCGCAACAATCACTGTGGACAGAAACAAAAGACGACCACGTTTCCGATTCACAACCTTACGGACATCATGCCGCGTCACCGATGCCGGAAAGGTAGAGCAAAGCAATAATTGCAGTTTTAAGGCATTGCAAGATGAAGTGACCCCATGATGCTGGGTATACGCTGACTGGGCGTGCGAGAATTCACTTACAATTTGTTCAGGATGCCGGTGATAACTTGCTTACTCTTTGTTGAAAGGCACGTGGGATCTTTAACGTCCAACAATTATTAATTATGAGCAAAGGTACCCTGGGTTGGTCCCTCCCACCTGACCAAGACAGCGGGCTGACCAAGATGGCACGCTGCCATCCTGGTAAGGCTTTTTCACCTCCACCACCGAAGGTGGAAGTAGGTTGTTTTCACCCGGGCTGTCTGTCTGT
The DNA here is from genome assembly GCA_035128595.1 of Eptatretus atami. NCBI lineage: Eukaryota > Metazoa > Chordata > Myxini > Myxiniformes > Myxinidae > Eptatretus > Eptatretus atami. The sequence goes on from CM068955.1 coordinate 117,002,107, forward strand.
TTGTGTGCACGATATCTCAACAAGGACAAATGTGTCCACGCACAAGCAGCGTCCTAAGGGTTTGTCGGCTAAAAAAAAAAAAAAAAAGAACAACAACTTCCGATATTTCGTCACGTGCCTTCATTAAGCCAATAGCGAAACGCGTCATAATGTATTTACGTAATTACGATATATCGTGTATTTACGAAACTAGTGCATGCCGTACGTGCGTGGCCATACGTGCGTGCCAGTATGTGCAGCTTCGTTCCTTCGCTCTCGTAAACGACGACTGGATTGGGGCATTGTTTCAATTAGATTGGACCAACCGTATCATAAATGGCCATAACTTGGGAAACACCTGGGAAACATACTCAGGTCCCCAGCGTCAATTGTGACGTCATACCAAACGAAGAAGAAGAACTGTGACGCCCCTCTCTCTCGCCCCCCCTCTCTTGTCCCCCCTCTCTCGCCCCGCCTCTCTCTCCCCTCCTCTCCCGTCCCCTCTCTCGCCTCCTCCTCTCTCCCCCTCTCTTGAATTGTGACGCCCCCTCTCTCTCACCCCCCTCTCTCCCTCCCCTCTCACCCCTCTCTCCCCCCCTCTCTCTCTGTAAATGTATTCAGAAATGTCTACCAAGCACAACAATTAATTCAAACCTTGGGAAAAAAAAACGCTTTCAAACCCTTGGGAAAATTCAAACCTTGGGATTAATTAATAATTTGAACAATTAATTCAAAATTGGGAAAAAAACAGCTTTCAAACCTTGGGAAAGACTTGGGAAACAGCTGAAACGGATGAAGAACGATATCAAACCTTGAAAAGGCACATTCTCAGGCCCCCAGCGTCGATTGTGACGTCATACCAAACGAAGAAGAAGAAGAATTGAGACGTCAATCGTGCAAAAAATATATATATAAATAAGCATTAATTGTGACGTTATTCGTGACGTCATAGCACCGTGTCTTGTCATTGGTTGACAGATAAATGGCCGTAACTTGGGAACCGCTTGTCCGATTAATATCAAACCTTGAAAAGGCACATACTCAGGTCCCCAGCGTCGATTGTACATCATACCAAACGAAGAAGAAGAAGAATTGTGACGTCAATCGTGCAAAAAAAATAATAATAATAATAAACATTAATTGTGACGTCATTCGTGACGTCATAGCACCGTGTCCTGTCATTGGTTGACAGATAAATGGCCGTAACTTGGGAACTGCTCGTCCAATTCATATCAAACCTCGAAAAGGCACATCCGCGGTCCCCAGCAATATTCCTGGCAAGTTTCAATCAGATCGGACCAGTGTCGTCGAGAAACGGCGGTCGCAGACAGACAGACAGACAGACACACACAGAGAGATTGCTGGAATTATAGATAGATAAATAATGTATTTACGAAATTACAATACGATAAATGGAATAATCTTTAAATAGTAACGTGAACTTTTCGAAACTTTAAAGCAAATGTCCGAATATATTTAAAAGTTCATGATAGACGCTCTCAAAAGGCACCGTCTATGTGAGGATGTGTACATGTGCTCAGTATTTAAGGAGATCCGGATCTTGTGTATACAAGAGCCGAGTCCTAGAGATTAAGGTTTTGTCTTCAGAAGAAGAAGAAGAAGAAGAAGAACAACGCCGAGCTCTCTATGAGCAGCGTTCGCTACGCGAGACGCTGCTAAAAAGTTGTGGACGGATTCGGATGAAACTTGGTGGGCAGGTTGTGTGTGTGGCAAGGAAGAATTGATTCGATTTTGGTGAAGGTCCGAATCCAGATCCGGATACGATAATTTTTTTAATTTTTTTCAATGATTCTTCATCATTGAGAGATTGGGCCAAAACGATACGTGGTATGATATTTGAAAAATGTAGTGGGCCCAATATGTTCTACTGGATCAGGCATTATGTGGTGGAGGTTTGCGCTCTACCGAGTGCACTTCTATATATATTTTTTATTTCTGATGAGCACCCCCAAAATAATCTTCAACAGGGGTGTTTTAATTAACCCAAACACCCAATTTTCACTCTTGCACTTCCTTGGAGTTTTCTTTATGTGTATGCAAAGTTTCAGACTGCTCGGTTTTATCGTTTTGGAGTTATGGAGGAGACACACTCACACACACACACTCTCTCACACACTCACACACACACACACTTTGTATGCAGCCTATGGCTGCTGGTTGCATCACTACTGGAAGTGTGGCTCTGCCGCTGATGCAGTGCCCATTTCCAGTCAGCTGATACTCATTTGCCAACCTCAGAAGGATGACAGGCTGAGTCAACCCACCTGGTGTTATTTAACGGCCCGACAGGGGCTCAAACTCAAGACCCTAATATCTTAAACCAGCCACCTTTTAACCGTTGAGCCAACAACAGGCGTAAGTCCAACAATAAAATTCTAGCAGATGGGACACTCAGCTGAAGATCCATCCGAGGGATGGAGAAATTTGTGACAATACCCTGTGTGAGAAACACTCATCCGAACTTTTATAATCTGGTGGGGAATCAAACCCAGAATTGGCAGTTCAAAGGTAAATGTCCTGCCTTTGTAACAACATGTCCGATTCCCTGGCAGTACAAAAAGTAAGCAGCAGTTATCCATGAGGAAAAGGTCAGAGTAATGGTTGAGTCAAATAGGAAAGAAGGAAAATAATCAGAATGTGCAAAGATGCTGTTGGAGCATTACTTTCAGCAATAAACTTTCAATCAGACGATGTCCTATGCCTTCTTTGGCGGCTGTTGCTGCTGCAACTTCTACTTTATGATCCCCAATCAGTTATACCTTTTTGTGGTCTCCAGCCAAAGAATGATTTTGGCAAAAGGGGCATTCCATGTCAAGTGTACACACCCTCCCAACACTAATACCTCATTTTCTCCCCATATGTTGGTTATTTATTCACTTGGGTGAAAAAACTCAAAATACCAACTTTTAGACCTGTTAGGGGGCCCATTTTAGGGGCCCCCCAAATTTGGGCGCCCCCGGCTGCCCCACAATCTTCCAGTTGCCTTCTATCATAGTGCGTTAAGGGTCGATTGGCTGATCTTGGTCTCAAAATGCCTGTAAGAGCGATGATTTCGAACGCGTATAAGTAAATACTCGAAGATTAATTCAAAGTTATAGTTTGGGCACCTTGCTTGGGCCCCCGCTCCCCAGCCAAACCGATGTGTCTCCGATTTTTTCGTGTGAGAATACTCCTTCATATTACTCCAACACTCAGCATAAATATAAATGGGATCTCAAATGGTTCAAGTGTGATGATGGTTTTATTGTTCGGGACTCGGGTGCTGGACACAATACACCACTACATCTGAGCACAATATTATAACAAGATTTCCAATACACTATATCAGTATATTGTACATAAATTTTCCACATGCACATGCAGGATGGAAGCGATACTAGTATGAGTTAGAGTTTTCCTGGCCTATTTATAGTCAAAGTTTTTTGCCAATGTTTTATTTGACAGTGTGTTCTTTTTTCTGATTGTGTTGTTCTACCTGCAGCATTTTTGGTTCTACAGAAAGAAGTATATCAGAAATGTCTAAAACGCAGTGTATCTTCAATGTCAGGAAAAGGAAACTATCTTGCGCCCGTTTGGATGAAGACAATTCACTTCACTTCATGAGTCTGAAGGTTCCATGATGCAAGGCAACCACCATTCTCCTCATAGTGCACTGTGACATAACCTGAGAGTTCCCGTTAAAGTGGTGTAGATTTAAATAGCTGACTCGTACGGTGTTACTCGCAAGCTGAATTCGTCACTTGAAGAGCAGTTCAGAAATAGGGATGAAAGCATGAAGTTTTTGAGTTCCAGCTATGGATTTTGCCGTTTTAACTTTCTTCCAGATTTCATTTTTCTCATCTACGCCTCTTGGATCCCGTAACCGAACTTCATTTCATCCAACCATTTTCAAAAGGCGGAAAGATCTTTTGGAGAAACATTTGACTGTCGTAAGGTCTACGCAGCTCTCACGTGTTGCTTCTCGTTTGACTGTACCTCCCAAGCCATCTGAAGGGCCTTGCCATGACTTGTGGCAAAAATGCCATTCTGCATCAATACCATACTCTGATTTGTGACGACATAGTTTATGAAGGCTTTGCAATTGTTATATGGCCAGCGCAACCGTGTCTGAGAATAGTAAAGTTTCTTTCATTTCCAAAGCTAGATTTCAAGTTTCAATGAGCATTCTTGGAAGAGGTGGACTGAGCAACTTGAGTGAGTATTGCATCTGTATACTGTGATCGAATCGTGGTTTTATCGCCTCGTCATTTGAAATAGTAAACCCAGGGGTGAATTGTCGCTTGAGCAGTTCCAATGGAATCCTTGGGCCGCATCCTGTACGACAAACATAGTTCTCTGAGAAGTCTCAATAATGACAAATTCTCCTTCACCGATTTCATCTTTCTTATTTTCAGAAACTGAGATTGGGCCTTGCAATGAAGTCGTGTCTCACTAATTTCACCGCTGCGTTCACAGAATTGATTATGAATTCTTCCAAAGGCGACCATGGAGCTCAGTTCAGATCTGTCGGGGATGTCACCGTTTAAACTGAATTTCATCAATCCTCTAGTTCATAAGCATCAGTAGCTCTGTTGAAGTCTTCAATTGATGGCAACTTTTCAAGTTCTAAATACCATGCGGTTGTGCTGGGTTAACTAATGCGTGCTATCACATGATGATAGCTAGGAATTCGGCTATCTGTGGCATTTTGGAACCAAACATATGAGTTTCACATTTTGATGCATCGTACATACACACACTGTGTACCGCCGGAACCAGTCAGGAAACACCCGAGGGACGAGCATGGCGAACTTCGCATATTCAACTTTCAAGCAGGGTTCTTCTCTTTGAATTTCTGAAACAGTTCTTTGAGATTGTTTAGTACCAGGCGTTTTGAATTTTTTTTTCCATGTTCATTCCTGACACCACACAGTCCTTTTTCGCATTATTCGGGACTTCATCACTTCGGTAAAATTCGTTTACGGGTGATTTCACTTCGTCAGGCAATATTTTACCCTGTTTGGGTTTGGAGAGCATACACATTTCTTTTCTCTAATTTTTGGCTTGCACAGCCATTCTTTGGACACTGAATTCACTCATCATCCCTCTGATGCTCATATTCCGAGCAAATATTGTCAGTATACGTATTTGCTCTGAACGGCTCGAAACAACGTATTTTCTTTTCAGGCTTTTGATCACCTCTGGCATGCAGTTTTATCACATTTTGATGCTGTTTTGTGTTTTCTCCGCAGTCTTGGTCCAGCAACTAGTTCTAATTTTTTCTTTCCACAGAATCTTCACTTTACTTCGCTTTTCAGGAACGTTCTGGTTCCTTTCCCCTTTCGTTGTCAAATGGGCTTTATATTCATGTAGCGTTATAGGTCAACTTCTGTCTCTCGCTCAACCTCCTCCTCTCATCTGGCGAAATTTCTGCATGCCTCGATACTACCTTCTTGATAATTTCGAACTGGTCGAAATGATTCTTCACATACGCTCTGGTAACAACTGAGAAAGTTTTTCTGCAGAGTCACAAGGGTCATCTTTTTTCCTCTTGAAGAAAATTTCATCCATACTATTTTTATACATTGCGAGATCTTTTCGTTGTTTCTTTATGGCAGCTGAACGATCGCACAGTATTTTCGGAACTCCTTTCGATCTTCAGTCGCCATGCTTACTGCAAAATATGCAAAAACTGAGATTGCCCATTTTAACTTAATTCGATGTGTTATAAAATACACTTAAAAATCAATAGACACAATAGGCAGTAATTTTCGCAAATGATGCAAATATATATATATATATATATATATATATATATATATATATATATATATATATATATTTATATAATAGTCCAGAGATGATGATTGTCAATTTCAGACCTAAAGTCGCCTGCCACAGGTTACGTCATGGGAACGATGACGGCAAACGTCGCCCAATGTCGAATCAAGAATTAGTGATATGTGGACCACGAACAATTAACACATCACACTTGAACCATTGATCTCCATTTTAATTTATGCTGAGGGTTGAAGTATATGAAGGGTATTTCCGGCGAAAAATTTGGGATCATCGGGTTTACTGGGGGAGGCCAAGGCTCGGCGCCAAACTATAACTTTTTTAATTACTGTTTCGGAGTGATTCTACTTAATACGCGATTCGAAAGATCTCGCTTTTACGAGCATTTTGATACCAAGATCATCCAAATCGGACCACTACAACCTGTGATATGGCCACTGGAAGATTGTGGGTCAACTGGGGGCGCCCAAATTTGGGGGGGGGGCGTAAAATGGGCCCCGATGGGCCCCCAGGTCTGAAAATTGACACATAATGTTTTACCGTGGATACAAACACTTGCACAAAAAAAGAGTGAAATCTGAAACGATGTGTCAAAATTTCGCTGAAAAATGTGTACACTTGACATGGAACGCCCCAAAAGCCCATCACAAACCAGCTTGGCCAGGCTTTATCTTTGACTGAAGGGGGTTTTGGCAGGAATTTGGTAATTTGTTCAGGGTGCCGGAGAGAACTCAACTACTCTTAGCAAAAGGCAATGTGGGATCTTTAATATCTACCAGTCCGAGGATACCGCGTTGAATGTCCTTCCGAGGGACATCGCACACATTGATGCCTCTCCCTGCGTGCAGAACACCAGGATGACAGTTTATAACTGGGTCGGGATTCCAACCCAGGCTAGACAGCTCCGAGGTGAGGAAAGTCCACATGATTCTCAGCTATCCTGCCAGCTAAAACAACATGTATCCTGATGTGGATTTGCTCAATTTAAGGAGTTAAAAATCAATGATTACACTAAATGGAATGGGAGAGGACAACCTTCACATGGTGCACCCTGTTGAGTGATTTCTTTAAAAAAAAATTTTTATTAGAATCTCACAACTGATGTAACTAACACAACCGCCAGACATCTACAGCAGATCCCCCGGCCACATTACAAAGGCAAGACAATTGCACTGCCAACCTGTACGAAAAGGTTGGCGGTGAAATAATTACAATGCATGCTTTACGGACATTTTTCTGGACATCGAGGTCGTGGATATGGCCCTTTTCAGGGCCAAACATGCCAAAATGATACACCCTTCACTGCGTATTATGCAGTTAATTGTGGAAGATTTGTCCTGTGCCAAATGCCAATTCCTATCCAAGCTGGCAGGAAGTCATGCTATCGACGTCCTTACAATACAGGAAAAACAACTGGAGAGCGAAGGCCTTCGAATCAAAGATCTCAGGTTACAACCTATTAGCTAGACGTCAACACTCAAAACATGGCCTTGCAACCAAAGTGAAGTTTGAGGAATCAACTCTGACGCCAGTGAATATTCAATCACAATCAAGGTCTCTAATCTGACAACTGTCAATGTCTATAAGCCAGCAAACAGACTGGCCAAGTCCAGCACTTCCACCATCAAGCCACCCGATAGTTTTCATCGGCGATTTTAAGTCACCATACATCTTGGGGCTATCATTGCAATAACTGAGCTGGAGCTCAACGGACAACATGGGCAACTACAGAAGACAAGCACCTACCACTAAATGATGCCAAACAGGCTGGTACCTCTTCTTTTTAAAGCATGCTCGATAAAAGCCTGAACCCCAGCCCACATGTGATTCATGCCAAAAGGTACACATGCTTTCCCTTTACCATCATCGAGGATGGTCCTCAAAACCTTCCCTCATTAGCCAACCCCGGCCAATAGTTAGCCATACTAGGTCTCAAAATTCCAGTTTTGAGATCAACCCCCAAGCTTTGGTGGAATTTCCAAATGGCTGACTGGACTGGTTTTAAGACATATGTTGAAAACATTGGGGCAATACACCTGGGTGCTCACCTGGTAGAATAATGATACTGAGGAGGAAGTCAACATGGGACAGAATCATCAAAATGTACCATTGAACCAATTTTATAACAAACACTTATTTTGGGGGAGAATCCACTCCCCCACACATAAATCCTCTGACCCCGATTTTATAAATGGCATGAACAAACTTTGGTGCATCACGGGTGATGAAGGTGGTGGTCACGTTTCATCGGCATTGTACGTGTAGTTTCTAAGAAACATGCCTGGTGTTGGCTTAATGGTTCGGGTGGTGGGCTTTGGATCCAAGGGTCCTGAGTTCAAATCCCCCTCGGCTGTTGAATTAATACCAGGTGGGGTTAACTCGGCTGTCATCCTTCCGAGGTCGGCAAAAAGAGTGCCAGCATGCTGGTATACTGTGTCGGAATGGCGACCTGTCCAGGATTGTGCCCAATAGCCAAGGAGACTGCGAAAGCAGCACCAACGCTCTGCACAGAGTATGGTCCCAATCTCCTCCTCCTCTTCAAAGAAAACAGAAAATACATATTTTGGGAGAGGTATCCCCCCCCCTAAACTCCCACTGTAGACCCCTCAGACCCCATTTTTACAATGACATTAGCAAACTTTGGCACATCACGGGTGATGAAGTTGTGGTCAAGTTTCATCGGAATTGCAGTGTATTTTCTGAGACAAAAGCAAATACCTATTTTGGGGGGCAACCCCAGTCGACCCCCTTCGGCCCAGAGTATTTTAACGCCATGAACTAACTTTGGTACATACAGGGTGATAAAGATTGTGGTAAAGTTTTATCGAAATCGTATGTGTAGTTTCAGAGAAGAAGTTGCAAGTATTTGTGGACAGACAGACAGACGGACAGACGGACTGACGACGCGCCATCTCGTAAGCTCACCGGAACTACGTTCCAGGTGAGCTAAAAAAAAAACGATATGCAGCATTCCAACAAAACCAGACAATTACAGCCGCTTCATAGGCCTGGTCATGGCACCAGCGAAGAGGAGCATCCACCGAGGATTTATGAAAATGTATGCATGACGTGCTGGTCAACACAGAGTGAACATCTTTACAAACAGTAAAAAGTGGATAAAAGCCCGGATACTGAGGCAACTCTGCTGAAATCTCATGACACGGCAAGAAGGTTAAGATGGCATGAAACAACAGAAAAATTAGGCTTCACAACGTCAAGCCTGAAAGCCTGGAGGATCTTAGGAAACCATGGAGCAGCTTCCCAATCAGTTTATACCCAACATAAAGTTAGTCTAAATACAGTACCATTGCCATGAGGCTGACTGCCAATTCCATAGCTCCAGTGGATAAAACCACTAGACACCTCATGCATAGACAACTCGGCAATGCAATGTCTGCCTGCAAACCCCAAACTACACGATGTACACCCTTCTCTTTTGGGGAGATAAAAAGAGAGCTATCCAAGACCAAGTCAACAAAAGCAGCAGGAACACACGGCATCTTCCCAAGATTCCTTAAACATACAAGGAAATCTAACACAGGTGGAGGCCATTCAGCCCATAATGCCTGCACAAACACCACACCAATCCATCTACAAAAGATCCAAGAAAGAAAATGCCAAAAAAAATTTTTTTTTATTGTTATTTTTGTAATTTTTATTTATTTTATATTTTTTAAGTTTTTGTAGTTTTTGTATTTTTTATTTCTATTTTTCTTTTTCTTCTTCCCCTCGGGGAGGGGGCATGGGCTTGGTTAAAAACACACAACCCCCCTTGACAAGACCCTCACCAACAGCATTCCGTACACGTGCACACAATCACCCATCAATACTCAAACTACCGAAAAGTCTTATCAACATCCCCATACCCCTTCATCTCCATAACTTCCAGGTACCTATCTAATTCTAATTTAAAATTATCTCCTGTTTCTGCTGCCACTACCTTTCCCGGGAGACCATGCCATGCATTAACTCCTCTCTGAGTGAAAGTCCCCTGCCTTGCTACCATCTAAACTCTCCTCTTCTTTACTCTCAGGCTATGGCCCCTGGTCCTGTCACTGTCTACTCTGTTGAATAATTCTACTTCACATATTTTATCTATACCTTTCATTATCTTAAACATCTCCATCAAATCTCCCCGTAACCGCCTTCTTTCTCGTGTATAAAGCCCCGTCTCGTTCAGCTGCTCCTCATAGCTGAGTCTAGCTAGGCCCGCAATCAATCTAGTAGCCCTACGTTGAACCCTCTCTATGGCATCTATGTCCTTCCTGAGTTGTGGTGACAAAAACTGCACACAATATTGTAAATGTGGCCCTCACTAAATTCCTGTACAATGTTAACACCACCTCTTTTGATTTATCAATGATCCCCTCCAAATACAACCTAAAACCCGATATTGCTTTACCTGTAGCTGCCTGCTTATCTCTATCTCTTCCCTGAAGTACCCCACTACTTACATCCTCCCACTCACAGCCACTCTATGCTTCCTATCACGAAGCCAGTTTGCAATCCAATTAGCTACCTGACCAGCCATTCCGCAAGCCATCACCTTCGCTAACAACCTCCGATGTGGTAACATCAAATACCTTCTTAAAGTCTAAATATACGATGTCCACTCCTCATCCACCCAATCAGGCACTGCTTCATAGAACTCCAAAACATTTGTTAAACAAGAACTACCTTTGGTAAACCCATGTTGACTACCTTTAATTAGTTTGTATTTGGTTAAATGGTTCCTCATCTGGTCCTTAATTAATGTCTCAAACATCTTGGGGAAAGCGGCTACACATGGTTGTCAAATCTATTCTCTAATCCATTCGCAACTGGCATTTCACAACTTCTCCAATGTATTCGCAAATTATACCCAACGAATGGAAGAGCGCCACAAGCACTGCCATTTTGAAATCTGGAAAACATACTGATCATCATGAAAACTATCGACCTGCATCCCTACTTAGTTCCTGCTATAAACTCTTGGAAAGACTTCTCCTGGAATGGCTAAAGCCCATCCTTGAGCAAGTTATCTCACATGAACAGGCAGGCCATCTCTTGGCACCAACTTGCCACATCGAAGCTGGATTTCAGCGGCCTTCATCGACCTATCTTCTGCCCATGATTCCGTTTGGAGAAAATGAGGGCTGCTCAAACTGGCCAAGCCCCTCAAGTGTAGAACCACTATTCGTATTGTTGGTAACATGCTGATAGACAGGAAATTTTGTATACATGTTGTTGGCAACGCAAGTCCTATGAAAACACTGAATAATGGCCTCCCACAAGGATCTCTCCGAGCACCCATGCTTTTCAACCTTTACACCAGCGATATTCCACCAAGAACATCTCAAGTAAATATATTTATGCAGATGATATCTCTGGCAATTTAGGCCCCAAGGTTGGAAGAAGCAGGCATGATCCTTGAAGATCTCAAAATCATGGAGATGTACTTCAGATTATGGTGACAAAAACCAAATGGCACCAAAACAGTAGTCAATGCCGTGCACCGATATAACTTTGAGGAATCTAAAACACTCAGTGTGAAGTTCTGTTGCAAAACCTTGACCCATGAACATCAGCCAAAATCTCTCGGAGTAACACTTCATTGTACCCTTAGCTACTCACAACATTTGGAGAATGCTCAAAGAAAGATCAAAGCGAGAGTTAACATCATACAAAAACTATTGTGGCTGTGATGCCGGCACACAATGGATATAAGCACTTGCATTGGTATACTCCAAAGCGAAGTACTACTGTCCTGTCTGGTGTAACAGCACATAGGTTATGCTTGTGGACGTTCAGCTGAACACATGAATGAGATTAATCAGTGGGAATATTCAATCAACATCGCTCCAGTGGCTGCCAGTACTGTGCAACATACCTCCACCAAATACCAGGAGGGATGCAACTGTATTGAGAGCACTTTAAGAGAGAGTACTGCAGCCATATTGAGAGAGGTAATCCAGAGCTCCCAATCTTTCAAATCGTAAACCCACCACCACCGAACTGTCTAAAATGAAGGAAACCTTTCTGGATATGTGGAGAAAGGCTAATGTATTCTGTAAAGGACACAAACACTCAGTAAGCTTGGTGTTGGCTTAGTGGTTATGGTAGCTGGCTTGGGATCTTGGTGTCCTGAGTTTGAGCCCTGTTGGCTGCTGAATAAACACTAGGTGGGGTTGACTCAGCCTGTCATCCTTCCGAGTTCGGCGAAATGAGTATCAGTGTACTGGTATAGGGGCACAGCATGAGCGGCCTAGTCTGATGCTGTGCCCTGCTCCAACAAAATGAGAGCCACCCAGCAGCCAAGCTGCCATATGCAAGAAGAAGAAACACTCATCGGCATAATGCGTGGCGAGCTTGTGAGGTTCCCAACAAGGAACCTGTTGATGACCCCACAACTGAGCTACCTGGCTCCCAGACACCAAGAAGACTTTGGACTACGTTGAAACAATAAGGGCAGGGTCAAAAGGTAAAATGTTTAAAAAATGCAATTACGGGCAAAATTTAATAAGACAATTGTGAAAAGATCCTTCTCTATAACACTCAGTGCAAGAAATTACGAGCCAGGCTCATGTCAAGGGCACAAAAAAAAAATTCACCCCCCCCCACACACACACACACACACACACACACACACAACACACACAACACACACAACCACACACAGCACACACCACACTCGAAGATGACTTGCCGATGCCTCGAAGGGTGTTGGTGTTCTTGTGCACTTTAAATTTTCACTGGATGAGTGGGGATGAGGAGTGGGGTGGGCACACACATCAGCAGATTGATGCATGATATACCAGCAGGGTATCCGGCATTACCCGGTCAATTTTTTTGTGGGGGGCTAAAGCACTTCCTGATACCCACAAAGGAATGGGGTCGGGATCATTTAATAGTATGGTTACGAATTTACGCCCGCCCGGCGTGCGAGTGACCGCGTTAACTAATAACGGCCGCTCGCCCACCGAACGGACAATTCAGTCGTGACTTTCTGGAACAACGCCAGAAACCAGTCACGGGTGGGTTTTTAATCCCACCACGGCCCAGTCCATATTTTACCTGCGCGAAATAGGGTCAATCGCCGAATATCGATATACCTAAGTACCCGCGAGGGTAACCTACCGAGGGACCGTACCTCGGCGAAGGCCTGCTTGGACACGAACCACTTAAGTGGTCCGTTCCGTTCTGGGATAACGCGAGCGGGTATTATCGCCAGACCTCGCCGGACCCGATTCTATTTATCGGTTATTTAAAAACCAACTAATATTCCGCAATACAAGATGGCATTTCAATGGGGGAAAAATGACGTGACGAACGGTACATTCACACAAGCACATTTATTTACTACACAGATGCACATATACAAACAATCATGCAGTCAATGGGGGAAGGGACAAGACACGAGCAAGGTAAAACACTTATACAGTCAACAAAAGCAAAACACGCATGCAGTTGTTTTATGAAGACTGCGGGACGGGGACAAAGACGCAGGCAAGGCGAAGCGCTACAACCGACTACTATTAATAATGTACAAGCACTTAACCAGTTTTACTTATAGACGGCGCCACCAACATTCATTCAAAAGAAACACAAGAAAAGACCCCATCAAAGGCAATGGGGTCAGGCTGGGCCCGTAGACCTTATTGGCGTGGGACTTGGCAGACCGAACGAGTCCCACGAGACCGTTGCAGGTTACCTGCACCCTCGTGGCGCCTTGTGGTGTGAGCCTCGACGTCTGTCCCACGGCAGCTAGTGTAGCCGCGGCTGAGCTCGGGCCTTCCGCGTGGCCGGCGAGCTCTCTCCGCTCTCCTTACACGAACGCGCAGGTTCGCGCGACACAGCTGGCAGAGCGGCGCCTCCAGTCCGCGTCCCCTCCGCGACGCCCGGACTCTCCACCGACTGCAGCTCCAACGAACGGGTCGCTCCATGGACCGCTTCTCCACAGACCAAGACTAAGACCAAGACAGACAGAAGACCACCAGAAGACCACGAGCCGCCGACTCTTCCTCGCAGCCGCTCCGTGCGCCCTTTTATTCCTCCTCGCTTATCGCCCCGCCCTCCTTCTAGCTCTGCGGGAAGCTTCCAGAAAGGAGGCGTTACCCAGTTCCAACGCCTCGCTCCTCCCTGTTTATCGCTGCGCCCCACTTCCAGCTCCTGCGGGAAGCTTCCAGAAAGGAGGCGTTACCCATTTCCAACGCCTCGCCCCTATGAACCGACCATGACGAACGATCTCCCCCTTGCAGCGCGCGGGAAAAACAGGCGGGAAAATCCGCGCACCATCGGAATACCTTCTTCTTTTTCATGGCGTTACTGGAATCCCTTGTTCCTTTTCCTTGGTAGAGACGGTTTTACAAGCGGAGTGGGTTGTAGTGTGGTTTATGGAGAAGGTGATCAGTAGTTGGCGTAGCGGGGAAGGTGGTTAGGTGATTGGCGTAATTGTGGTTGGCGTTGTGGTTGAGGTGATGAGGATGGCGTAGTTTGTTGAGAGGCGCGTGTGGTTGTGGTGGTGGAGAACGGTGGGTCTGAAGCGGTTGTTTGAGAGCGATGTTGGTGGTGGTGGGTTGTGGTTGGTGGTTGTTGTGAACGGTTGATGAGAGTGATGTTGGTGTTGGTCCAAAATAACGATAGTAAAGAAAAACAGCTATTTCAAAGATCACAGCCCTGTGACACGAATAATTCCCATTAAACAACGGTGGGGAAATCTAACTGAACACAGACTTATCGATCTAACTGAACTAAGGACCTTTATGGTGTTCTGCGAATTTCCACAGCCGTAACAGTATGCTTCACATAGCCGCAAAGGCTTTGGCATGACAGAGCAATTTAAAAATGGCCCGTCACGGTCGCCTGTCGAACTCACAATCCCGTGACATTTGCAGAAATCCTGTGGCATTTCAAATCAGGCGACCAAGAGACCCAACATCAAGAGACAGCGAACTCACCTCGCACATATCGAGAGATTCACTGCACTCTACAGGGTGGTTACAAAGTCCCGTTATGCCCCCCTAACCGCACCACCCAAATCATCATCTACCATCGTACATTTCGTGTCTACACGACTGTGCAAAAGTCTTAGGCAGTATCTGCCTAAGACTTTTGCACAGCAGTGTCTATGTTAATGTTAATATGTTTTTGACAATAAAAGACTTGGGTATTCATCGTTTACATTTCTACCTCTTACGTGGTCATGATATTCATTTATCAGGTTATGTGAATGGGGTAACGAGACTTTGTAAACACGCTGTAGATTTATTGGCTAAGAGGCATTGTAAAACTGTTATCTTAGAAGTGGAATTGTGTGCAATTTGTCGAATGGATGCTCATTAATGTTCCGTTGATGTTTCTAGGTTAAGTTTTCCCCCCCCGCTCTATAAATATGGTGTGTTCAGGAAGAAGATGTACCGCCAACTTCGACCACTTCCAGAAGAGGATAATTTGAATTTGAATGTCTGGTAATTGTTTATTTACTTATCCATATGTGCACTTGAATATAACTGTGATTAATCAAAAAGGCTTCGGCACTATTGAACTTTTCTTTTTTTTTTAATCCCCCCCCCCCAAAAAAAAATGAACCTTCTTTTTTCTTCAAATATTTCAATTTTTCGTTTTTTTGGTCTAAAACACTCCCAGGCATTCACTGACGAACCACTGAAAGTTTGACGAAGACCCGTTCGGGAATCACTGAGAAAAATGTTCACACACACACACGGCTATCTTATAGTATAGATTACTAGCATAAGTCCCTGGCATTGCCTGGGGAAATTCAACACGTACTCACTCGAGACCTGAACTCGGAGTTGTTATAATAAACCTGTGTGAAGCAATCTTTTTAATAACAGGCGCACATGCAAGCATTATCTTTATTAAATTTGTGTTGTTGACAACAAATCACAACAACCTCAACATCCGATCTTCACAACACATGACTCGATTTCTCCCGGGGAAATCCCAGACAGTGTAAGTAACATACTCACTTGAGGCCGGAACACGGAGTGGTTATAATAAACCTGTGTAAAGCAATCTTTTAACAACAGGCGCATGTGAAAACAATATGATTATTAAAGTTGTGCTGTTGACAACAAGGCACTACAATCTCAACATACGATTTTCAAAATGCATACAGTGCCTATCTATAGAAAGTCTACACACCCTTTAAAAAATTTCACCTTTTATTGCCGAATAGCCTGGAATAAAATTGCATTAAATCAGACTTTTTTCACCTTTATTTACACATCGTGACCAACAACTACCAAATGAAAAACAAATTCGACAAATTTCAGAAAAAAAAATTTTTTTTTTTTAAACTGGAATATCTTTGTTGCAAAAGTGTCCAACCCCCTGAGTTAATACTTGGTGGAAGCACCTTTGACAGCAATTACAGCTGTGAGTCTGTTGGGATAGGTCTCTACCAACTTTGCACACCTTGATTGGGCAAAATTTACCCATTCTTCTGCACAAAACTGTTCAAGCTCAGTGAAGTTGCGTGGGGAGCGTTGGACAGAAATATTCAAGTTATGCCACAGATTTTCGATTAGATATACGTCAGGGCTCTCATTGGGCCATTCAAGGACATTTATCTTTTTGCTCCTTAGCCACTCCAGTGCAGATTTTGCTGTGTCCTTCGGGTCGTTGTCATGCTGAAAGGTGAACTTCCGTCCCAATTTCAACTTTCTTGCAGAGGGCAGCAGATTTTCCTGCATGATTTTTCTGTATTTTGCTCCATCCATTTTCCCTTCAATCCTGACAGGTGCCCCAGTCCATGCTGATGAGAAGCATCCCAAGAACATAATGCTTCCACTACCATGCTTCAAAGTGGGGATGATGTTCTTTGGGTGATGTGCTGTGTTGGGTTTGCGCCAAACATAACGTTCTGTGTTTAGGCCAAAAAGTTCCATCTTGGTTTCATCAGCCCACAAAACTTTTTGCCACGTGGTTTCAGGATCTCCGGAGTGGTTTTTTTAATACCTCAAATGGGACTCAAGGTGGGCTTTTTTAAGTAATGGCTTCCTTCTTGCCACCTTACCGCACAGGCCAGACTTGTGGAGTGCTTAGGGTATTGTTGTCACATGCACACAGTGACCAGTCTTTGCTATAAAGGCATGCAGCTCTTTCAAAGTTGCTATTGGACTCTTGGTGACCTCTCTGATCATTCTCCTCCTTGCTTGTTCATCCAGTTTGGAGGGACGGCCTGATCTAGGCAGGGTCTTGGTGGTACCATATGCCTTCCACTTCTTAATGATTGTCTTGACTGTGCTCCAAGGGATATTCAAGGCCTTTGAAATATTTTTATACCCATCCCGTAATCTGTGCCTTTCCAAAACTTTATCCCAGAGGTCTTATGAAAGCTCCTTGGTGCTCTTGGTTGACTCTTTGCTGTGAAATGCACAACTGTGGAGAGGAAACCTGCAGGAACAGTTGATTTTATTCTGTAACTAGAAGGGCACTCAGTAGACCGCATACCTCTGCTCTTTTTGAAATATCCTATATATTGTTTTTGGTTGTATCTCTCAATGGTGAAGAATCACTTTAAAAATTCTCGTAGTTGGATCCAGATCTTCACCAAGAATGAATCAATTCGTCCTCCACACAAACCCAATGTTTCCACCAAGTTTCGTCCAAATCCGTCCACAACTTTTTGAGAGATCGTGCTGTATGTAATTTTTGGCCCTCGCTCTCAATGGTGAAGAATCACCTAAAAAATTCTAGAAGCTGTATCCGGATCCGGATCTTCACCAAAATCTAATCAGTTCGGCCTTGTCACACACCCAACCTGCCCATCAAATTTCATCTGGATCCGTCCACAACTTTTTAAGATATCCTGCATACAAAGAGACAAACAAACAAGCCGGTAGGCGGCGATGGGTCGCCGAGCATGGAAACTATAAGATATAGAGCAAAATGGATGCATATAGCGGATAGGGAATCACCTTAAGATTATGCATATCAAATCTCATCCAGTTCCATCTACTGATAACTACTCGGTATCCATTTGAATGAAAAGTACCGAAAATGCAGTTTGAAATCGGAAATCCCCAAAGTTCGAGGGGGTGCTGTGGGTGAACAAAGATCGAAATCGAAAATCGGCTCGATCGTTTGTGCACAATGTATTCCAGACGATTAGTGTGAATTTTCATGACCATCCGACCATAACCTAGGAGAGTAGCATTTGGCGCGAAGGCACGTCCAGCTCTCACATATTATTGATTTTTGCACTAATTGACCTTTGACCCCTGACATAAGGGAAATTGGTCAATAATGTCCTGAGGCAAAGTTGTAGTACTCATTGAGTACCATGAACCTGCAAAGTTTCATTCGTATCGATGCACTCACCGGTCGCTAGGGGCCTTCAATTTTCGCCAATTTTCGCGCATATCCCTAATTGTAGGGGGCGCTGCGGGTAAAGTATTCCATATATCACAAAAAACGGAATATATTTCATAGAGCATCACCTGTAGATCATTCGTGCCAAATTTCATAACCCTACGTGGGATAATGGCTTTCGGAATTGATTTTGTGTGAAGGGTACCGATTTTGAAGGTTTTTCGGTTGTTGCTAGGGAACCAAAGCGTCCCTAGCAACCATCACAATTTCCAAAGCACTAGGTCATAAGATGTACCTACCACCTGAGTTTGGTCAAAATCCGCCACGTTTCTACCAATTATGCTGATGACAAACGAACAAACATCCAAACAAACAGACAGAATTACTGACAATAAGGGTCACCTATTTCGGCGACCCAACAGACAGACAAACAGACAGAATGAAAAATCGTGCTTAGCACGACACTTGGCGAATTAGTTGACCTTTCCGTGTGGTGATCCAAGCTGTAATGTCATGGAATGTGTGGTGTTTATTTGTTCGTACATTAATAAAATGACGCGACGTCACAAATAACAATTATCAGGCGTGCGTTGTCATGGTAACGGCAGCAGATTGAAATTTTCACAACTCATTTAAAGCCACCATGTGACATTCACAACTTATCATCGGTGCTTGTTGCCTTCATTCTGATCGTAGAAAATATTTGAAAATACCTAGGAACATTGCTTTTCAACCAGTTTTACGATCCCGTTATCAGGTTTGAAATATGTTGTAAAACAAAAATGTATATTTTATATGTGTGTTTTTCATGTTTTGGGTGACCCTGACCTTGACCTTGGGTCAATTTCGATCAAACTTTGTACACATGTTAATATTACATGCATAAATAGACAGTATAAGTTTCAATATAATAAGTGCAAAACTGTTTGAGAAATAGCCATGTGTAATTCACAAAATTCCCCATTGGTTATAATGGGCGATAATATAAAGTGATGCAGAATCCAGATCCTGATCTTGAACATCACCAAAAGTCACATCTTTTTGCACTGTGGATTTCTATCAGCTGTTAAAATTTCATCCAAATCGGTTAAGAATTGTGACCTGTAGAACGAATAGAATTTTTTTTGAATCACGCCAATAGCTAAAAACTTTGACATCATACGCTTGCGAAAACTGTGCATAATTTGTACTAAACATGCATTTTAAAACTTTAGATATTCCATTGAAGTTTGTTTTGGCATCAACAGGAAGTCGCTACGACTTCCGGTCACTGAGTTATGTTCAAAAGCTTGTTTTCACCTTTTTTTGACGTAACGTCGTGACGTTAAGTGCGATTATGACGTGATTTGATCCCAGACTGTTTTCAGCAAGATTGGCTATCAGTGTTAAAATTTGAGAACGATTCTTCAGTAGTTTTTTTTTTTTTTTTTTTTTTTTTTTTTTTTTTTTTTTTTTTTTTTTTTTTGTTTTTTTTTTTTTTTTTTTTTTTTTTTTTTTTTTTTTTTTTTTTTTATGTTTTTTTTTTTTTTTTTTTTTTTTTTTTTTTTTTTTTTTTTTTTTTTTTTTTTTTTTTTTTTTTTTTTTTTATATCCATGTTAATTTTTTTTATATTTTGATTTTTTTTTTTTGATTTTTACTTTTTTTTTTTTTTTTTTGTTTTTTTTTTATTTTTTTTTTTTTTTTTTTTTTTTTTTTTTTTATAGTTTTCGCTGCACACGAAGCGTAAATATTTTTTTAAAATGACGTCAATAGGCAAAACTTTGACGTCATATGCTTGCGAAAACTATGCGTAATTTGTAATAAGATGCATTTAGAAATCATTTAGATATTTGAATGAAGTATAATTTGGTGTCAACCGGAAGTCGCTACGACTTCCGGTCACTGAGTATGTCCAAAAATGTGTTTTCACGTTGTGTGACGTCACGTCGCGACGTTTAGTCGATTAAGACGGGTTTGGACGCCGACCGTCTCAGGTGGATTGCCTATCAGGTGTAAAAAATAGAACGACTGGTCCAGCCGTTTGGGCTGTAGACGACCGGACAAAACAAACAAACCAACCCACAACGGGTACAGACCAACATACTTGACAAAATCGAAGATTTCGCCAAGTAATAACAAAATCGACTTACCAATAGACTTTAAAAAGTCTTCGATTTTGCAAGTAACAAATAAACAGAAAGGGGAGAAAACATAACCTCCTTCACCTTCGGTGGTGGAGGTAATAATTAGAATCACGACAATTTAACACAGGTGGAGGCCAATTAACTTGGTGTGTGATTTGGAAGGTGATTGGTCACAACTGAGCAATTTTTACCCTCGCAGAAGGATTCAGAGAGGGTAGTGCATTTGGGTCCGTCTGTCTGTCTGTCTGTCCACACAGAACTTTTGTAATTTTTTTCCGCAACTGCTTGTCAGATCGAGACAAAATTTTCACCATTGGTGTGACTACTCATGTAGAATGATTTGATGATAATTATGACATCATTGGTCACGTGGTGTGGCAGCCAAGTTGGAAAAACGGAAAAACTTTGGACCTCTTTCTCTGAAACGGCACCAAGGAAAAAAACTCAAACTTGGCACACGGCAAGTACTCCTCATGGGGAATGAGTAATTTTTTTTAATGACGTCATAGGTACCCTGGTTATGACGTCATAATTGCATATGTAGAACGCCACATCCAATCAGTATGGTAATTTTTGAGGGTCATCTAGGGATAAAATGGTCCACAGAAAAAGAATTCCTGACGTCATCGGTCACGTGATTCAGCAGCCTTTTTTCCTTTTTTTTTCAACCTTCAAAAATCTTCTCTGAAGTGGCTGAACAGATCGAGGAGAAACTTTACATGTATGACCACCTGTCCATGAGGAACAAAAGGTTCACACATATGATGTCATTGATCACATGGTTTGGTAGCCATATTGGATTGACCTGAAAACTATAAAAATACACAACTCAAAAGAAGTCTTGGCGAGGGTCTGCAATCACCGATTGCTCTTTTTCTTGTTTACAATTGCTATTATACTGTAAAGGGGGATGGACACTTATCTAACCAAGATATTCTCGTTTTGTATTTTTAATTAAATTTTCTGAAATTTGTAGAATTTGTTTTTCACTCGAAATTTGTGGGTTGCAATGTAGAAATAAAGGTGGGAAAAGTCTGATTAATGCAATTTCATTCCAGGCTATAAAGCCATAAAACGTGAAAATTTTGAAAGGGGGTGCAGACTTTCTCGAGGCACTGTATCTGTAGTATTTTATTCAGTTGGATTACTTTTCCCCTCGCATCATTGGACAAGGAAATGCTTTGTGTTTGTGTAGCGGGTCAGAACCCCCCCCCGTTGTAACCCTTCTTTTTCTATATCCCCACTCTTCTCATCTCTCTCCCCATCCCTCTATCTCGCTCCTTCTCCGCACCACTTTACAGGGTATCCATCCACACAAACAACACGCTTTACAAAACCAACATTACACCTATAAAACTCATCACCAATCACACACATCAGAGCGCTTGGGTACCATTCGGCCCTGCCCTGAGAGCCTGCAGCATAGCGCTTGGATGCCACGAGGCTCTGTGCTGAGCCTGCAGTGAAGCGCTTGGGTGCTGCTCAGTCCTGTATGCCACCTGCACTGAGGGACCGTGAGATCAACCAATGAGCGTAGCATGACACCAGGAGTGCACCAATGGGAAGGCAGACCTGGGAAGAACAAGCTGACCGGGATGGTGGTCGGCTCTTAAGGGCTGTCACACTTGACGTTTTAGCCAGCGTATGCCGACGTATGAAAAATTTGCCGAATACGCTGCACACGTCGAATACGTTATGGGTAAGTTTTGTATACGTTAATAGCACGCTGGCATACGTCGAGTACGCTGCATACGTCATAGTACGCTGGCATACGTCGTAGTACGCCGAGCTCGTCGACAAATTTTAACATGCTTGAAATTTTTCGACGTATGCCAGCAATGACTCACACGTTCCGCATACGCTGGCCATAAGTTGTAGGCACGTTACGTGATCGGTGACACACGTTACTTGTAAGTTACTCATAAGTCGAAACACGTCGAGGTAATGGTTAGCGTACCCGAACTTATTTCTAACCTATGAGTAACGTGTTGTAGGCACGTTACGCGATCGTGACACACGTCGCACACGTTACTTGTAAGTTACTCATAAGTGAAACACGTCGAGGTAATGTTTAGCGTCAGTGTTCCAGACTCCATGGTTTTTTTTTTGTTTTTTTTTTCTTCGGTATGACGGTGATGATGACACTTCGATTCTAGTGCAGTTATAATATAATATAATTAATTGGCTGCCGCTCAACAATTTAAATCATAACCCATAGAAATCGAAGTGTCAACATCACCGTCATGCGAAGAAAAAAAACCCATGTGTGAACCCATTTTTATATACCAATTCCCCTAAACACTGCCAATACGCCATTATACGTAGCTGTAAGTTAGTAAACACGTTCAGTAAGTTCTGTGTCGTCCGGAAGACGTCAAATACATCTATATACGTCAATATGCGTTGGAGATACGTTACACATAGGTTCAAAGCACGTTACTCATAGGTCAAGCGTTAAGGTTAAAATAAGTTTCGGGAGCTAAACATTACCTCGACGTGTTTCGACTATGAGTAACTTACAAGTAACGTGTGGACGTGTGTCAACGATCGCGTAACGTGCTTACAACTTATGGCCAGCCTATGCGAACGTGTGCGTCATACGCTGGCATACGTCGAAAAATTTTCAACATGCTGAAAATTTGTCGACGTACTCGGCGTACTCCGAGTATGCCAGCGTGCTTCAGGTGCTCTTAACGTATACAAAACTTACCCATAACATATTCGACGTGTGCCAGCTATTCGGCAAATTTTTCATACTCGGCATAAGCTGGCTAAAACGTCAAGGTGTGACAGCGGCTTGACACTTCGATGTCTCTTGCGGTTATGATTTGAATCGTCGAGCCCAGCCTTTTAATAGGCTACGCCAGTGATCGTCGGCGATACGCTGCTGGCCTATGCATAAGTTAGACTATCATTGGGCATAGGTTGTGAACGCCGACAACACGCTCAGCATTCGTTGATATGTTATCTTATATGTTATCGAAACATTCTGTGTACGTTACAATACGTTATGCATACGTCCAACCGTTATGAATACGTCCAAACTGGAAAAAACATCAATAGTTCAGCGTACGCCAGCGTTTTACATACATTTTGATACTTGCCATACGCTGGCTAAATCGTCAAGGTGTGACAGCCGCCTTTTAGGCCATGCCTCTGCCGAAAGGTTTTATAAGTCGGGGCATCCCAGTGCTGTGTGCGTCCAAAGAACTATGAAAGCCAGATGGAGTCTGCGAGGAGCAAGCTGTGCGAACATAAGCCTCTGCGAGGACAGGACCCGCTGGGAGCGATCCCGGCTCTTCCGCTCGTTCCTTGGCGCAAGCTCGGAGTTCTTTCCCTGGACGTGCTGGAAGACACACTGATTCACACTCTCTTTCTCTTACTTTACATACACCTAATCATTCACTTGGAATGCACAAAGTATCCAACGATTTCCCCCCTTGACTCGTTCAGAGCTGATTTACTGTTTCGCATTGACGATTTCCTCCATTGCATTACGAAGCATTCTCCCCCCACATGGCGCATTTGTCAAGAAGATAATGCGGGAATTGGACACGAGGACCCTAACTAAATTGTCTCAGATGGCGTCCGTGGTTGCTTAGTAACTCGTCGTACCACGGAGTTATCTGCGCAGCTTTTCGACAACTCGATCGGAGATTTGTTGATTCCAGATTCGCCGTGCGACTCACCCGAAAGCCCAATCAGGGTGAGGGGAGCGTAGTATCGCTCTGGGTTTACCTCATATTTGCCTTCCCAGCCCAAAAATTGAGCAGTCCATCCGAGACACGAAGGCCTGATCTCCCTCCCTGTAACCCCTCCCCTCCACACCCATACCTACCCCATCCCGACAAGCAATCTCGGTGCCACATTTTGGTGAGTACCCCTGGAAGGCTGTAACTGTTCCTTTCATTGCCCATTTGTGTATTTCATTAATTCTTTATTGATTTGTTTAATATCTCTCTCTAATACGTAGTTAAGCGAGTTAAAATGATGTGAGGGTGACCGAAAATGTGCTCTGGAAATGGGATTGCATCCCCACTCACATCCCCACAAGTGGAAACTTGCTGTGGTGTGTTTTACATTAACAATTATATAATTTATTTCAGAAAATATTACACTTTGCAATTTCATTTAACTATATAATTCAACATAATAAAAAACAAATAAGTCGATTTTGAGTATAACTTGAGGTTACTTGATTTTACATCCTCATTGACACCCACAGATGGACATTTAATGTTTTGGATGTCAGACGTGCTGCCTTTTGATTAAACCCGTCAGCGAAGCGATGAGTATGCACGTCTAGTACAGTAAGCCCTCCATAATCGCAAGGTTTATGTTCCTGGAAAACTTCGCAAATGCAGAACTTGCGAATACGGATACCTTGGTTTAATGGGATAAAGGGAGTTAGGTTCCTGGGTCAGACAGAACATTGGGGTGGGGGTGGTAAATGTTTAAGAACAATGATTATAATGACAAAATTACAGAACTGTATACCATACAGAATAGTGTGTTTGTTATTGACGTTTGATGATGATGAAGGGGAAGTCAGAAAGATAATTAATTAATTCCCACTGCAGACACACTCGCACCTCTAGCCAGCCTGTCCAACGCATTCACTTTTTCGCTCAAACTTTATTTTGCCTCTTTCCAGCAGACTCACCTTCTGCACTCATCTTTTGCTTAGAGGTTATGATTGAGAGCAATTAATAAGTGAAAAACAGCTCAAGTTCATGATAGCAAGTCGAGGTGCATCGAGATGTTTGTGGTTCATGAACTGCTGTGAGAAAGAAGAACAGGGTGGGCACCCGGGGTGGCGTGCCTACGCTGTGCAGACAAACCAAATACAGCACTGTACAGTATCAACATCTGTGCACCTGCCCCTCATGTTACCGGTGCTGGTGGTAGGGTGGGTAGGAGGAGACGAGGCGGTAGGGTGATGGAGGCTCACAAACTCGGGAAAACTGGAAGTTGATGGGCCGCAAATTAGGAATTGGTGTACATTTATCAATTTGTGAATACGGAGGGTTTCCTGTATTTACAAAGCCAGCCAACTCTGTATTTCTGTCTTTCTTGTATGCACTCCTAATTGAGGGAAGTGGG
>CM068955.1:117027437-117047521 GCA_035128595.1 Eptatretus atami
TTGAATTGAGTGGAAGTATGTGAAGGTGTAAAGAAGGCAGTTAGATAAACAGAATAACTGGGAGTGGATGAAATATGACGCGGCATATGAGGTGCCGCATCATACAAAATTGTTTGATGCGGCACCTTCCGGTTCGAGGAGGTGCCGGATAATCACATTTTCGAGTTAATTAAGCTTCACATGAAAAAAAAAACATATTAAGTATGTCTCAGAATGGTACTTTATAAAATAAATCGGAAAAGGAAGAATAAATTAAAAGAGAAGAAGAGGTACAGTGTTGAACTAGTGTCCTCACCAATCAAGTATTTTCACCACCTGAGAGATCTGCAGCTCGAATGGTCCATCAGTTTGAGACAGGCCTAATGGCTGTGCTAGCACTCCGTCCAGATGTCGTACAAGCTGCAGCTTGGCTTTCTTGAAGAGCTTTCTTATGTCTTGCTCGCTCGAACGGCTCTTTTCTTCTGCAGAAAAGCTGAGTGCATAATGAAGAACTGCATAACTTCTTCAAGTGCTGAATAGCATGTCATTTCAGAAAACTCAAATTGTCTTGAAAGCTTCAGCAGCTACATTCCATGCAACTTTCTCATCCTCAAGTGTTTTTTGTTTTTTTTATACCTTGTCGAGGCTGTGTGAGAGCTAACACACAACGCACAGCAAGGGGGCATGAGACAAGAGGGCGGAGTGGGAGGGACAAAACAGTGGGGAACAGAGACATGAGGAATCTGTGGAAGGGAGGGATGGGACGGGGAACTGGGAAATACAAGATGGACATTACATGGACTTTCAGGAAGGAAAGCAGGGAATTTGAAGGAGGGGGCTTGGGTGGATATCAGGGTAGAAAAGATCGAGGATTTGGATGGAGGATGATAAGAGGTGGTGGTGAACTGTTTTGAAGCCTGGAGGAAGAATGAATTGAATAGAGTGAGGGGTTTATTCCAAAGGCAGGGAAAGAGGAATGAAAGAGTGAAGGTCAGGTCAGGTATGGGAGCATGTCCCAGAACAGCGCGTCGCTGCGTCCACTTTCGCCGGTACTCAGGGCCCCGTCTGGCCATCCCCCAGGCAGATGCCAGGCCATCCCATTCCTTGAGATGATGGTCAACCTGCTGCAACCGAGGCACGTGGTCGGCCACTGGCCTCCTCCACTCACGAGACTCCCCGCTGAGAGAATCTGGTGAGCAGGATCAGCGTCAGGAAAACGAGCCACATGCCATACAGCGCAACTGACGCTCACGAACTATGCAGGTAACAAATCTCATCCGAGTCTCTCTCAGCAACCGCTCGTTGGACACAAATCCGACCAGCGATAGCCAAGAATTCTCCGAAGAGACCTGGTACAAAGAAAGTCTCCGTCTCAGATCCTTGGTCAGAGTCCAAGTCTCGCATCCATAGAGCAAGACTGGAAGTACAAGGACCTGAAGACTCGGACTTTCGTCCTCCCGCACAGGTACGGCAGCGCACACCACATGATCCAGTGAATCCATGACTCCGCAGGCCCGACCAGACGTCTATTGACCTGATCACAGCCAGCAGAGACATGAATATCACTGCAAGGTAAGTGAATCTCTCCACGACCTCTACATCCTCACCACAAACAGACACAGACAGGACAGCAGCATCCAAGATGTCACCGAAAGCCTGGATCTTAGTTTGACCAAGAAACCCGTAATCCCAGCGGCTCCGACTCCTCATTCAGCACCTCGAGGCCCCCCAAAAGGATATCTAAAGTCTCCGCAAAGATGACTGCATCATCGCAAAATCAAGGTCCGAGATCTTGACATTCCAAACGATGCACCGCAGCTTGATCTCTCGACATCTCCTAAAATCCAGTCCATACAAGTGCTGAAAGTGTGGGGGCCAGTAACACCCCTGACGAACTCCAGTAACAACTGGAAATAAGTCAGAGATGGTACCACCAACACTTCACAGCACTCTCAGTACCAGAGTAGAGTTCAGACATCAGATCGATCAGTTTGGTGGCACCCACGAAGACCAAGAATCCTCCAGAGGCATCCCGATTCACTGAATCGAACGTTTACAGAGATCAACATAGGCTGCAAGCAGCCCTGCCGAACTCTCGTCTGCGGTGTGAGGACACGAAGAGCAAGGATACGGTCAATCGTTGACCTCTTTGGTGTAAAGCCTGACTGCTCTGGACGCTGGTGCTCAAGCAGATGGTGGCGAACCTATCAAGAATTATCCGAGCAAAGACCTGCCCGGCACTGAGAGCAGCGTCACCCCTCGTAGTTGTTGCAGTCTTGGCGATCACCCTTCCCTTTCCAGAGAGTAACAAAAGGCCCCTTCCAGTCAGTTGGGATGATGCCTGTGTTCCAGGCAGAGCACAAAACTGCATGCAACGACACGATGCAGCATTTCCACCAGCCTTGAGAAGTTCAGCATGGATGCCACAGATCCGGGAGCTTTGCCCGTTTCAAACGGTTCACCGCAGCCCGTGTTTCACAAAGCAAGGTGACCACAGTTGATTTGAGGGTCAGCAACAGGGATTGTAACACCCCTGACGTCCAACTCGACAGCTGGGCATCAGCTTGGTACAACCGCTCAAAGTAACCGGCCCAGCGGCCTTCACTTCAGACTCTCTGTCAAGAGCTCCCACTCTCTCTTAACTGCAGTGCTCCGAGGATGGCTTGGATGAACGCAATGCGCGAATTCCCTGGAAGCGGGACGAGAATCACTGTCCACGGTGATCCCCCCCCTCACAGATTCCTCGCACATAGGCCTCCTTGTCCACCCTCAGTGCACGTACAGTTTTAACGCCTCAGCCTGAACAGCTCAGCTTGCCATTCAGCCTGGCCTGCGTACTGGTCAATGGTACCAGTGTCCCTTAGAGACAAATTTTCTTTGCCCTGCGTGAGTTCAAGACATCCACCGCAACATCAAGGATGGTGGTCTTGAAGGCACTCCACAACTCTTCAGGACCCCCAAAGCACCCAGACCCCAAGTGTCCATCGCCTGTTCGCAAACTCCTCAGCTACTCTCTCATCCTGACTTGCCAACCAGCTAGGCTGGGATGGTACATTCTCCAGGATTATAAGGTGAGCTAATTGCTACAACAAGTGTGGTCAGTATTGAGGACTGAGATACCGGTAGACCTGCAGTTGGATCATCCTCCAGCGACCGTCAATGAGGACATGGTCAATCTCCTTTGCGCACCGCCAGCGTGGAATACAAGTCAGCGATGAGCTTGTGGGCGCTGAAACCATGAACCAGCCACCCTAAGTCATGACTTCTTGCAAAGTCAAGGAACTTAGTGCTATCTGGTTCATAGTTCCTGACCATGGGGAAACACACATCTAAACATCCTATCAGTTCCAGTCGATGCATTGAAATCCCCAAGACTAGAAGTGTATCTCGTCTGGGAACTGATCAACCACAGACTCGAGCGTGCGTAGAATGCGTCTTCACGGTGAGATCACTCGCCTCAGTCGGAGCAAAAACAGACCAGGAAATGACACTAAGGAGTGACGAATCCTTATCCATAATAACGCTCGTTGGCCGGTGTTACTCAATTATCATTGGGGTCAGCTTATTGGACACAGCCACAGCACTCCTTGGGTATGGCAACCATCAGAGCGACCAGACCAATAGTAGGTGTAACCACCACCATTATCTCGCCGCAATCCGGTCTCCGAACCTCAGAGAGAGCTGCAATCCCGATGTCCAAACGCTTGAGCTCAAGATGACACAGAGACAGGTGATCATCTCTCTTAGGAATAGGACTTCCAGCCACCACCCGAAGGGACCGCCTCAGGTTAACCCAAGGAGACCGCCGTCTGGTGGACGAACCTCAGCACACTCCGACACACTCTCCGCCAATCTGACCCAGGGATGTTACCCCGTGGTTTCCTCCCTATCATCAAAGATTGGGGGTCCCGAAGGCTTTGCCCAATCCCGTCATCCGGTGAGCTGCCCTGCGAAGGGAGCTGCACAGGAGGTACTCCACGGAGTGGGTTTTCAGATTTTTTGCGTTTTTTGTGTTTTGCGGAATGAAGGATTTTTACGGTGGCCGGAGTGCAAATCCTGCCACCAACCTCCTAATAAAAAAGTAACCCAACTGCAGGAGGACGTCCGCAGCCAACGTTGGGCACTAGATGGATGGCCGTTGGCTCAAAGGAGCTCCTCCGCCTTTGACAGGTTTTGTTTTTAACCTGCTGGGTGTCCATATCCAACAACCCTCCTCACCAGAAAACCTGGTAGGGGAGACGGTTTAGTCGCCGACAACCGACCATGGAGTGAAGGTGAGCAGGATCGTGATTTTGGTAGTTTTACAGAAGGGGTGTTGGCGACTGCGCACCCTGCGGAAATGTGGTGGGGACAAATCGCAGAGAGAGCAGGGGGGTGCGATGCTGGAGAGGAGACGGTAGAAGACAGAAAGACCACCGACCAGCCTGCGGTGATTGAGTGAGAGGCCAAGACTCAGCCTTCATCGCGGGAGATGCCAATGATCCGAAATAGCCTTTGGTTTCCACAGCGTGAAGCCAAGAAATGGGAGGGCAGGAGCACCAGCCCAGAGGGAGAGACAGTACTCCATCAGGCTGCGGAAAAAGCTTGAAGTGGTCAGGAGCTCAGGTGGCCGAGGAAGGACTTTGCACGACGGAAGGATTCCCAGTCGGCGACTGCTTTGGAGGCGAGGTTTGAAATGTGGCTTTCCCAGGAAAGGTCATGGCAGATAGTGAGACCCAGAAGCTTGAAAGAAAGGACTTCTTCCAGAGAATGTTGAGAAAGGATGATGGGGAAGAGGGGTTCTAAACGGTCCTTTCGGGAGACCATAGTAAGAGTGTGAGATTTGTCCGGATTGAAAGACATGTTCCACGTGTGGACCCAGTTTGTGATTTTAGCAGATCTGCAGTGAGCGAAGAAGCTGCTGTTTGCTGGTTGAGGGATGACCGATGGTACGGCAGAGGGTGGAGTCATCAGCAAAGAGATATAAAGGATTTTCCAGAGAGTCGGAGAGATCATTGATGGAAACCAGAAAAAGAACAGGGCCAGAACGCTACCTTGAGGAACTCCAGCCTGAACAGAAGAGGGATGAAAGAACTCCATTAGGGCCACACGTTTACGTGACAGGAGAGGACGTCTGCGAGCCATGAGTAGAGATGGCCTGGATACCATAGGAAGGAGTTGGTGAGCAGGCAGGTGCCAGGACTGTGTCAAAAGCACGTGATATGTCCAGGGATACGGCTCGGATTTCCTGTCTGGCATTGAGGACCTCCATCCTCAATGCTGAATGGTTCTTCGTTCTCTGAATCACCTTCCACACTCTGCTTACTCTGAGGATGAACAACACTCTCAATGATCTCAGCATCAGTTAGCACATGTGTCACCTCAGTCTTGTCTGTGTTAACCCACTCTTTAACCGCTCTCTCTCTCTCTCTCGTAATGTAGCCACTGGATTGTTCTATGGTGCACAATTTACCACTTCAAGAATATCTGAAATAGGCTTAGCCCTCACAATGAAGGCTTCAAAATTTTCCCTGACATCAACAAACATCACTGCCAGCCACAACTTCCTCCAGGTTCTTGGTAGGGTGACATTCTTTACACTCCTCCATTGCATGCTGCCCCACAGATAGCATCCTTGATGTGGCAAGTCGACTGGAAGTCCACCATAGTTCCATCGTGGTCGATTAATTTACATTAAAAAATCTCTTCCATAAAACACTTCGTATTTGGGATGATTCTTTGATCAATGGGTTGAATCAAGGAAGTTATCTGCCAGCCAATATAAGTGGTAAAGAAAAAGTTATTTTACTTCTTTAACGGCCCCTATTATTCCCACGTTATTGTGGGTAAGCCCTTAGCCGGAAAGTTGTGGGGTTGGTCCAAGTCTTTCATGAACCGGTTAAGCCTGGTGTTGGTTGGCTTAGTGGTTAGGGTAGCTGGGTTGGGATTCTCGGGTCCTGAGTTTGAGCCCTGTTGGCTGCTCATTAACACTAGGTAGGGTCGACAGCCTGTCATCCTTCCGCGGTCGACAAAATGAGTACCAGTGTACTGGAAGAGGAGTACAGAATCAGTGGCACAGTCGTGCTCCAAGAAATGATAGCTAGCCGGCAGCCAAGCTGCCACACGCAAGAACAGAGAACGAACCGGCTGGATAGGCCTGACACTCGACCAAGTAATGAGGAATTTGGCCACAGTGCCGGTGATAGCTCAAGTACTCTTCGCGAAGGACACCGTGGGGTCTTTCACATCCTCCAACTAATTTCGGCAGACGGAATGCCAGTTTAACGTCCACCCAAGGGACGGCACACACACTGAGGAATCACCCTGCCTGTGAAACACCAGGATGATAACTTACAGCTGGGCCGAGATTCAAACCCAGGCTAGACAGCTGAGAGGCAAGTGTGCGCACCTCCAGGCCATCCTGCCAGCTGAAGTGGTAAAAAAAATGTTACCAAACACCAATTCAGGCTCATGGGGGTGTGCTCAGTAGTTGTCAGGTAACAGGATAGCTTTTGCCTTCCAGCTTACGAGTCTTCTTGAAGTGTTCTTTGTGTTCGGAAATGAAATGGTGATGGAACCAGTCATGGAAGATGTCTTTGTTCATCCATGCATTGTTTTGAGTTTTGTCGGTGAGTGGTAGAGGGTTAACTCCTTTAAAAGCTCTGGGACGTTTATATCATCCAATCACCAAAAGTTTAACTTTGTGTGTTCCTGCTGCATTGGAACAAGCAAGCACACAATCTGTCCTTGTTCTTCTTGAAGCCCATTGCAACGGATTTATCACCACTTGTGAGTGTAGACATGGGTAAACAATGCCAAAATAGCACAGTCTCATCAGCATTGTAAATGTGCTCAGGTGTTAAGCCATGTTTGTTCATCAAAGATGCAAAAAATAGAACAATATATTTCTGTAGCCTAATGAGCTACTGACTGTAGCTCCCAAAAAACGATTCAAAATAAAACAAAATTATTTTAAACTAGAGGGGGAGCACTCGGTAGAGTGCAAAACCTCCGCCGCCAATACTGCTGGGTCACGTTCAAGTGAACCTGATATCCTATTCATTGTAGGTCAAAACGGATCAGACTCTACTGAACCACGATTGAATAAACTAAACTAGATCGACGCACATGTAGAAATGCCAAAAAAATAAAATCGAAATTTTTTTGAAAAAAAAGTTGCAAATTTTGTTTTTTTTTCTCTAACATTTTTTTTTTTGGGGGGGGGGGGTTGGAAATCACTTAAAACATGTAGAAATGTAAAAAAAAAAATTCAAATTTTTTTCAATAAAATAGAAATTTTTTTTGAAAAAAAGTTGCAAAATTATTTTTTTCTTTAACAAATTATTTTTTTTTTTGGTTGGAAATCACTCAAAACATGTAGAAATGCAAAAACAAAAATTCAAATATTTTTCAAATAAAAATTTTGAAAAAAGTTGCAAAAAATTTTTTTTTTCTTTACAATTTTTTTTTTTGTTTGGAAATCACTTAAACATGTAGAAATTCAAAAAAAAATCAAATATTTTTCAAATAAAAAAAATTTTCGAAAAAAAGTTGCAAAATTGTTTTTTTTTTCTTTAACAATTTTTTTTTGTTTGGAAATCACTTAAAACATGTAGAAATTCAAAAAAAAAATTCAAATATTTTTCAAATAAAAAAAATTTTTGAAAAAAAAGTTGCAAAATTGTTTTTTTTTTCTTTAACAAATTTTTTTTGTGGGTTGGAAATCACTTAAAACATGTAGAAATGCAAAAACAAAAATTCAAATATTTTTCAAATGGCCGCCATAGCGGCCATATTGGACTTTGGACCAAGTCCAAAATCTAATGGCATGATCCTTGGACATACCTAATCCCCCCACCAAGTTTCGTCGAAATCCGTCCAGGAGTTTTCCGTAATACTGTTCACAAACAAACAGACAGGGGTGAAAACAGTAACCTCCGTCCATCTTCGATGGCGGAGGTTAAAAATGCCATGATGAAGTTTAAAACATAAGCAGCAATCAGAAGGTGCACAATTATGTCAGTTCCATTTGATCATAAAGATCGTTTGTCTTTTCAATCGGACCTGAGACTGGCGCTCCCTTCGATCGCCCGAGTTTAAACCACTCGGACAAAATCGTATCCAGCTGATCAAGTTTCGGCATATCTGGAGTCTTTTGTTTATCCACATGCGTTGCTTGACTCAGATTCAGCATAGAACTTCAGAATATTTTATTTCCGAGCCTTGATATCATAAATGGGCGATGAACCAACGTTGTACTCATTCATCAGTCGAGTGTGCTTTTCACTTTTCTAGAAGTGCAAACAAATATCTATTTTCTGCTGCAACGTAAGCACCAACTGCTTGCGGTTCCACACCTTGGAAGGTAGAAAGTACGATCCAACGACTTCTTGCTTGAATTAGAGGTCATTTTGTGGGGTGCTTGCAAAAACTCACAACACATTACTGTTGGAACAGATGTTGCTCCCAGTAACCGCCACATCAAACTGACACGGACTTTCAAACACCACCACCACCTGAAACCAGCACCACTATGCGAAAATGCTGATTTCTCAAGTTTCCGGATAATACACCTTTTACTGTGTGCGTGTGTATATGTATGTATCTAATATATAAAGAAGAAAGTTTGTTTGTTTGTTCATTTATGCATTCAGACCCTGCAAATAACCAGTGTAACCAAACTTTGCATGGCCTCTTCTTTCATTCAGAGGAATGTTGTGGGCTATGTTTGGATTTAAAAAAAACAAAAAAACAAAAAACAGAGAATTGACCATCGGGCCTCGATCGGCTCTTGTGCTAACTAACACAGCCTGCATTTTTTTTCCCCGGACGTGATCGAGTAATACGTATTGTGAAGATCGTATGTTGAGGTTGTCGGGATTTGTTGTCAACAGCACAAATTTAATTATCATAGTGTTTACGCGTGCACCTGTTATGAAAAGATTGCTTTACACAGGTATATCATAACACTTCCGTGTTTAGGCCTCGAGCGAGTATGTTACTTACACTGCTGCGATCAATTAATATGGAGGCCTTGTGTGAAGTGCACGTGTTAAGGTTATATTATGTATGTAAGCTAATAACGGAAACTGAGTATTCCCTTGGTACGTTTCTCCCCTACCTCCAATCCTCCCCATCTGTTTCTTTTTTAACTTTAATCTACTGCGTCACACGGTAAGATGCCCATTGGAGCACTTCTGAAACTTCCAAGGGAACACTTCTGTTGAGAAATATCTTAACCAATCTTACTTGTATTATAAATACTGCCACATGCCACCAAAAAGACACCTGATGGGCAGAAACAAATCAGATGCAAAGAGAATGGCAGCCGACAAGTCACTTAAGACTACAGAGCAGACACAGACTCGGGTTGAGGATCAACATGCAAGACAAGCAGCTTCCAGCGCAGCATGTTGAGCATCCTTAGAAGGATAAGCATCTCGACATTGCTCCAAGTCAGGAGAATTCCATGATTACATACTTTCCCCGACTGCTTAATAACATCAATGGTGCTTCCTGGTTGTGATTGGTGAATGTAGCACAATGTTGAGGATCAGCAATGTGTCCACACGGCAGATAGCACTTGTTGGAGCCAAATGCAATCTGGCCTCACCAGTCACAGTCAGTGGGGCATTAAGTGCCAGTATATAAGCCTAAAGTGCTTCAAAAGTCACCAAGTAGATGGAACAGCGATATGTTGCCTTGATGAGCCCTAACTATGAGAAAACGTTCTCCCACAGGCCCTGAAGGAACAGATTCCCGAGGCTGCCGGAGAGTTGCGTAGTGTCGTCTGCTACGCAAGGAGATAAGTTTCCATCAGTTTACATTGCATTCGCTCAATAGTTGTTCAAGGTGAAGACCCTACCAAGCCCCGTTATAGGAGATGGAAGTGTGCAGGGATATCAATCTGAGGGAACTGACCACACAAAGCCAGAAAATAAAGCAATTTTATAAGGACAGGAGAATAAAATAAATCTGTCAGGAGCAAATTGGTTCAGGGTTAAGGAGCCTCGGTTAAGGAGATGGAATAGGATGGGAGCAAATAGTCGTGGAAAAGAGGAGATAGTTTAAAAGGCAAGTGAGCTTCGGCATGGAAAAACCACTTGGAAAACCATGATCATGCCACACCACAAAATAAACGAGAAAGCATCTCAAAATTGGTGTTGATGATGTATCATGATGTATCATCAACATCAAAAAAGAGATGTACAAAGCCCATCCACTTTGTACATCTCAACCAGAGATGTTGGGTAGCACCAATTGTCGCTGTTTATACATTTATCGTTTTTAAAAGACTAGTCTAATACAGTGGTGCCCCCAGAATCCGAATTTAATTCGTTTCAGGAGCTGTTCGGATTGCAAAAAGTTCGGATTCCAAAACTATTTTCCCAATAAGAAATAATGGAAAGTGATTAATCCGTTCCTGACCCCAAGAAACCCATTTCAAGACACTTTAAACTGAATTTCCCATGTAGATGAACATGGTAAAATAAGTGAGTAAATGACTTTCGGTGGCGGTGTATTGTATGTAAACTGGTACAATCACCACATCCAAAGTCCAACACAGACTCGTGCTCCGGCCTGGTTCCGATCGCTCGCGCACTCTGCGAGAGCGCTGCCCCCAGGGCAGCTCATCAACCATGATGCCCCCAGAACCACAATCACTTTCATCAAACGCATCGGGCTGACGTAATCATGGATATTCAAATACAACCGGTTTTTCTGTGAAATTAAATCCTTGCCCGACAGTCCGTCACACACGTATCGGATTGTTTTTTTGTTATTAATTAAAACACAAGATGAGTAAAAAAAAAACAGCACAAATCAAGGTGAAAAACACGAGGTAAAGTAGCGATCGACACACGAGAGATGCTTTCACGAGTACTTCCACCGACGAACTGAATGAACAAAGCGCGAAGATGCGGGTCGAACAGGCGGGGGACGCACGTGAACAAACACGACGCCACGTTGTGTTCGGTTTTTGAAAATGGGTTCGGTTTTAGGGCAAATTTTCTCGAAAAAATTGTTCGGATTCCAATTTGTTCAAACAATGGGGCGTTTGGATTCTGGGGGCACCACGGGAATTAATATTTTTATAAAGCATTGCAGTGAAGTCTGATCCAAATAATTTTAAAGCAATATATGTATTTGTATATTGTAATCAGTAACAAGAGCGCAAGTGAGCACAATATACGCCGAACAAGAAGGTATATACAGAATTGTGCTACTACATGGAAAACAGCATCCTGGTTGCCATGGCAACCTTTAGATGACGAACGTATGTCGCGACACACCGTCTCCACAGTCTGTACCTATGTACCAAATATGAAACGGAAAGTTGAAACTTTGGGAGTTAGAGTGCAGACAGGAACGGATGGAAAACAGCATCCTGGTTGCCATGGCAACCACTTTAGATAACAACGTATGTCGTGACACACCGTCTCCACAGTCTGTACCTATGTACACAATATGAAACGTGAAAGTGAAAAACTTTTGGAGTTAGAGTGCTGACAGGAACGGACGGACGGACGGACGGACACGGACGGACAGGACGGACGGACGACCGGTATCACATTACGCCCAATATATATTTATATATATATTATATATATATATATAATATATATATACCTGTTATATTAATATATATATATATTATATATATATATATATATATATATCGGTGTATAAAAAATAGTGTGGTAGATAAACATTAGAAAGGAAAAAATAACTTGCACCAAAACTTTAACATTTTCACGCTCACGCCGGGGGTATCGCTATAGCTCTCTGTTCTTCGAACAGGCGAGCTAAATTGATCACTTTGTACTCAAATTAAACTGGTGTTATATCTGTCATAAGTTTGGAGAAATTTCAGTCTGAAGAAAGAACAAAGGTTTGATTTATCTAAAATGAAAAGAATAACAAAAGCTGTTGTTTATTAAAAAATCATCAACAACAA
The DNA here is from genome assembly GCA_035128595.1 of Eptatretus atami. Lineage (NCBI taxonomy): Eukaryota > Metazoa > Chordata > Myxini > Myxiniformes > Myxinidae > Eptatretus > Eptatretus atami. The sequence continues at coordinate 117,039,355 of CM068955.1, forward strand.
AAAAAACTTTTCTCGATTAAAATCTGAAATGAACATGTACTACGACGAATATAATAGATGAGAAAGAGGGAGAGAAACAGCGAGAGATACAGGTCGAGAGATCTTCAGAGGCAAAGGCGGACGGCGTGTGGTCCACACAAACTCCACATCAGGACTGCAGGCATCATCAGTCTGGACTGCAGAGCTAATCCAAACCCTGCCACCACCAACTTCAAGGATTGATCGCACGGTGATACTTGAGCAGCATCACCGTGTGATCAATCCTTGATGTGTGAGCACCTCCAATGTTCCATTCTACCTGCCCACCTGTGGTGTTTATCCATTAGGTTAAAGTGCAGTATATCCATTCAGTCCTTCTTTATATTTTGATCATGAAATCATGAACCCATTCAGTGAGATCAAGCAATGAAATCATTACCCGCGCACGCAAAGCGAAAAGCGTGGATAAGGAATTGGTTCATGTCCGTCCGTCCGATCAGTTTATGATTGAGGAATAACTTATTTAAATTGAATGTTATATTTTGAACAAGAAATGGAACATGAATAGGAAGACAAGTTTCTTGTTTTACCATACTTTGGCCTTGATTTCGTCCCGATCACATATACACAGAGAGGAGTGAGATAATATTTTTACTTTGTCTGTCCGTCTGGCAGTCAAACAAAATTGAAAATCATTTCAAACAGGAAACTTACTGTTTTTAAGGACGTCATAAATGACACAAAAAACACGCACAAGGAACTAATATAATGTGTCAGGTAGGGTAATGTAATAGACACTGGGGTAAATGGTGGTAAAACATGGAATTAACTTATTTATACACCTATAAAATCTCTTTAAACCTTTATTTAAATTTAATTTTATACTTGAACACTGCCTCACACAAATCACCTTCATAATTCCAAGAACCATGTGATATATCAATATATAGCATGAGAAGGCATGGCACGTGAGAGGGACCAGTATTGGGGTGAAGAAGACTCTGCCAATATACCTATGTAAGTACGAGGCCACTTCAGTAGCACTAAACTTCCAGATTTTTTAAACGATATTTTATATCATTATTTAATTCAAATTGAAGTATAGACTTGTACACTTAGTGAGGCCCCATCTAAAATATTGTGTGCAGTTTTGTTCACCACAACTCAGGAAGGACATAGCTGCCATAGAGGGGGTTCAGCACAGGGCTAGGACCGTAGATAGATTCCGGGCCCAGCTGGACTCAGCTATGAGGAGCGGCTAAGGAGATGGGTTTTATACACAAGAAGGGAGGCGGTTACGAGGGGATATGATGGAGATGTTTAAGATAATGAAAGGTATAGATAAAATAAGTGCAGATGAATTATTCAACAGAGTAAAAAGTGATAAGACCAGGGGCCATAGCCTGAGAGTAAAGAAGAGGAGAGTTAAGACGGTAGCAAGCCAGGGGACTTTTACTCAGAGAGTAGTTAATGCATGGAAGAACATCCCTTGGAAGGTCGTGACAACAGAAACAGTAGATAAGTTTAAATTAGAATTAGATAGGTACCTGGAAGTTATGGAGATAGAAGGGCATATGGATATTGGCAGGACTTTTCGGTAGTTTGAGTATGGATGGGTGATTGTGTGCATCTGTGCGGAGTGTCATGTCTCTGGGGGTCTCGTCAAGGGGTGGTGTGTGGTTGATGTTGCGTGTTTCTCGCCCAAAATCGCCTTCACTCAGCACCTTGGTCTGGTGTTGATGTGGCACAGGCATAATGGGCCGAATGGCCTCCTCCTGCATCTAGTTTCCTTGTGTATCCTTGTATAACACAGCATGGGGCATTGTGTTCTATGAACTCCATCATTTTTTCTATTTTTGTAGTCAACAAATGAAACCCGGACTCTGAGATTTGATGGGGGTCCTTGGTGTTCGAGTACAGCAAGCACAATAAACATTCTCTGCATTTACCGAAAAAGCCTGGAACACTTGCCTGCTGAAAAACGATTAAACAGTTCACAGGGAGAGGCCGAAGTGTAATCGGCTTTCCTTCCCCCAAGTAAACACACTCCCGGAACTCATCTCCAGGTTCATGTGAAAAAAAAAACCGCGGTCGCGTGCTTAAAAGCGCGACGGCCGGGTTAATAAGGGCAATTTATAGTTACTGCTAAACGATCAGTGAACCCGTTGGGTTCCCGTTGTGACAGCTATGATGAAAAAAAAAAGACAAAATTTTAATATTATTTAGTGGTCAAACTTTAACTTCAGAAAATTTGAGCATTTACCTCAGGAGTAATCGTTCGGCCAACCGGTTTCTCGAGGATTATCAACACATTCTTCATGGTTTGTCCTTGCACTTTATGGATCGTCATACCAAAACTTCACTGAATCGGGAATTGATTTTTTAATAATTTTTTTCGTTGCCCGATTTCAACGAAACTTGATACTGCACACCGCAGGCGTATGGTAGGTAAGGTGGCCCTAAAATTTGCGCTATCGTGTACCGTTTTGGCTGTATTTCGGGATAAAATATACATAACATATAATATATATATATATATATATATATATATATATATATTACTGTTACGAATTCTGGCCCGCCAGGCGTGCGAGCGATTGCGTAACTCCAATCCAACCGCGTCGCCCACCGACGGACAATTCAGTCGTGACCCGCCTGGAACTACCGCCAGGAGCCAGTCACGGGTGGGGGTTTAACCTCACCACGATCGTGCCAATTGCCCACCGCGCAGATAGGGTTGCTCGCCAAATTCGACCTACCTAAGTACCTGCGCGAGAGTCGACCGGGCGATCGTACCTCGCCGCCGTCGGCCTAGGACATGAACCGTAAGCCGTCCGTTCCGTGCTACAGTGATAACCGCGGTGTTATCGCCGACCTCGATGGATCAGATTCTCTTCTTTACCCTGGGTGTTCAAAACCCACTACTAATTTATTCCGCGATTCAAGATGGCACTTTCAATGGGGAAAGAGACGACGAACGGGATACATTTCACACAAGGACATTTATTACAAAGCACATATTGCACACACAACACAAGCAAGGAATCATGCAATATACAAGCGACAAAGAAAGTACTACTACCGACTACAATTATTATTTACAAGCACAGTCACTTACACAGTTCTACTTACAGGACACGGCGCCACAGCATCCATACAAAAACCCAAAAAGAAAGTAGGGACTTCCCTTGGTGGCCGTCGAGTCCTTCTCCCACGACCCTAGCGTGGTCGCGCCTGGCCCCGACCTCTCTCGCGGCCGGCGAACCCTCTCCGGCACTCCTCGTTCGGACGCGCAGGTCCACCACAACAACCGGCACTGCCGCGTCTCCCTCCGTGCCTCCCTGACAGGCCGCTCGCCAAGCCGCGAGCGCAGGACCAAGACGACAGGAAGACAAAGACGAAGACGAGGGCCAAGACGACAAAAGACTCAGCAACTCGGACGACAGACTCAGCAACGAAGACCCAGGCGACAAAGACTCCAAGAGCAGACGAGCGAAGAGGAAGAGGGCGCGCCCCCGCCGTGTCCGTCCTTTATGGAGCGGGGCTCCGCCCTTCGCAGGCGGGGCTCCGCCCGCGCTCCGCCCCGTTCTCGGCTCCACCTCCCTTCGAGGCGTTTCGAGAAGCCACTCGAAAGGGGGGGTGCCCTCACTCGACCCCTCACGCCCGCATCCACCAATTGGGAGGAGCCGCCCCACCCCTTCCCTTCACACCAAGCGCGGGAAAATTCAGGCGGAAGAATTCAGGCGGGGAGAGTCCGTTCAGGCCCCGCAAGAGCCTTTCTTGCAGCAATCCTGCGTCCTTCCTGTAATGGTCGTGCCGCGGAGATCATCGCCGCGTGGTACGTGGAGGACGGCGTTCGCGAGTGCGGAAAGTGGCGAAGATGGTGGTGGTGGATGTGGTGAAGGTGGTGTTGTTGGTTTGATCCAAAATAACGACAGAACAGAAAAACGGCTATCTCAAAGAGTCGCAGCCCGGTGAACACGGAAATTCCCTCTAAACAACGGTGGGGAAATCTAACTACACAGATACTTATCGTCATAACTGATCTAAGGACCCTTTGTGGTGTATTGCGAATTTCCACAGCCGTAACAATATACATATATATATATATATATATACACAGTCATGCGCCACATTACAACGTTTCGGTCAACGACAGACCGCATATACGACGGTGGTCCCATAAGATTATAATGGAGCTGAAAAATTCCTATCGCCTCGTGATGTCGTAGCCGTCGTAGCGCTGCCAGTCGTATAAAAGTACAGTATAGCACATACAATTATGTACAGTACATAATACTTGATAATGATAATAAACAACTATGTACTGGTTTATGTATTTACTATACTGTACTTTTTATCATTATTTAGAATGTACACAATGGGAAGTATTTCTACTTATATAAAAAAAAGGTTTACGAGATTTAATCTCGTGTTGTTTTGTTCATCATGGCCCCTAACATTCATCAAAAAAAATTTAAAAAAATAATTTAAGTTTATAAAGAAAAAAAGTTACAGTAAGCTAAGGTTCATTTATTAAATTGAAGAAAGAAAATTTTATCTTGCCAAAACGAAAGTTTTTGCAAGATATGTTAGTCAGTCTGTATGTTTTTTTTTTGTTTGTTTGTTTTTTTTTTTGTTTGTTTGCTGTAATCACGAAAAAAAATTCTGCAGACCACAGTTTTCATTGGAAAATTTTGTAACTTCGCATATCAGAGGCCTATGGAGGTCCCTTTCAGGCCATTAAAATTTTGAAGGTCAAGGTCAAAGGTCAAGGTCACTGTCGCAAATCAGGGGAATCGACAAAACCCTTATTTTTTGAGTAATTTTGATCGGATCGTCTTCAAACTTCATGGGAATATAGTTCATGGTCTGGCATTCAACTGATTAATTTTTGTGGTGATTGCCTGACCTCATGGTTAACGCTAAGGTCAAACCTATTTGACCCCAAGGTCAAATTTTCAAGTTTTAAGGGGCTGTCACACCTTGACGATTTAGGCCAGCGTATGCGATTTATGAAAAATTTGTCTAAAACGCTGGCACACGTCGAATACGTTATGGGTAAGTTGTGTATACGTTAAGAGCACGCTGAAAAAACACTGCCATACGTCGTAGTAAGCTGACTTTAATCGTTTGTACTTTGCGGTTGTCCGCAAATTTTAGCATGCTGAAATTTTACGACGTTATGCTGGCGTATGGCTCACACGTTCCGCATACACTGGGAATAAGTTGTAGGCACGTTTATGCGATCGTTGACACACGTTACTTGTAAGTTACTCATAAGTCGAAACACGTCGAGTAATGATAAGCGTACCTGAAAACTTATTATAACCTATGAGTAACGTGTTGTAGGCACGTTACACAATCGTTGAGGCACGTTATGCATCGTTGACACATGTCGACAACACGTTACTTGTAAGTTACTCATAAGTCGAAACACGTCGATGGTAATGCTTAGCGTACCCCAAACTTATTTCTACCTGAGTAACGTGCTTTGAATCTATGAGTAACGTACCTCAACGCATATTGACGTATGTAGACGTATTTGATTGACGTCTCCGGACGACCACATAACTTACTGAACGTGTTTCAAATTACAGCTACCGTATAATGGCGTATTGGCAGCGTAAAAAAAAAAAAAAACCAACACCAACTTCCGATATTTCGTCACGTGCTGTTACGTCACGTCCGATTGCCTCTTCAGTTTGCTCGTCTTATTCTTAGTTCCTCCTCTGTGAATATTTTTCTGTTTGAGGATATTGTCACGTCGACGTCGAAACTTTAAAGCAAATGTCTGAATATATTTTAAAATTCGTGATAGACTATAAATAATAAATAAATAAAAAACAACAACAACTTCAGATATTTCGTCATGTGCCTTCACGGAGCCAAGGAGAAAAAAAGAAAATGTGCCTTGACGGAGAAAATAAGTTCCGGTATGCCTAAACATTAGCTCAACGTGTTTCGACTTATGAGTAACTTACAAGGAACTTGTGTCGACGTGTGTCAACGATCGCATATCGTGCCTACAACTTATTCCCAGCGCAGCGGAACATGTGAGCCATACGGCGAGTACGTCGTAAAATTTTCAGCATGCTTGAAATTTCACGACGTACAAGGCGTATTACGACGTATGGCAGTGTTTTTTCAGCGTTGCTCTTAATGTATACACAACTTACCCATAAACGTATTCGACGTGTGCCAGCGTTTAGACAAATTTTTCATAGGTCGGCATACGCTGGCTAAATCGTCAAGTGTGACTGCGATGTTGACACTTCCAATTCTCAGGCGGTTAGGCTTTAAATCGGCGAGCGGCAGCTTTTTAATAGGCTACGCCACGTGATCGTCGGCGATACGTGCAGCTCGCTATGCATACGTTTAGACATATCGTTGGGCATAGGTTGTGAACGCCGACAACACGCTAATCATTCATTGGTCTAAGTTATCTATATGTGATTAAAACGTTCTGTATACGTTACTAATACGTTATGCATACGTCCAACTCGTTATGAATACGTCCAAAACTTTAAAAAAAAAACAAAATTTCAGCGTACGCCAACGTTTTACATACATTTTTATACGTTGCCATTGCTGGCTAAAACGTCAAGGTGTGACAGGGCCCTTAGGAACCATATCTGTGTAGTACCTCAAATTGAACACCTCGATGAGTGCTTTCTAGATATATCAGCTTGAGACATTTATGACGTGATTTGGTGACGTTTTGAGGCAAACGCATATTTTTTCCTGGTTACTCTGTAGAACGATTCTCATCGGAATCTCTCGTAGGCAGATATTCCTCAAGAGTCGCTCCTGGTGGATAGCAGCTCTGATTCACCTCAGTGTGACCTTTAAAGAAGTCACACGTGGTCACCTTTTGGCAAGATACGGATCACCCTATGGGTGACATTGGTTTATTTTTGTATTAGTTAGTGTCGCCTAAGTGTTTATAAATTCTACAGTTGTGCAGATAATGTCCGAGGCCTTTACATTCACTCACCCAGAGCAACTTCCAGTCCTGCAAGCTCCATTCATGGTAAGTGCCCTATACAGGTGTCCCATTTTTTATTTTATACCGTATTTTTTACTGTACCTTTTCTATGTTGCGATACACAAATACTTACCATTGTGTTACTATTGCCTACAGTATTCAGTACAGTAACATGTTGTACAGGTGTGTCAGTTAGGAGCAATAAGCTATACCATATAGCCAAGGTGTATAGTCGGTTATACCATCTAGGTTTGAGTAAGTACACTCTATGAAGTTCGCACAATGACGACATCGCTTAACGACGCATTTCTCAGAACGTATCCCCGTCATTAAGTGGTGCATGACTGTATATACATACATATATATATATATATATATATATATATATATATATATATATATGTTGTTGTTGTTCGTCTTTCGGCTGCTCCTGTTAGGGGTCGCCACAGCAGATCATCCGTTATGATCCGCATACTGATTTGGCATAGGTTTTACGCCGGATGCCCTTCCTGACGCAACCCTGGTGCCTCTTACGATACAGGGATAAGGATTGGGTTTCGCCATGATTCCAGGCTGCTCTACACCCTCTCATAGCGCGCCAGTGCAGAGCTCCCGACCTCAAGCGATCCTCCAACCCAAGCCTCCGAGTAGCCGGATTACAGGCGCACGCCACTACGCCCGGACATACATATATATATATATATATATATATATATATATATATATATATATATATACACATACATACAAGATGAGAGTTTTAGTTATACAGTATATAGATAGATGATGGAACATGTACTTTCACATTTTTACCTAATTTAATTTTTTTAATGATCATCACAATAAGGTTTTGTTGAAAATTTGATGACAAAAGCTCAAATGGTAAAAAGTTATGGCCTGGACAGACAGACAGACAGACAGACAGAACTGACTACAATATCCCTCGCTTTTTTTTTTCAAAAAGTGTGGGGATATTAATTTCGTTATTTTGAGAGGCATCTCATTGATGACACCCATAGTTTCCCTATAAATGGCAGAGCTGAATGCTCTGGAACATGTTTTGGTGGTATTGTTTATTTTACCCGAGTTGAGATACGTTCTGGTTAAAAGGTTTCTGCTGGGTTTGGGTCTATTTCTAAACTGAGAGGCTGAAGATAATATTTATTCAATGAAAAATTAGAGAAGAGACGGCAATGGTAG
>CM068955.1:117056612-117076672 GCA_035128595.1 Eptatretus atami
AAGCAGAATGGTAGTTTTGTTGGGGGTAAGGATAAGGAGGTGAGGTAGGACATTGGCTGCATGATTTGGTATCAAATGCCAAATTGCATCCCCTAAAGCTCGTTAATAAACAACAAAAGAATGCCAATAATAACAATGCTTTTTATGCCTGAAACTCATATCAGCCTGACATCCCTCAGGTTCCAAAAAAACACTGCTTTATCAAGCAATCGTGTGGAAAGGATATTAAACGGCATCAGTACACTTCTGCAGTGAGGAGAAATCAGCCGAGACAGGTTAGAATCCTGCGATTAATTTGCAATTGGTCACCGGCTTTGACGCCAAAACAAATTTCTGTTATGGACCCGAGGCATCAAAATGCTACATATAATCCAACAAACAGTTTCAAATGGAGCACCTCGCCACCAGGAGAGCATTTAAAATTGAAGTTGCATCAGACGTGGGAATAAATGCAAATTGTTGCTCCCAGATTGCTGGCTCGATGACAGAAGACGCCATTTGCATTTTCGCCTCCTCCATCCCCACCCCGTTTCGAATCCTGTGTAGTCAGGGGTAACTTGCTAGTCAGGTTAAAAACTCAAACACGTGATGATATAATGAACGGACGAATGAATGAAAGAACCTGTCCATGATTGGCTAAAAATACATGACATCACTTTTTCACAACTAATCAAGAACAAGACCATGCAAACGCACTCGACCAACCTTGCTCGGAGAAGTAAATTCTCACCAAAATGTCTGCAGATTTTGGTGAACTTAAATATTAAACATTTGATCTAAAGTTTGAGATTAATCAGAATATGATAAGAAGCAATTCCAATGGGCCTACATCCATTCCAGTCTGGTTTCTTGTGACAAGACAATTGAGGGACAAAAAGCAAGACGGAAACTGGGACAATATTCATGTTTTTGATTGATGAAAATTTTCTTGTAGTCATGGGCTTGCTTTTGCTTGTAGTTAGTTCGAAGGCCAAAAGATTTTTTAATCTCTCTTCTTATTCACATTTCAGGGAGATCATGTATGTAGTAGAGTGGTTACTGCCATTGTGGGGCTGGTAGGATAGCCTCTGAGCATGGAACACCCTGGATGGAACAACAAATAGCCAAGTGCAAAACGGTGAAAGAAAGGAGAAAACAGAACATTTAACACTGATGGCATGCGTAAGGACTGCTTACAAGGCTGACCTTTTCACAGCCTTCATTGTGCAAATAATGTTATTGGTTATGAACAAAGTGAGGCATTGTGCTGCCTGATGGCTGTCGGATTTTAAATTGTATTCCGTGCAAGGCTTGCATTCTCTCTCTGTCCCCGTTTCCCAGCCATGTGTCTCTGTCTCCGTCTGTCTGCTTGTCCCCCCCTCCCTTTTGTCCACAAGTCCACATGTCCTCCTCCAGTCTGCCTGTCCCCCTCTGGTCCACCTGTCTGTCCCATCCCCACCCGTCCCCATCATGCCCCCCTGCATGCGTCCCCACCCTCTCACATCAGCCATCATCCTTAGCCTGTGCTATCTCTGTCGCAGTAGACAAAGCCTCGTTTCCAGGGTAACTCAGCACCAGGTTGCCTGAGCTGCTGCTCCATTGGGATGAACCATGGACATGATTGTAGATTCACATTCCTTGGAATGGTCATTCAGGGACAGCACTCGTGTCCATTTGAATCTGGTAAATTATGTAGGAGTGATGGCTGAAATGGTACACCTGCTTATCTGGTGAATTGGAATTGGAAAGGTAATACACCATCCGTGGTGGTATGAAAACTCTCCTGGCACAGAGAGAAGGAAATAAAATTTAAAAATAGACCAAAAGAGAAAAAAAATCCTCCCTCCCCACCCCTCTCCCGACCAGCAAACCAATGTTCTGCCCCCACACCCGCTCCTCCCAGAGATCCTCGACTCATTTCCTGTCCCCAAACCAGCTGGTTTGAAAAACCCAGACTGGGAAGGAAATAGAGAGACTGCTGGGCAACCCAAACCTTGAGATATGATGGAAATGAGTCACATGACTGACTGGAAGAGGTCCAGCAGCTTCTAAGTGTGCCAAACAAACACAAGCCAGTTGCTATCCAACTGTCTTGCTTCAACCCAATCCACAGCTACAACACTGCATGAGTATTTTGACACAAAGCACTGCTGGATTCAAGCATTTTGAAACGATATCCATCAAAGCAGATTGACATGCAAACACGCCGAGTTTATCAATTTAATATACATCCATACATCAATGGTAAAAGGTGTTCTTTGCATGTAAACCTTTCTGCAATTACTAAAGGCCCAGTCACACCTTGACGTTTTAGCCAACGTATGCCGATTTTTGAAAAAATTGTCTAAAACGCTGGTACACGTCGAATACGTTATGGGTAAGTTTTGATAACATTGAGAGCACGCTGAAAAACACTGCCATACGTCGTTGCACGCTGGCTTTAAACGTTGTACTTTTCGATTGTCCTCAAAGCTTTCCATGCTTGAAATTTTACGACTTATGCCAGCGTATGACTCACACGTTCCACATAACGCTCGCCAAAAGTTGTAGGCACGTCACGCGATCGTTGACACACGTTACTTGTAAGTTACTCATAAGTCGAAACACGTCGAGGTGATGTTTAGCGTTCCCGAACTTATTTCTAAGCTATGAGTTACGTGTTGTACTAACGTTACGCGATCGTTGACACACATCGACACACTTTACTTGTAAGGTGCTCATCGGTCGAAACGTCAAGGTAATGGTTAGCGTCAGTGTTCCAGACTCCCTGGTTTTATTTTTTTTTAATTTTTTTTTCTTCCTTCCTTCGGTATGATGGTGATGTTGACACTTCGATTTCTAGTGCGGTTGTAATATATATAATTAATAGACTGCCGCTCAACGATTTAAATCATAACCGCACTGTAAACTGAACACCGTCATACCGAAGAAAAAAAAAACCGGGAGTCTGAACACTGACGCTAACCATTACCTTGACGTGTTTCGACTTATGAGCACCTTTCAAGTAACGTGTGTCGTGTGTGTCAACGATCGCATATCGTGCGTACAACTTATTCCCATCACATACGGAACGTGTGTCATACGGCAAGTACGTCGTAAAATTTTCAACATGCTTAAAATTACAAGACGTACTCCACTTAATAGGACGTATGACAGCGTACTTTAGCGTTCTATTCACGCATACCAAACTTACCCATACCGTATTCGACGTGCGCCAGCGTTTTAGACGCATTTTTCAGAGGTCGGCATACGCTGGCAAGATCGCCAAGGTGTGACTGCGATGTTGACACTTCCATTTCTGCGGCGGTTATGATTTGAATCGTTTTGCGGCAGCCTTTTCATAACCTACGCCACGTCATCGTCGGCGATGCGTGCAGCCCGCTATGCATGAGTTAGACTATCGTTGGGCATAGGTTGTGAACGCCGACAACAGGTTCAGCATTCGTTGGTATAAGTTATCTATAACACAACAAAACGTTCTGTGTCCGTTACTAATACGTTATGATAAGACCAAGTCGTTATGAATACGTCCGAATCTTTAAAAAAAACATCAAAAGTTCAACGTAAGCCAGCGTTTTACATACATTTTAATACGTTGCCATCGCTGGCTAAAACGTCAAAGTGTGACTGCGCCTTTAGCGAGATGGATTCCGTGGATGCTTTGGTTTCAGATAGTGGGGCTAAGCTGGATTTAAGGCCCAAATTTACAATGTTTACCCATTAACCAAAGGCGGTGATTGCTGTCGGCTAAATGTCGAAGTTATTTTTCAGAACAACCAGAATCTGTACATGTTCTGCACCATTTTTATCATTTCTCAAACACTGAGGACAACCAGGCTCTTGCATGCTCTCCAGGGCTAATTAGTTAGGACTTGGTGTATTTCGGAGGTTATCTTTATCTGACATTGTAAAGTTCCTCCACACTCTTTCTCCCTGCTGTCAGGAATGCTAATCATTTGCGAGTTAAGGTTCTCCGTTGGTAACTTTGTGGTGATGGTGATTTTGTTGTCATCGGGATTTCTACCTCTGCCATGGGGTGGTTGGTTGGTGAATGGAACAGCCTATATCAGCGAACAAATGATCGTTCACTGCTGCACCTGGATAGAGAGCTGCTGGAGGCAAGTGGCCTGAGAGCCTCTTCTCATGCAGCTGCTCCAATTGCTTGGCTTCATAAGACTTTGAATGAGTGGCCTAGCCGAGTGGACTTCAGAGTGGCTGCAGGGATGTTGCATAACATGGGCAGCCCGTCTCCACCGCTATATTTTCCCAGAACTGCGTTTAGTCTGGCCCCTCACACTTCATTCAACTGTAGATTTATGCTTTACTCTGAGACGACTTCCCTGTACATCTCCAGGTCGACATGTTCTTTATGCCTATTCCCATGAACTCTGTAGCAGTTGTGCAGGAGAACGTTAATATTTCCTTTGGCTTATATATTAATATATATAATAATTTTCAGGTTTTCATGAGGAATCATTTCCTGGACTGATTGCTGTGCAAGCAACATGATGCGAGACAACAACCTCAATGTGCTCAGTAAATTTCTTATAAAAATGAACAAACAAGGAAACGTACAAGGAACAATTCCAAAACAACACGTGAGTGACTCCAGTGGAACCTGCACTCCTTTCTCCCATGTTTCTTGAAGGAATGCTTTACAGGATGATTTATTTGGCTTCTGCTGCCAACACTTTGGAAAATTGAGAGAAATAAGGGAAACACATTTAATTGAGTGAACAATAATTAATTTGACTTATTTTCACTCTTACGACTGCACGCCCATTAAAACGGGGAAAGGAAACAGAATCGAAATAAGACAAAGTTTGTTTCCTTCCTTTTGATGCACAAGAAAATGAGGAACACTTTCTGCAAAGCTTGTGGATTAAGCTCCAATATCAGCAAGTTTTAAACAGAACTTACAAGTGCCATTTTAAAAGCTTCAAGCTCAAACATCTTGTAGGACTAAAGAAATAAAAGCAAATTCAAATTAAGGTCAGAAAGAAAAGAAAACCTTTCCTTCCAACAATAGCTTGAAATGGAAAGTCAGGAAACTGTCAACTTCAAAAGTTAGAGGAAAACATTTACAGCCAGCTGTGAATAACCAGATGGTTATCAACGTTGCTCAACTGTAACTCGTGTCAAGATGAATGCACGAATCACCAGGGCTCCAGCATAACTCCTGTCTCGATAATTCGCTGATGTGGGACCCCTTTAAACCGAAGAATGAGTGAACCCGAGCTGTTATTCATAAAGAGTATCTTCTCGTTTATAAAACACAACGCAGCACAACACAGCACAACACAGCACAACACAGCACAACACAGCACAACACCACACAACACCACACAACACACCTGTGCAAAAGTTTGGGTTATTTTCACTTTTGTGATGCTATTCCCCGTTAAACATTTGTGGAAAGTTGGAAGTGTGCAATGCAGATAGATGGTGATTCAAATGTTTTTGAAAGTCAATTTAATATCCGTTTCCTCAAAGTATATCGAATAAATTAGGAAAATGAAGAAGTTTTATTTTTGCTTTGCATGGATATATTATATTGTGCTGGTAATATCTACTTACCACAAATAATATAGGCAGGAAACAGTGTGCACTTTTGTTGGAAGGTAAATAACAATAAATTATTGAAGTAAACAACACCAGTTACATTTTAAATGTGAATTACAGCAAACCGCAATAAAATTTGCAAATTAGTGAATGTGTGAGATTTGTTTTCATCAGGTTGTTCCCATGCTTGAAAGTCTATGAGAGGGTTCAGAATGGCACCAAGGAAGCAACTTTCAACAGAACAGTGTGTGAAGCTCCAAACTCTGTGAGAAGAGAGGACACTGTGAAGAAAGTAGGAGAAAAATGAAAATCTCCTGCAATGGTGCGAGGTATACTTTGTAATGCTTGAAAAAAAAACTGGCTTTGTACAAGAGAAGACAAGCCAAGGAAGACACAGAAGGACCTCCACAAGGCAAGACAAGCACTTGAAGTTGCTCAGCCTACGTGCTTGAATAAAATATAGTCAGCAGCTGACAAATGAAATGGGAGCAGGCCTAAACATTCACTACTCGTCCAGCACTGTGTGCAGAAGGCTGACTGCACCAAGTCTCCACAGCAGAGATGCAGCAAATAAACCATTGCTCAGACCACAGAATAAGGTGAAAGTATCGACATTTGCAAGGCAACCAAGATTGGGCGACTGAACAATGGAATAGGTTACTCTGGTCTGATGAATCAAAGTTTGAACTTCTTGGATCTAAGAGATGCGCAGTTCGTACGCTGAAGACCTGGAGAACGTTATGACACGCAATGTTTGCAGCCTACTGTTAACATGGGGGAGTAGAAAAACTCTGCTTTTAGTGGAGGAAAAATGTTAACATCAATGGGATGCTAACAAAAGAGGAGTACAAGCAGATACTGCAGCACCATGCAGTTTCTCGTGGAAATTGCATATTCGGAAGAGCATTCATTTCCCAACAAGATACTGATCCAAAACACACTTCCAATATTGTAAAACAGTATTTGGAGAACATAGTTACAAGCTGGTGTGGCTAAAGTGTTGGAATTGACACCCCCGAATCAGGACGTGAGTCCCATTGAGGCCGTGTAGGATTACTTGCAAATAGAGAAGAATAAGAAGAACCCAACTAACCCCACATAAATGTGGAATATACTACAGGATATTTGGCACAATATTCCTGCAAGCGTGCTTCAGTCGTATATAGGAAACATGGGTAAAAGAGTAAAGCATTCAAGAAGGTAAGGGCAGATACACAAACACAAGGTATTGACCGCGACTATAAAATAACTGTTCTTGTTATTCAATTAAACAGTTTGTTTTACACACATTTATAAAGGTTGTTAATTTACAACAATAAATGCACATGACTTCTCACTGATAATTTGATGAATTCACCCGAAAGTATGAATATCCATTGGAATAACCCAAAACTTTCACACATTCACTGCGGATACGTTCCTGAAAAATTCCAAAAATGTTGAATCCACAAATGTCGGGGCATTGTTTCAATGGGAAAAAGGGGCATAGGTTCCCAGCGGTTCGTGATTCAGGAAGGAAAATTTTTAAAATTTTACGAACACGAATGCACATGATTGCAGTTTCATGACTAGAAGGGCACTCGGTAGAACGCATACCTCTGCCACATAATGCCTGATCCACGAGAACATATCGGGCCCAATACATTTTTGAAATATCATGCGATACAGTACTATATCATTTTTGGCCCTATCTCTCAATGGTGAAGAATCACTTTCAAAAATAATAATAATTCTCGTATCCAGATCCGGGTTTGAATATTCACCAAAATCTAATCAGTTCGTTCCGAGTTACACACCGAACCTGCCCTCTAAATTTCATTCGGATCCGTCCACAACTTTTTAAGATATCCTGTACACAAACAAACAGACAAACAGAGAGAAAGGGGTGAAAACATAACCCCCACCTTCAGGTGAGGATACAGGTGAGGGTTCGAGTTAGCAGGTCAAGGCAGAAGGACAAGAAGAAAGAATGAGACCTAGGACACTTCACGTACGTAGCAATCCAGAGGTTGTGGGTAGATGGAGGGGGGGGGGAGTGGGTAGTGTGACCATTGTTTGTGGGGGATGGTGGGGGGGGGGATGGTTTATGCGCATGTAGAGGTGCTTTATGCGCAGTTGGTGCAAGATGGTTTTAGAGCTGTGTTATGGCTGGTGAGAGATGGTTTTTGTGCCCACAAAAACCAAGAATACATGAAGCACAGGGCCACGAATGTCGAAGCAGGTCACATTTTATGAACCGTGAATACATGGGGTCTGCGAATGTCAAACGTCAGGGTTTCACGACATTTATAACACACACACACACACACACACACACACACACACACCTGAGAGGGCTCCGTTCCACCTTCTGAAAGCTGCATATATGGAGATAACCAACGACACATGCTTAAGCTATTGTGGTACCATAACCGCCAAAAGCTTCTCCGTCACTTATGAACCAAATTTATGGCATGTTCATAAATTAAAATGACTGTTCTCTGGCTCTCCATCCTGTCCCTCCCACACCCCTTCCACCACACAATGTCCTTATGTGTCAAAAATGACCCCAATCACATCCTTCCTACCATTGCATACATGTCTCAGTCGCTTAAAGGCAGCATCTGTATATTATGCAGACAAAGGAGATGGTGGGGGTGGGGTAGAGTGGGAGGGAGGAAGGAAGGATGATTGGAGCTGTGAAAAAAGGTAAAGGAGTTGGGATCGAGATAAGAATAAGGGGAGAGAGGAGGCGTACAAGCATATATATTTATTTGGTATAATGATTACAAAAAAATTGTGAATTACAATTAACAACCGACCATAGGTGTTGCTTAGGTTTGTTTTGTCAACTAAAATAGGAAATGCATCCACAAGAAAATATGCATAAACAAGAAGGAATTTCCTTTTATAAAATATCGTTTCCTGTTAAATACTCTCAATACCAGGTGGGTCAACGTCCACCAAGATTTACATGCATTCCATTAAATGAAACACCAGGGTCTACAGTGGAAACACCTCATACACGTCCACACAAATACACAAGTAGTGCTCTTGGATATTTAAAACGACATTGCTGGCAATTATGGTGCGACTCAAAACCATGGTGACCAAACACCTTTTCGTATGCATTCCAAATTTTGCTGCCCAAGGAACGATTCTGGCAACAGCACCATGTGATCGAAGCTTCGAGGAAGCTAAGTAGGCCTCATGCAAACATAATCTCTGCTTAGATATCAGGGGATTTGATGTCACAATCTGCTGTGTCTTACATTCTCATAGCACAATGGCACATTCATATATCCAGGTACAGAAATATGTTTTGGTATTCTCGGGGATTTCACATTTGAAAACAAAAAGGAATCGCGTGCTTTTCTTTCCATCCATGTCCAAGGCTCATAGAGGTGCTTGTAAACATATTACATGCAGCACAAGGTATGAGGAGAGATCAGCGTCCTCGTATATAATGGGTAAGTCAAAACTAGACATGGGATTAGGAATCAAGCAGGTACTCAGATAGAACACCAAAGAGATGAAGCCAATTTTGTTTGTTGTGTGTGTGGTGTGTGTGTTGTGTGTGTGTGGTGGTGTTATTTATATTATTGAGTTATATATATATATATTATATATATATATACACATACATGTATATTGTTGCGGTTTTGGTGAAACCGTCACTCAAGGCAAATGCAAACAACATATAGCGGTCCCCAAGCAGTTATTTCATGAGTGTTCGGTAGGTCCGAGCCCGTTTTCGGAGCGGCCGGCACCACTGCACTCCCTCCCAAACCTCACAGAACGAGACCAAAGCCGGCCCGCTTCAGATGGCCGGCCTGCGTGCTGCAGTTGCTGTTCCGCGTTTGCCTTGCCATGCCTTGTTCGCCTGCCTCTGCCATGACCCCATGCCTGCTACCCTTTTGTTTGCATTCCCCTGTGTCCCATCACCATGTGCGCCAGGTCAATCCAGTGTTTTGCAAGGACTGCCCTGCAGACAGCCACTCACGGGACTGCATTGGCAGCCCGTGCATCGTTTGCGTCCATTTTTTTGTGTGTTTCTGCTTCCATCCATTCATTTCCTTGAGCAGACTGCATTGGGCAGCCTGGCTACCTCTTCAAATGGCCTGTGGGACGGCACATGGCATGCCGTGTTAGGGTGAGTTGCCTCCAGCAGCTGGGGGTATAAAAGGAGAGCAAAGGTTCACTGAAGGAAACACTAAGGGGACCTTTTGAGCAGGCCCTGAGGAGACTGACCTCCACCTGCGGAGCACTCACCCACACAAAACTGTTGACTACTTTGCCATGCCTTCTTTCCCACAGATGCAGGTCCTGGGCCATGGTTAGTGTAAATAGATAAGTTAAAGAGTTGTAAATAAGTTTAACCCACCTGTGTGTTGTCGTAGCGCCGGCAATTTGTTTAAGTCGTCTGTACGAGTCTGTTAGCTAGTTACGCAGCGCATTAGGTTATTTATTTTTGGGACATGTATAAAAAATGTCGCACTCAGGGATTCGAGGTAAAACGTACTAGGGGAAAACTTACACATGCTGGTCACACGAAAATTTGACTCGGGACGAGTCTGTAAAAAGGGGAGGGGGTAGTGTTACGGATTTGGAAGTTTACTGCACTCAACATACAGGTCCTATAGATCAGTTATATCGGTAAGTACGTGTTGCAGTTAGTGGTCCCGTCCCTAGTCTAATGGGTAATAAATGTTCCTACGCTGTGGAGTTATTTTAATAGTCAGGTTTTCTATTCTTTTCTTTTTACACCAACATCAATGCCGACCACACGCATCACCTCACCTTCACTTCGCTCTCCTTCACTCACTCACACCGACACCATTGTCTGCCGTGTGTCAGCACGTACGTGGCGGAGTTCAAGGAGGAGCCTCGTGCGGCCCTCGACCAATCAGCGTGCAACGAGTGAGGTGACCGTCGCCCGGCAATCAGACTTCCCGACTGTGTGAGGGGCGGTCCACGTGATGTCACCACGCCCGGGCCAATCAAGGAGCTTGCCGCCGTTTTGGCCAGTGAGAGAGAGACGAGACGATTTGCGCGCAAAGCTGGCCAGTGGGAGAGACGGCGAGCGTTGCGCACCAAAATCAGCCAGGAGAGAGGAAGGGTCGTGGAGGAGGCGCCCCCTCTGAAGAGGGGGTATAATTATGGGCGCGGTCTGCGCGCCGAGGGGTCTTGGCAAAAGTGAGCATCTGCGCGCAAGGTGCTTCCGTGGGAAAGCGTCTGCGCACGGAGTGGTAGGTGCAACGGAGGGTCTTCTCCTGCCAGCTTTCGCCCTGCGACTTCGTTCGCTGCTGAGCCCGGTGTGAGGATGTCTGGTTCGTCTGGATGTGCTGGGGGTACAGTTCTGCCCCAGGACCTGGTCCTTGAAGACCGCACGAGGCGGAAAGGTCAAACAGACTTTCACCTCCAGCTCGACTGTCCTCCGGGCTGGAGGTCCGAATAAAGAGCACTTTGGTCCGATTATTTTGGATGGGTGTGTGTGTGTTTGTGGGCACTAGTCAGTTAAGTAGGAAATTGTATAAGTGCCGTGCTGTACATACGTGCTTCTTAGATTCGGATAACTCTGCTTCTTTTGTGCTCCCCTCATTCCCCGATGACTGTTAATAATTCCCTATTTGTTAAATGTATCGGTTCGTTTTTGTCTTTCTTTGATTGGTTTAATACGGTGCGTGTTGGGAAATTAGCCAGGCTGTTGCCGCTGTAACGGGAAATTTGGACCGACGGATATCGGCGATCAACCGCTCGGGTCGCAGACGTTCGGGAGTACGCTAAGCGGATCGTTCCGTACGGGTGCCGTCGTGGGTGTGGAGACTCGGTAAATCGCCACGTGGAAATCTAGGTATTTTGAAAATTGGCAAATAACCCTGTACCACGTGGCAGAAATATTGACGTTTCACGGTCGATAAGGACGCCGTACCTTTTCGGAGTTTTCGAAAAGATAAGATCTAATTCCGGGCGATCGGTGCGAGCCGACCTGCAGCTCCATCTCGCGGTCGTGCTCGCAGCGATAGACCTGGAGGCTCCTCTAACGAATATGAGACACCGTCGGACCACAGAATACGACGAATACATGATGGACCCACAAATTGTGCCATTCAATGTACTGTGAAACATTTTGAGCACAAGGGTGCGTGTACATCAAGAGCAAGGGAAACAGTGGCAGGTCAGCATCAGTAACCAAGAGCCAAGCCAACTCGACGCGTGGGGCTGTCCTGCAGTGGACAGTCCCAAGAAGTCCCACCGCCGGCGCTCTCCGGGAGCTCGGGCATCAAACCACATCAGTCTGGCATATCTCCAGAAGGAAACTAAAGCTTTCCATACATTCATCTCTATTAGGCATAAACTGAGTCAAGATGACATGGGAGACTTCATATGTGCAATTGGCTCAGTGACAGGATGGACGGACGGTACCAAACTGGATCAACCTGAGCTGGTTAGTGATGATGCCCATTTCCATTTGAATGGTGCCATCAACAACCACAACAACATTTCTGGGGTGCAGAACCACCTGAGATCACTGGATACATGAAAGGTCTAAGGTCACATGCTTCTGCACCTTCAATACCAGATGGGGAAACTGCAGCGAGTCATGTGGTGTGCTAGTTGGTGCTGGATTGTCGGCTCGGCTTCCGATGGTCTGGGGAGAATTGCCAATTGCATAAGAAAGGCATGCAAATAATACCTCTCAAGAGGCTGCGAAACGTGAATGGTGTTTTTCACGGCACGGAAACACGGCCAGCACGATGCCCACGCTGCACGAACACGTACAGAGGCCAATTAAAGCCGACTCCACGCCATGTTGGGCAGGATACGAGGGTGGGTGAGAAGCGGCTTGTTCTTTTTTTAACCTCAATACGACGCATGTTGGTGTTCGCCCGGCGAACACGCTAGCGGAGTCGTGTGAACACGAGCACTGGCCACGTGCGTTAATGGCGGAACCGCGTGCACTGTAGGGAATGTGCTTGAAGACAGACAACGACGCCGCTCGTGGGTTTTGTGTTTTATGGCGGTTGGTATGCTCTGGTGATTTACTTTCGTCCCTGCGCTGGTCAGCGGTGGATCTCTAGCGATGGTGAACGCTCTGCGTCTCTACGGCCAGTCGAGCTGCGATCGAGCCATGGGAATGTACAGTGCGGGCCATCGTTGGCGTGCGCGTGGAACGAGCGCGTTAATCCCGATCGTTGCTGTGCCTGAGACGCTCTTTTCTCCTCGTGACGTGTTTTCGCGGGGGCATGGGTACCTGTCTGATACGGGCCTATTTGCCGCTGGTTTGGGGTGGCCTGTGCGAGTATTTTTTTTTATATCGATAGTGTAAGTGTTTCCGGTCTCCCAAGCGCAGGCCACGGAGGGGTCCGGGGGCCATGGAGTCTCGGCCCGGATCGGTTCGGGTGTTGTGTTTGATCGTTTGGATTACGGCATAGGCCTCTCTCCCCTGAAGCTGAGGTCCCCATATAATAGTCGTGGTCAGTCCCTCAGCCAGTGGGTCTGTTCTGCTTTCTTCGGCCTCCTCTCTCTCGCCATGCTCTTATGCCACGACCCTTCTGTTTCCTCGGTCCGCCTACCCCACTAGCTTCGACCCCTTCGCCAACCTTTGGATCCACCTTCACTCATTGGCCCTACGACTCCCCTCGTCTCCCTCACAGCTCGCTCCTCTACGATGAAAGTCTTCCCTCGTGCCGGGCTTTAATCGACCGATTGTGGCCACTTGGGCACGCCCTATGCCCGGGTTACCCGCCCCTTAGTCTCCACCCTCGAAGCCCTCCTGTTCCAATTTGTGCACGAGCACAGTCCTCCACACGAGTACGGAGACGATAGCCTCAACCTCCGCCTCCCCCCCCCGCCCCCGGTTGCAAATACTTCCCTCGTTCATCGGGTTATGTCTGTGTGTGCGTGTGTGTGTGTGTGGTGCGTGTGTGTGTGTGTGTGTGTGGTGCTGTGGGCGCGTCCGCTTAAGGAGAGACTGTAGAAGATCGTTATCATTTGTATTGTTATTATTTCCGCGTTGTATAATTCTGCTCTGTGTCCCCTTTGTAAGTTGCCTGTTTATTGTCGCACCACACGCTTCTTTCTTCTTCCCTCAACACACCCCAATAATCTTCACTGTGCCACATATTTTCCTCGCCTGCTTGTAAATAAATTATTATTATTAGGATGTTCCCTGCTCGTTTTTGTCTTTTCTTCCATTGATCCAGCATCCTAATCCAAGTTAGCCGGGACTTTATTCCCAAACGATTCGCTGTTAGCCTTGGTACAGTTCCTTGGCATATGTCGCGGTCGTGTTGGAGTGTGTTTGCTGCATCCGATCGCGTAAGTGATCCGGTCCGGTAGAGTGATACGGTTCGGACAAGGCGTACCGAGGGCATGTCTACCCGGTTAATTAACCATATGATTAATATTAGGTATAACCCGATTAACTCATGGAGACAGGGAGGCCCTATGGTCATGCAGTGTGAGTTATTGGCGTCCACGGTCCGTTTAAGCGACCCGCCGTGTCACGGAATTATTTGTTGCGACGGCCTACAATTCCGGGGAGTCTGGTGGGATCGACAATTCTTCCCCACCTAGTGGTCTCTCACCCGACCGCCCCCCAAACATACATATATAAATATATATATATATATATATATATATATATATATATATATATATATATATATATATGAATATACATGTCGTCTATAGTAACGCAACCTGCTGTGTTTCACCGACCAACTTGAATGAACGGGTTGCGTCACAGTCTTTCGCAACATTCCAGCAATATATATAATTGGTGATGGTTGACTGCACTCTTTGTGATTTTTTACAGGTCGTGCTTTACAGTTGTCTCGTCGAGTCGTTGCAGCTATGAGTCGTGAGGCAGAGCCAAACTGAAGTTTCTTGCCAAGCTTGGCAAAACACCTTCCGAATCCTTCGCAATGCTGCAGCGCAAGTCTACGGGGAAGAAACGATGTCACGTACACGTGCATTTGAATGGCACAAGAGGGACAGGAGGAGGTTGAAGATGATCCACGGTCTGGAAGACCTTCAACGAGCAGAACGGGGGCAACATCGAGCGTGTGAAGCAAATGGTGCCGCAGATCTCGACTCACGGTGCTGAGGAACTTTCCATCAACAAGGACACTATTGGAGCATCATCACTGAAAATCTCGAAATGCGCAAGGTGTGTGCAAAGATGGTCCCCACTGTTGGCTGAGGACCAGAAACAGCAAAGAGTCACTGTCTGTCAAGACATTATCAAGTGCCTCGAGGACGATCAGACCTGCTCGGGAGAGTCATTACTGGCGATAATCATGGATATTCGAATACGATCCCAAGACCAAATGGCAGAGTCGTCAGTGGAAAAGTCCGGCATCACCAAGACCAAAGAAAGCAAGGATGTCAAAGTCGAAGGTCAGGTGATGCTCATCGTGTTTTTTGACATCAAGGGCATTGTCCACTTCGAGTTTCGACCACAGGGTCAAACAGGTTCAAACGTGTACAAGGAGATCCTCCGGCACCTTAATGAGATCAGTCCGGGACAAGAGGAGGATCTGTGGAGAACTCCTGGGTGCTGGTGATCATGACAATGCCCTGCTCACAGTGCCCTGAGCTCCCCAGTTTCTGGCGGTGAGGAACGTGCCAACTCTGGAGCAACCCCCGTATTCGCCAGACTTGGCCCATTGTGATTTTTTCCTCTTCCCCAAGCTCAAGGGGGTATCAAGGGACCGATTTCCTTGATGTGGAGGCCATCAAAAGGGCCGTGACGACGTCCGGAGCTCCGGAGGATTCCAGAAGAAGCCTTCCGGGGGTGCATCGAAGCATGGAAGAAGAGGATGAACAAGTGTGAGAGACTGGAGGGAAACTATTTTAAAGGGGACAAGCTGTGATTTCAAAATACTTTTTGGAATAAAATTTCTGTGATGTCAGTCCCGTTACTTTATAGACAGACCTCATATACACATACACACATACATACAAATCAGACACACCTCCTGACTGTTATGGTGAGCATCGCCGCAGATTATGTCTCACATGGTAAAACCGCATACTCCGCAAAGAACAACTCTCCGCCTGCCACCCAGACGATTGTTCCCACGAATGCAAACCATTCAACCAGAAGGCACGTGATGTGATCAACGGGTAAATCGAAACATGTGGAGTGTGACGAGCACTCATCCGATCTGCATTGTACATAGTCCTACATGTCAAATGGAGATCGGGGGAGTGCTCCTCACACTCCACAGGTTTCGATTATCTATGTACATATATACAGTATATATATAATATACTTGTGTATGCTATAAAATATGTCTCTGATTATGTGGTCTCAAAAGCTCACCACATTTTTTGAATCTCCAGCGATGAAGCCAAAACAAAAGATCTGTTGATCATATATCACCAGCATGTCGGAGGCCTTTGCTTTTCCCACCTTTCCTCTGGTCAAGCTCCCTCTGCTCTCTCAGCCCTTTGACCCTCCCCAGCAACTTAAGGATGTACACAATCTTCCACCAAACAAATCCTGGTTGAATTTCCAAAATCCAAACCAAACTCTTTTGTTCCTCCTCATATACTACCGTCTGTGGAACTCCATTTCAAAGGTGATTCGAATCCGACTCATCCCTCAGGGTTTTAAGCAGGTGGTGCTCTGCAATCTCAATCATCCCCCCCATTCCCCAGCCAGAATCTTTTTCAACTCCATTTACCCAATCTAACCCAACCTCTTCTTGCAGGTTTCTTTGTTTCCTACTGTCCTCTTCCTTCTGCTCTTCTCCTATAGTCTTTCCCCCTGCTATTGTGTCCAACTGTTGCATCGCTGCCGCACGCCACTTCATATCCCCCCCCCCCCAATACATCACTCTTCCATTATCCTCAATCTTGTAAAGAAAAGAAGCAGCTGATACTCAAGGTCCTCCACCTTTGGGTATGAGGATAGATCTGTGGAATTATGAACGCGAAATTTTGAAGTTTTTGAAATATCACGTACACAAGCCAAGTTACGAGATGGTTGCAATGGCAACATAACTCAGAACTCACAGCCATGATCTAATCAGGTTGCGATTATGTCATGAGGAATAGATATCTGCAATATCAAAGCAAAATGTTCAACGGTTTTTGAAATATCGCATTCACAAAAGTACATGGACGGATGAACGGTCGGTCTGAAGGAACTCATTTTAATGTCCCCGTCTCCGACCTTAATGGACTTCCAGTTGCGGCCAGCATGCTACCCCAAAGGCAAACACAAAGCCTTATTGTTGCTGCTGCGAAAGTGTCTCAAACGAATAGCAGTTACATCACACCTTGACCTTAAGTGCAATCAGATCCATCGGCTCTGTTATCCCCACAGTATGGGGGATTTGCCTCAGAAATGCCTCACAACAAGAAGATCAATCACCTCCACAATTATGATGACTTAAGCCCCATATATGTTGTCTGGTGTAGTTTTTATCCATACATTAAAATTTTGTTCAAATTAAAGTTGTAGAATAGGACTTTGTTGCGGCTAAAAGTATGTCTATATGAGGTGATTATGACCTCCACCACCGAAGGTTGACGGAGGTTATGTTTTCACCCCTGTCTGTCTGTTTGTTTGTTTGTCTGTCTGTCTGTGAACAGGGCATCTCAAAAAGTTGTGGACAGATTTAAAGGAAATTCGGTGGAGAGGTTGTGTGCGCGACGAGGACAAAATGATTCGATTTTGGTGAACATCCGGACATGGATTCGGACACTAGAATTTTTTCAGCGATTTTTCACCATTGAGAGAAAGGGCGAACACGAACATATAACATGATATCTCAAAAGGTTATGGACAGATTCGGATGAAACTTGGTAGACAGGTCGAGTGTGTGCAAAATTGATTCGATTTTGGTGAAGATCCGACTCCAAGTCCGGATACGAGAATTTAAATTTAAAAAAGAGTTTTTAAGTGAATGTTCACCATTGAGAGATGGGGTTAAAAATTATACATAGCTTGATATTTCAAAAAGTTGTGGGGGATGATTTATGATAAAACTAGGGGGATGAGTTGGTTATATTTTGGTTCAGGTCATTTCACACTTGTCAAATTTATAACATACAGAGATTGAGAAAATGCAAGGAAGGTCGTGCTAACAGTGTTGGAGGAAGGGAGTGAGGGACAGTAGAAGGTGTGGAGAGTGGAGTAGGAAATAGAATGGAGGGCAGAGGCGTGTGGAGAGAGATGGTAAAGTAAGTGGCATGAGGCAGACCAAAGGGGTAAAAAAAATTCCATCATTTTGTGTCCACAATAAATAGAAAGCCCCCAATCTGTTTTCTAATCCATCGACCTAAACGACAATCGTGACGGGGCAAACCTCATCCTCCCTCAGCGGCACGGATTTGACGTGGCACTCTTGATCGGAGCAGCGCTTTGCTCAGCTCGGTTTGAAGTGGACTCATTTGCAAAGGTTTCAAGGCAGTACAAAAATACTGCACAAAAATTTGACATCCACTGGCAATTGAATCACAATGAACATTAGGAATGACTAGTGCGGGCCCATAGATGCGGGCCCGTAGGTGCTGCAGTATGTGCGCTTCGTTCCTTCACTCTCGTAAACGACGACTGGATTGGGGCATTGTTTCAATTAGATCGGACCAACCGTATCATAAATGGAATAACTTGGGAAACACCTGGGAAACATACTCAGGTCCCCAGCGTCAATTGTGACGTCATATCAAACGAAGAAGAAAATTGTGACGCCCTCTCCCGCCTCCCCTCTCTCGCGCCCCCTCTCTCTCCCCCCCTCTCTCCCCCTAGTCTCGCCCCCTCTTCCCCCCCTATTTCGCCCCTCTCTCCCCCCCTCTCTCTCCCAGTCTCGCCCTCTCTCTCCCCCTCTCTCGCCCCCTGTCTCTCCCCCCTCTCTCCCCCCTAGTTCACCTCCTCTCTCCCCACTCTCACCCCTCTCCGTCCCTCTCTTCATCCCCTCCTCTCTCTCCCCTCTCTTGAATGTGACGCCCCCTCTCTCTCTCACGCCCCCTCTCTCCCTCCCCTCTCTCCCCCTCTCTCTGTAAATGTATTCACAAATGTCTACCAAGCACAACAATTAATTCAAACCTTGGGAAAAAACAGCTTTCAAACCCTTGGGAAACAGCTGTTTCCCTTGGGAAAATTAAAACCTTGGATTAATTAATAATTTGAACAATTAATTCAAACCTTGGGGAAAACAGCTTTCAAACTTGGAAACACTTGGGAAACACTTGGGAAACGCTGAAACGGATGAAGAAGATATCAAACCTTGAAAAGGCACATACTCAGGTCCCAGCGTCGATTGTGACGTCATACCAAACGAAGAAGAAGAACAATTGTGAAGTCAATCGTGCAAAAAAATTTAAAAAATAAAATATTCATTGTGAGTCATAGCACCGTGTCTTGTCATTGGTTGACAGATAAATGGCGTAATTGGGAACCGCTTTACGATTAATATCAAACCTTGAAAAGGCACATCCGCGGGTCCCCGGCAATATTCCTGGCAATTTCAATCAGATCTGACCGGTGGTTTCGAGAAACAGCGTACAGAAGCAGCACACACACAGAGATTGCTGGAATTATAGATAGATGATGGCAAGGGATCAGGGACCAGGCTGCATACCTACAAGAGTACACATTGTATCAAATCCTTCTTGCATTATCATTAAACATATGGTTTGCACTTGGCACGAAAGATTGTCCAAAACGACAGCATAGGGTATGTGGAACACAAAGGTGGATGCATAAATGATTAAAACTAAAACAACTCCAACAACACTTGGTAGGGCGCGTCCTCCGCCAGGCTGAGCAGTTTATGATAGGCCGGATCTATACCTGGTCCTTAACAACTCATCCACCTAGTTTTGTCATGTCATCCACAACTGTTTTGAGACATCATGCTAAATATCATTTTTGGCCCCGTCTCTTAATGATTAAGAATCACTTAGAAAATTTGAAAAATTATCGTATCCGGAAGTGGGTCATCACCAGAATCAAACCAGTTCTTCCTCGTCACACACCCAACCCGTCCGCCAAGTTTCATCCGAATCCGTGCATAACTTGATGAAATATCCTGCTCACAGACAAACAGATAGGCGTGAAAACATAACCTTCACCCGCCTTTGGTGGCGGAGGTGATTATGGAGTGGGTGTGATGGCTCTTGCATCATCTTGCAAACTTTGTACACGATCTTCAGACTTTGATGTCGGTTACCAAATTCCTTTGAATATTTACAAAGTCTGGCTTATGACGCACAGGACAGGATGCGAGGTAATGAATGGACTTCGGATGAAACTGAAATCAAAGTCTGAAGGACATGTAAGAAGTGCCAAAAACAAATTCTTGGTTTCAAGAAATGTATGGGTGGATGAACCAATGTTAGGATACTCGTTGGTAATAAATAATCACGTAACTTGTGAACTATTTAAAAAAATAAAAAAAATTCAATCCTCTTTTCCTGTTCATTCATCACCTTGTTTGTTGAGTCAATTACTATATGCCTTCACTCTCTCTGTCAGTATGTTCCTAAGCCTGTCACCTTCCAGGAACCTCCATCTTGTG
>CM068955.1:117085214-117099973 GCA_035128595.1 Eptatretus atami
AAAGAGAGATCAACTAGTGGCGGCCGTGCGTTCTCGCACACCTTCTGACGTGCGGTGCCCGCAGACAGATATTGTCGTGTTCCATGGGTCTAACCCCTATCTGGACGGATGGCCAACCTTCTCCTTTAAGAGGTTATAATCGTGACTCTGAGATTAATGCGCTTGCGGAAGGGGGGGGGGGTGGCAATGGCTCGGAGGGCGAAGGAGCACATTCATGGGGGCGCTGCACAGGACATTCACAAGGGGGTTTATGCTCGAACCCCACTACAAATACACGGCTACAGTTTCTTAAAGGCACCTCTCACACAACTCAAATACAGACAACGGGAACACAAAATGAAAATAAAAACCTCCTTTTGAGTCTTCTTTACTTAATCTTGGCCGGATTTGGTTTTGTGGAACTTGGAATCGAGGTGCTGCCTATTCGCTCGTACTAGACTGCGCTACGAAAAGGAGATCTCCCCGTAGGCGACAATAGTCACTCGCGCATAGCGGAGCCAGCAGTCCGTGAGCGGCACTCCACACCAAAGCTCAGGGCCAGTGTAATGGTTCGTGTGCGATCAGTCCTCACCGACCCAGCCAAAGGCCAGCGTTCTTGTTTCAACAGAATTCAATTGGTCCTGTCATCGTCCTCGGCCGTGCGCTCACCCTCTGCTCTCATCTTGGCTCTGCCTCTGCCTCGTGCATGCGCTCTGCTCTCTCTTTCGTCCTATTTAGTCGAAGCCTCCAAAATCGCAAGCCTACTGAGTCCGATGCCTCTCAAAATGTGCCAGCCTGGATCTTCCTCTCTATCACGCCTATATGTCCTCCGAAGCGCACAGCCTCACACTGTCTCTCATGCCACCGTTCCTGATGTATCCTCCACCTCCGGGGTTGTGGCCTGCTCGCAGCAAAACCCGGGAAGCTTCCGGTTCTGGTTTGGAGTCGTTGGCAGGTCTCCTTCAGGCTTCTCTGCTACGATCTCAAATGTAAGTTCCGGTCGTTATTGTCCCGTTTTAAACTGTTTATTTTCTCACCTGCATGTTAGCTGGGTGTTCCTTGTTCGGTTTTGTTTCAAAAATCGTGCTATTCGTGTGTAGTTTTCGATCGACCTGTCTTACTTACGAGTGCTTGAGGCCTTCTCCCTTTTTTTTATGTTTGAACACCTCTGTCTTCTACTGTCTACCCATCGTTCCTCGTGTTCGTACGATGCGTGTTATTTGTATTTTCTCCCATTACCTTCAATTCTATCTTCCCACTTTCCCAACGTCCCCCATCCCTCCCAACTAAAACACTCTATTTCTTGTCATTAAATAAAACAAAACAAAAAAAACGACCTTTCTCCTTGCACACTCACAAGTTCGATTCTTCTTTTTCTTCTTCATCCTCCTCTTCTTCTTCCTCTTGCCGGCAATCCATCTTATATTCTACTGAACTGACCCTCTCTCGCCATTACCTTCACGATTTCTTCCGATCTACATACCTTCCATTCCCGATATCATACCTGTCTTCAAAAATACATCAAAATTATATTATAATCTCCTTGTATCCTTCGATCTCTACACCTCCCTGTAACACGTCTCTCTTCTCTTCTGGTACTTTTATCGACCCAGCAGCTACATTCTGCGTTTACCGTCCAAATTCACACACACACTTCCACGATTTACTTCAACCTTCCTTTTCCAAATTTACAGCAATCCTTATTTAAAATAAATATTATCAACCTTTATTTAGAATAAATAATTCACAAACACCTCCCAGAGCCAAGTGCTTCTCCCATAACCACGTGTGATCTGTTTAGACCCCCTGCGTTTATCGATCCAATTTCACCATTCACCTCACGATTTTTTTTTCTACAACACTTCCATGACCTAATCTGATGAAAACTCTCTCAAACAATAATAATAAATAATAATAATAAAATAATAATAAACGATCTCGTATAATGCTTCATTCTTCTCTTTTACACATGTATACTCTTTACTGTTTCATAATGCACTACTCTTCTACTATTTAAACAGACTGCCTCTCAATTCGACCTTTCCTTCATTACTTGCCGCTAAAAAATCCACTGTTACAGCCTTGTACAGCGTTTCTTCTCTCCATTCTCTGAATTCGCCTTTATTGCATCCATCAAAAATTGTGTTAAATCGCATCTCTGACCTAAACTTAAAAAAAACCCAGTTTGCTATTTATGTTCGCTTCCATCAACCATTCTTTTTTTCCAATTTCAGTGCCAACTCACTCTCTCTCACCACCTCACGTCTCAAAGCAACATCACACTCTTCTCCCTCCAAGCCTCCTCTCACCTCTCTCAAAAACTCCCCCCTCACCTTTCTCCCACCATTCACCCCTTAACACTCATCCTTCTCAAGTTGCCCCCCCTCTCATCCACAAAGCTGCCTCCTTCCACTGCCCTCTCACCTCCATCTCTTCACTCACCTCCTCAAATCCTCAACTGCCTTCTCCCCCTCTCTTGTCCCCCTCTCCCCCAGCATACCACAGAGCTCTTTCTCCTCCTCATCACGGCCCTCCCCTAGCTATTCTGCAATCCCCCACACTCTTTCAACAACCCTCCTTACCCCCCTCGTCCTTTCCTACCCCTCCTCCCACCCTCTGCACTCCAAAGCTCCATCCGTCCCCTCCCCTCTCATTAACGAGTGTGGACTCAAATATCCAGGGCTATTGCTCAAACCTTTCAGATCTTTCATACAGGTGCCACACTCGACAAACCAGACATAATCTGCTAACAGAAAACTTGTCCTCCCTCCACAGACGTATGTCTGACATCCCAAAATCTCTCCCATGTTATGTACCACTCTTCCGGTTATGAGAGACCTGCTCGTCCTGGTGATTGAGTTGCTCTCTCATCAAAGACTCTTTCTCACTCTCCATGCTACTGCCCTACTCCCATCACATCCCTAGGGAATTATCCTCTGGCTTACGGCTTCCCCTCCACTCCCACCTCCATGTTGTAGTAATGTGTACTCTGCTACCTCCAGCCATAACAGTGAATTGACTACCATTCTACATCACTACACATATCATCGAATAACATGAGACAGTCAACTTCTATCTTCTGCATCCAAACTGCCTCTCTTCTCATATGTGGCCGACTTCAGAGTTGTCTATCATGCAGTTTGGCTAAGGAATGTGGGTATCCTCTTCTCACTGTCATGGCATTCAGCAAAGCTTTCTGCGTACTTATTGGGACTTGGACTCAAGTCGTTCATTACTTCCTGACCCGGATCTCACCATGGTACTCCATCTCTTCTGATCTAGATTTTGACAATTTCCCTGACAGATATCTGCTGCTGCTTCCTCCACGCTCCAATCGGTTCTTACTGACCAGTCCTCTGTCAGAAGTTGGGACATCTCTCCTGGCTTATTATCAGATAACCACCATCAACCACCGTTCGAGTCTGGGCATTGCATCTCAAGCCGCTGGCAGGGTCTCCAGCATGCCATCAAACTTATAGAACTTGGATTCTGCTTAATCAGCTAGCTTTCTCCAACGTGCAACGATCATCACCTGGGAATTCTTTTCATAGAACTTGCTCTCTCATCAATGCGATCATACTTTATCCCGCTCTCGTCTTCAGTTGTCCTATACCTTCCTCCGCTCGACTTCGGGTAAATGAACGAATTTGGACGGTAAACGCAGTGTGAAGCTGCTGGGTCGATGAAAAGTACCAGGAAGAGAAGAGAGAGACGTGGTTACAGGAGGTGTAGAGATCGAAAGGATACAAGGAAGATTATAATTATTTTTGATGTATTTTTGAAGAACAGGTATGATTCAGGCGCGCAATGGCACTAGTGAGATCGGCAGAAACGTGAAGGTTAATGGCGAGAGAGCGGTCAGTTCGAGTAGAATTCACAACAATGTGTGTAATGTCGTGCCTAACTCTCCTCTTCTTCAAGCGTGTCAAGCTATGCTTGTGCCCCGGCAAGCAGGAAGATCGGCAAGAGGAAGAGATGAGAGGAAGAAGCAGAGAAGAATCGAACTTGTGAGTGATGCAAGGAGAAAGGTCGTTTTTTTTTGTTTTGTTTTTATTTAAGACAAGAAATAGAGTGTTAGTTGGGAGGATGGGGGACGTTGGGAAAGTGGGAAGATAGAATTGAAGGTAATGGGGAAAGAAAATCAAATAAACACGATCGTACACGAGGGAACGATGGGTAGACAGTAGAAGACAGAGGTGTTCAAATCAAAAAAAAAGGGAGAAGGCACTCAAGCACCTCGTAAGACAGGGTCGAGAAACTCACAAATAGCACGATTTTTGAAACAAAACCGAACAAGGAACATCACGTAGTAACATGGCAAAGTGGAAACATTAAGCATTAAAACGGGACAGATAACGACCGGAAACTTTAACTTTGAGATCGTCAGCAGAGAGCCCTGAAGGAGACCTGCCAACGCTCCAAACCCAGAACCGGAAGCCTTCCCGGGTTTCGTGCGAGCAGGCCACACCCCGGAGGTGGAGGATACATAGGCGTGATCGAGAGGAAGTGTGAGGCTGGCGCATTTCGGAGGACATATAGGCGTGATAGAGAGGAAGATCAGGCTGGCACATTTTGAGAGGCATCGGACTCAGTAGGCTTGCGCATTGTGGGAGGCTTCCGACTAAATAGGACGAGAGGAGAGCAGAGCGCATGCACGAGGCAGAGGCAGAGTCAGAGATGAGAGCAGAGGGTGAGCGCACGCCGAGGACGATGACAGGACCATTGAATTCTGTTGAAACAAGACGCTGGCCTTTGGCTGGGTCGGTGAGGACGATCGGCACACGAAGCCATTACACTGGGGCCCTGAGCTTTGGTGTGGAGTGCCGCTCACGGACTGCCTGGCGTGTGTTTGTCCCACTACGAGAGAATCGCCATTTTGTGCGCGTCTGTACGAGCGAATAGGAGCACCTCGATTCCAGTTCCACAAAAACCAAATCCGGGCCAAGTTAAGTACAAGAAGACTCAAAAGGAGGGTTTTTATTTTCATTTTGTGTTCCCGTTGTCTGTATTTGAGTCTGTGTGAGAGGTGCCTTTTAAGAAACTGTAGCCGTGTATTTGTAGTGGGGTTCGAGCATAAACCCCCCTTGTGATGTCCTGGTGCAGCGCCCCCATGATGTGCTCCTTCGCCCCTCCGCCATTTGCCACCCCCCCCCCCTTCCGCAAGCGCATTAATCTCAGAGTCACGATTATAAGCTTTAAAGGGAGAAGGTTTGCCATCCGTCCAGATAGGGTTAGAGACCCATGGACACGACAAATGTTCGCGGGCCAGAGGGGTGGCGAGAGACGATCCACTAGGTGGGGGAGGTTACGTTATCTCCCACCAGATTCTCCGGAATTGTAGGCCGTCCTCTCGGATATTCCGTGAGCGGCGGGACGCTTAACCGACCGTAGACGCCAATACTCCAGCGTAGCGTAGGGTCTTTTTGTCTTGAACCAATTTAACCTAATCAACTACGCGGTGTCGTCTACCGGGGAACCACGCCCTCGGCACGTCTTGCTCGAACCGAGGTCACTCTACTGACTGCGGTAGAGTTCCAACTACCGACTACCAACTCCGGTTCGGGTGCAGTCGAGCGGAACTGACAAAGCCATGCCGGCTAGGATTAGCAGATTAACGGAAACAAAGACCCGGCTAAACTCAGATCCGAACCATGCTGGACCAATGAAAGAAAGGACGGAAACGAACTGGGAACATTTCTACAGTAATTTATTTACAATAAAGAAGACACAGAGCAAGACTTATCGCGGAAATAACTGGTGTGAATTTACAATGTACAAGAACACTTATAAGTTTCTATTTACAAGACGGGCCCACACACTCAGATGATTTTTAAAAGACCCCCACAGCCAGAGAGGGAGAGACGAGCTGGGGGTCGCAGTTCGCTTGGGTACCTGCACGTTGAAGGGAGGGGGTGCTCTGCGGTGCGGAACCTGCTAATGATCATGCGGCTCAGCCCACAGTCACACGCGTGGGGCTCGTGCCCGTGGAGGAACCCGAGCGGAGTAGTCGGAGTCCCAAGGCGGAGATCAGGGTCGCGGACGGGACCCAGGAAAACTCCAACGAAAGCCAGCCAAATGCAGAACTCCACTCGAACGCCCCAGACTCCAGCTCAAACCGCACGACGCACACCAACCAACTCAACTCCTCCAAAAAACTTCCACTCTGAGGATCGCGTAGTATTTTTATGGACCTCCCCGAACAGGGCGGGGGCTCGGTGAAACAGACGTCACCGTCCACCCCGATTGGACGGGGTCTTCATGGGGTCCGCCCTTTCTGGGCGGGGCCTCGGCCAAACCGGGAGGCCCGCACCCCCTCCACGCGTGTGTTGTCCGGATCGGCACACTACCACTGTGGATCGGCACACTTCCCCTTCTTCATAAAGGGGAAGATCCAACGTTGAAAAGGAACGTTTGTAGAAGCGCAAAGGAACGGCGGACTGGACGTTTTTGCCCCGTATGCTGTGGCCAGTGAGGCGAGGGTTGCAAGCCCTGGAAGGTACCGTGGTTGGTTGTTGGATGGTCTGTTGGATGAACGTTGGAGGGTTCGTTGGATGGTCTGTTGGATGGTTTGTTGGATGGTCGTTAGATGGTTTGTTGGATGGTCGTTAGATGTAATAACCTACCTAAAAGGACATCGCAACGCACACCTTTGATTCTCCCACTAGACAAAAGGAAGGGACCTGTCTCACATGTACTTCATGGAATAACTGACTCTTGGGACATCTGTACGTTTGAATGCATATGGTTTCCAGATCCGTAACAATATCATGCACATTACAAGATAGTATAATCTTTCAGAGTATGAACAAAATGAATTATTTAACAACAAATACATCTGATTTTGATGGGCTCAAAGATTTCCATGGAGTCAGTCATGCCTTGTCCACAAGACTACTACATTCACCGACCTCGCATTTGTGCTTGATTGTGCATTTTGAAACAGAAGGGTGTAAAGTGAGAATTAAATAATGACCAGATTCAGTAAATCTCAGTTTGTGTTTATTTATTTCCATTTGTCATCTGTTCAACTTTAAAATTGTGCTTCACATTTTGAAAATACAATGATGGCCTGCAATGTGTTTGTTGATTTTGGCATCGATATTTGGTTGAATTCAGTGACCTGAAACATAAATCCTCTTCAAATTTCCAAGTCAATCGGATGAAAATTGAGGATTTTATAAATCTCACCTCATTTGTTGACCTTTGTCCTATGCTGACCTTTTGGCCAAGGTTGACCTGAAAAATAATTGGTGGTAGAATTCAGTAAGCTCATATGAATATGTTTTTCAAATTTCTCGTCAATCAGATAAGAATTGAAGATTTTATAAATTTGACACATTTGACCTTTGGCCTACGTTGACCTTTTGACCTCAAAAATAATAGGCTTCTTGCTTATGGTGAACTCTACCGTGTGATGAAGTGTTGTGAAGATCGGATTAAAATTATGACCTGCAGGTGATTGACAGAGACAGACAGACAGACAGACAGACAGACAGACTAACAAAATCGACTGACCAATAAACTTGAAAATTCTTCGATTTTGCAAGTGACAAACAAACAAACAAACACAGAAAGAAAGGGGTGAAAACATAACCTCCTTCACCTTCGGTGGTGGAGGTAACAAGAGCGAGAATTGCTTTACAAAACATGTCCCCTGCTGATGTGATATTTTCGAAATCCAAAAAGGGCATAACTGTGAAAAATTGACAAAACGCCCTGAAACTCGAACATGTTCGATAATTAATCAAAACAAAACCATGTATCAAGTTTCAGTTGACTATGTTAAAGGTTATGGGGGGGGGGGAATCTGGAAAAACCAGAGGTGGGATGGACAGACGGACAGACGGAGAGCAAACCTATAATCCCTCCATGGTGAAACTGGTAGGGGACAAATAATGTAAAAGGTGACGGTTGCATGTGAGAGGGAGTGGGAGAAAGATAGAGAGGAAGAGAAAGAGAGAGTTTTTCATATTGCTCTCATACTTCAAATTCAACATCCATCAAAAACAGATTTCAGGGGGTTTTTTTTGGCTCACAGAAGCACCATTACCACTAGTCGGTCGCTTACCACTCCTAAATCCCAATAAAAAGTTACGATGGTCAAGGACATGTCACACAACAAGACGACAGAACAAAGGACCGAGATACGAGTTGTATCGTTCTGCGCAGCACAAGAAAGGTCGTCAACCGCCGCTCAGAAACCGCGTTATAACGGGCACGTCCGTGTTGTGCGAAAAGTGTTCTCTAATCAAAATCAGTGTTGCAGTGAAATCAAGTTGTGTGGAACCACGTGCAGCGAGGAATTACTGTCGTGGGGATGAGGAATACTGAACCAAGATGTTGACATGTTTGCACAGGTTTGATCAGGGCCTAGTGGCCTCCTTCTGCGTCGAAGTTCCTTGTATTTCCTTGTTCAGGAAGTCCTCAAATATAAAGTAGTCCCGTTGTCTGGTTTTTTTGGTATACAGTATATCATTGTTGACGAATTAACACTTTTCCAATACAAGTACTGAAAAATTTGGTGTTTCGGTCTAAAACTGCACAAAAACAAAATAAAATAAAATAAAAAACCCTCCATCTCGGCTCTGCCCTGTATTGTTACGTCGCCATCTTTGTTGATGCTCAATGCATGTGACCAGCTACATTTTATTCACTTTTGGTGCTGTATTGATTTACCCCTTAATATGAGTGACAAACAATCAAGTGAGGCTCGTGCCTCTGTGGGCAAGAGGAGACAGTGTAGTAACCTTGCAAACTAAACAGATTGATATTTTTTACTAGTGGAACCATCCATCCATCTATCCATTGGGACCATACTCTGTGCAGAGCGTTGGTGCTGCTTAAACAGTCTCCTGGGCCAATGGGCACAATCCTGGATGGGTCGCCACTCCGACACAGTATACCAGCAAGCTGGCACTCATTTTTCCAACCTCGGAAGGATGACAGGCAGAGTCAACCCCACCTGGTATTAATTCAACAGCTGAGTGGGATTTGAACTCGGGATCCTAGGATCCCAAACCCACCACCCTAACCATTAAGCCAACAGCAGGCATGTTGGAACCAGTGATAAAAACATTTATTTAACTTGTCTAAGAGGGGATCAAAATTTCCCAGGAACGCAACTACCTTTATAACATGTATTCCGATGGGAAAATACGTCGTGATATACAGTATACAGTTTCGATATGAATAGCATTTCCCAGGAGCACTTACAGGACGTACATAGAGGGCTCCCTGAATGTACGGCGGTAAAGCTCTGCATTGTTGAAGTTAAATTGCTTTATTCTGCAGTTTAACATGTACAGGCCAAAATGAAAACTTGCACACAACCCTCCACCGCCAAAAAGGAAGGCAATTGCTCTGAAATCAGAAGCATTTTCTTGGCCATAGTGCAAATCAAGTCATTTGTGATATTATTTGGTTAGATACAGGACAATGGCTATAATTATGAAGGTAGTTCAAGGTCCACAAGGATGGTTTACTCTCCTCCGAGATCATCTTTGAGTAAAGGGAGTTGAAAAACCTTTTCATATTTCTCAAGGGTTCCCCCGTACACAAGCAAACTTGGTTCATCGACACGGCCGTGCCTTGATGCCATTTGCGAAGAAATCTTTGGGATGGCGACACAGCCATTTCAGGACAAGCGCTTTGGAGTCGATGGTAAACTTATCCGACCCAGATGTTCTTTGAGTGGTCCAAAGAGATGGAAGGTAAAAGGTGATACATCTGGACTGTACGCACAGTGGGATAATGTCGACCTTCCCAACCCATCTCCACTGGAGTACTTAAAACGGTCACATTTGCCATGAGAGGCCGAGCGTATCGTGCAGTGAAGTCACGTCCTGGGTGAGTATAACTGGCTGTCATCTGCGTATTGTTGGTTCAATTCATTGTGCAACGAGCCACCACGGTGTTCAAGACACTCCACATCGATGACACGATTCAGGTCCCTAAACATGGCCACCTCACTGCCATCAACGTTTCTGAGAAATTAGCTGAACCTCAAATGTTTTGGTTGTCGGGAGAAACACCGTCCCCGTTTCAACTGGCTCGCGTTAACGGACCCAGGTCTCATTAAAATGTCACATCTTTCTTAAATAAATTATCTCGATCCCTGCAGGAGCATGATGGGATCTCGGATGCAATGGCCACGCCAGTTGCCTTTCGGTCAGATATGAGGTGCTTCGGTACCCATACCCACCCTGCATGAACCTCACTGGATTTCACGAGAAAATGAAGGATCGATTCCACATCTCCTACAATGACATCCAATCAATCTGAAATTACATGTACAGTAATCCCTAACTTCTCCAAAATTATGTTTGACACCCTTGGTGGTTTGTTTGCTTGACAGCAGTTGGTTGTATGACGTACGTGAAGATGCTCAAGATATTATTTTGAACTCGCCACTACCGTTGTTGTGCACAAACCGTACGTGAAAGATGATCTGCTGTGAATTTTTCACTAGTTTAACATCCTTTTGACACGGAATCTGATGATGTGCATTTCTTTTTCACAGCAACTCGTGGCTACGTTGACCACCATCTTCGTTTCACCTGAAAAAAAGCTTCGATTTGTATCGCTCTCACTTCCTCCATAACTCGCTCAACATAGACAATACTATTGCACGGCATTTCCGCACTGTGCTGCTCGTTTTGAGATTCGACAAAACGAAAATTCCACATCAACGTCCAACGACCGACCGGAACATGATCGACGGGAAACCAGAAATGTCAAGTTCATTCATAAAGCGATAACATACACGTGTGCGAAGCTCCTGGAGCTTTATAAACACACATCTGGAGTTACCAGTCGATTCAACACAACATTCTAACCTCTGACCTTCCATTCAACAAAACGTGACGACTTTATAAGAATTATCAACAATTAAAATACCCAAGTGGGGGATGCGTTGGGCCTTGAAAGCTCGACATTTTGTGCCTCGTTTTGAACTTTGATAGAGCCACGTTTGTACAGCCTCCACACAACAAAAGGTACTCTCAGGTAAAGATTCATCA
Organism: Eptatretus atami; assembly: GCA_035128595.1. Lineage (NCBI taxonomy): Eukaryota > Metazoa > Chordata > Myxini > Myxiniformes > Myxinidae > Eptatretus > Eptatretus atami. Next base: position 117,096,212 of record CM068955.1, read on the forward strand.
AATAATGGTTTAAACCAAGACAGAGACAGAGACAGAGACAGAGACAGAGACAGAGACAGAGACAGAGACAGAGAGAGAGAGAGAGAGAGAGAGAGAGAGAGAGAGAGAGAGGCAGTGGTGATGACACCATAACAAAAGCAACTTCAAAAACTCAGCACACATGGAATCCATTTTCAGATGTGGCCTTATGACCTATGAGATGGGGGGGGGGGGGTCAAATCCACTACTAACTAAAACCGAGCTGTTGGGTCAATACCTATATGCAGCCTTACAAGCAGCGATGAAACACCTTTTATAATCCAAATTGGGTGGTTAATGCAACACCAGAGCATTATAAACCAGTTGATAAAGTATTACCAGTTGAGCTCACAAAGTCAGCACTTGAAGTATAAGTGTGCCATAATAATAATAATAATAATAATAATAATAATAATAATAATAATGAGGTGATACTCTAGGGTCCCACACCTTTTGGGTGATATGAGGGATAGAAATTTGCAATATTAAAGCAAAATGTTCAACGGTTTTTGAAACATCCCGTACACAAAAGTTAATGGATGGACGATCGGCCGCTCGGACAGAGCTCGTTTTAATGTTGCGGTCTCTCACCTTGTGGGAGGGGTGGGGGTCCAATGAGTTACCTTTTTACAAGGAACTCCAAACACACGAGGCGGCTACGAGGCCAATCAAAGCCTACGCCAGCGTTGCCAACCTATGGTTGTTTGATCGTGCTCTATCCTTTTAATATGCTGAGAGTGAAGCAAGCAAGCAGCATGTACCAGGCAGTGGTAGGGTGGTGCAGTGGAACAGGTGGTTTTTTTTGGTTTTTCTAAGTATTTGATATGACTAGGCCAGGGTTTGAACCACCCACCTCCCAGGGTCAGAGCAGACCCCCCTTAACATGACTCCAGGATGTGTGTTTTCCTCACAAAACCTTTGCTTTGCTTTACTCACATTTCTATTTTGCTTTTTCTCACAAAACAAGTGATTTTAACAGTAATCAACTGTGGTCACTGTTATGGAATAACGAAATGAATGCCGATTCAAAATTGCCTCTTTTACCAGCATATCAACACGTCAAGTCCTTCATGCTTCGCATCACGTACACTCATTAGAGATGAGAAGAATTAGTTCAAATGAAAACAAAGTATAAACTTAATCATTGCCATGACAATTCATTATTAATAATATAATACCGTGTGAAGGACCGCGGATGACTTGATAGTTAGGAAGAGGGAATGACACAGGTCCACCACAGACGGGAAGATCTCCAATAAAACGGATTTTTTTTTTTAACACAGAGAGGTGAGAATGTAGTGCAGAACAATATTAACTCGTTAAATGCAATGTAGCATCTGGTGTCCTATATTAAAACAAGGGCAAATGTGTCCAAGAGCAGTGTCCTAAAGGTTTTGTCGGCTAAAAAAAAAAAAAAATTTTTTTTTAAAACAAACAACAACTTCCGATATTTCGTCACGTGCCTTGATTAAGCCAATAGCGAAACCCGTCATAATGTATTTACGTATTTACGATATATCGTGTATTTACGAAATAATGTATTTACGAAATTACAATACGATAAATGGAATAATCTTTAAATAGTAACGTGAACTTTTCGAACCTTTAAAGCAAATGTCCGAATATATTTAAAAGTTCATGAGAGACGCTCTCAAAAGGCACCGTCTATGTGAGGATGTGTACATGTGCTCAGTATTTAAGGAGATCCAGATCTTGTATATACATGTGCTCAGTATTTAAGGAGATCCAGATCTTGTATATACATGTGCTCAGTATTTAAGGAGATCCAGATCTTGTATATACATGTGCTCAGTATTTAAGGAGATCCGATCTTGTTATACATGTGTTCAGTATTTAAGGAGATCCGGATTTGTATATACATGTGCAGTATTTAAGGAGATCCGGATCTTGTATATACATGTGCTCAGTATTTAAGGAGATCCGGATCTTGTATATACATGTGCTCAGTATTTAGGAGATCCAGATCTTGTATATACATGTGCTCAGTATTTAAGGAGATCCAGATCTTGTATATACATGTGTTCAGTATTTAAGGAGATCCAGATCTTGTATATCTGTGCTCAGTATTTAGGAATCCAGATTTGTATATACATGTGCTCAGTATTTAAGGAGATCCAGATCTTGTATATACATGTGCTCAGTATTTAAGGAGATCCAGATCTTGTATATACATGTGCTCAGTATTTAAGGAGATCCAGATTTGTATATACATGTGCTCAGTATTTAAGGAGATCCGGATCTTGTATATACATGTGTTCAGTATTTAAGGAGATCCGGATCTTGTATATACATGTGTTCAGTATTTAAGGAGATCCGGATCTTGTATATACATGTGCTCAGTATTTAAGGAGATCCGGATCTTGTATATACATGTGCTCAGTATTTAAGGAGATCCGATCTTGTATATACATGTGCTCAGTATTTAAGGAGATCCAGATCTTGTATATATGTGCTCAGTATTTAAGGAGATCCAGATTTGTATATACATGTGCTCAGTATTAAGGAGATCCAGATCTTGTATATACATGTGCTCAGTATTTAAGGAGATCCAGATCTTGTATATACATGTGCTCAGTATTTAAGGAGACAGATCTTGTATATACATGTGTTCAGTATTTAAGGAGATCCAGATCTTGTATATACATGTGTTCAGTATTTAAGGAGATCCAGATCTTGTATATACATGTGTTCAGTATTTAAGGAGATCCAGATCTTGTATATACATGTGTTCAGTATTTAAGGAGATCAGATCTTGTATATACATGTGTCAGTATTTAAGGAGATCCAGATCTTGTATATACATGTGTTCAGTATTTAAGGAGATCCAGATTTGTATATACATGTGTTCAGTATTTAAGGAGATCAGATCTTGTATATACATGTGTTCAGTATTTAAGGAGATCCAGATCTTGTATATACATGTGTCAGTATTTAAGGAGATCCAGATCTTGTATATACATGTGTTCAGTATTTAAGGAAATCCAGATCTTGTTATATCATGTGTTCAGTATTTAAGGAGATCCGGATCTGTTAATACATGTCTCAGTATTAAGGAGATCCGATCTTGTATATACATGTGTTCAGTATTAAAGGAGATCCAGATCTTGTATATACATGTGTCCATATTTAAGGAGATCCAGATTTGTTATACATGTGTCCAGTATTTAAGGAGATCCAGATCTTGTATATACATGTGTTCAGTATTTAAGGAGATCCGGATCTTGTATATACATGTGCTCAGTATTTAAGGAGATCCGGATCTTGTATATACATGTGCTCAGTATTTAAGGAGATCCGGATCTTGTATATACATGTGTTCAGTATTAAGGAGATCCGGATCTTGTATATACATTGTCAGTATTTAAGGAGATCCGGATCTTGTATATACATGTGTCCAGTATTTAAGGAGATCCGGATCTTGTATATACATGTGTTCAGTATTTAAGGAGATCCGGATCTTGTATATACATGTGCTCAGTATTTAAGGAGATCCGGATCTTGTATATACATGTGTCAGTATTAGGAGATCCGGATCTTGTATATACATGTGTTCAGTATTAAAGGAGATCCGGATCTTGTATAATACATGTGTTCAAGTAATTAAAGGAGATCCGGATCTTGTATATACATGTGTTCAGTATTAAAGGAGATCCGGATCTTGTAAGATCTTTTATATACAAGAGCCGAGTCCTAGAGATTAAGGTTTTGTCTTCACAAGAAGAA
>CM068955.1:117099983-117139179 GCA_035128595.1 Eptatretus atami
AAGAAGAAGAAGAAGAAGAACAACGCCGAGCTCTCTATGAGCAGCGTTCGCTCAGTAATAGGGATGGTATGAAGACGCTGCTAAAAAAATTAAAAACTTTTTTGAGGTACTGGGGTGGCAGAGTGGTTAAGATGGTGTGGTGGTGGAAGTGGTACGGTAATAGGGGTGGCACGGTAGTCGGGGTGGTGCGGAGGTTGGGGCAGTACAGTGGTAGGGGTGGTGCGGAGGTTGGGGTGGTATGGAGGTCGGCGTGGTATGGTGGTAAGGATGGTGTAGAGGTAGGGGTGGAACGGTGGTACGGAGGTTGGGGTGGTACAGTAATAGGGATGGTATGAAGGTTGGGGTGGTATGGTGGTACGGAGGTTGGGATGGCGGTGTAGGAGGTCAGAGGGTGGGAGGAAGTGGGACAATGGTACAGTGGTCAGGATGCTGGGGTGGTGCGGAGGTCAGGGTGGAAGAGGGGAGGAGTGGTTCAATGGTAGCGGTGACGGAGTTGGGGTGGTATGGTGGTACGGAGGTAGTGTGGTACGGAGGTATGTGTGGTTACAGTAGTGGTACGGAACAGTGGCAGGGCAGCGGAGTGAGAACGGTAGTGGTGGGATGGAAGGCAGCGGTTTGACACGTATAATAGTGATGAGTGGTGGAGTGGCACTATGTGGAGTGGCACTATGGACGAGGTTGCTATAGACGGGTGGTATGGGGTTATTTTAATTCAGAAAGCAGTTTCCGCTGGAGAAGCAAATGGACCGAGAAGGTAAAACAACAAACCAGTGCCGCATTGAGAGGCACAGAGGGAGGGGTTCTGGAAAGCAGGCATTACACCTGAGCCCACAAAAACAAGGTCCACCCAGGAATTTAAAGAACCATCGAGAACAAAAACACAATGAGGCATTGCTCGACCGGTAAACTGTAATTTCCCCAAAGGGGGCGATGGTGTGAGGCGAGGGGGGGAGGGGGAAGGGGGATATTTTGTGCTGAAACAATTCATTCAAACGCTTATCGAACGACAGCGACAAGTTGGGCACCCAAACAGGGACGAACAAGGGTTGTGTGCCTTGTACCATAATTTATTGCTTCGCACATCTGTCCCGAGTCACCCTGCCTGGGCACACACGAGTTCCCTAGATTCCAGAGTCACAACACACACACACACACACACACACAAAGGAGGCTCAGCGCGACTCGATTGCACGTCGTGTGCCGTCGCTCTCACTCTTCCAAAACTTACCACCGTAATCTCACTCGTCTCTGCCTGAAGCAGAACTTCAACATAGACCCGCGAGAGTGAAGCCAGTGAAGAAAGCTCGCGAAAAAAAAAATCATCGACCTGGTGAGCAAAGTGCTCTCGTGTGATAGCGGTGACCAATCAAGGGGCAGGCGCTCACGAAACCACAACATTTTACAAAAAAACAACCAAATGTATTGTCGCCTTGTTATGCTAACGACGCTGACGTCCCGTGTGCATGGCGTTTACAAGGCGGGGGCTCGACGGTGAGACTTTACAAACGGCGAAGAACAGAGACCATGCGGAACGAGTGGAGCAGCTCGGTCTGGGAGGGGGGGACACGTGTTCGATTCCCGGGTTTTACCATTCGGCGTCGGAACTCAAAACACAATCGTCACTGTTCGATCCCAAATCCGGAGACACCGACGAACAAGCACACATATTTGGTGGCACGACCCAAAACGGCACACACACACCACACATCGGATTCCTAGCCGCCCAACTCGGCAGGCGATCACACCCGACGAGTCTGTGTGACCCGACCGCGACACATCGAGACGCACCACGTACAAAAGTCGTTTCGAACGGGAAAACGGACACGCTCGTCGTCCTCAAGGCGCAAACAAAAAAGGGCAAACGAAGCGCAGGACGCGGCCGAACATGAAGGACCCTGAACAAGGCCGACACAATCCCTGGAATGTGGTCCCGAAGGCGGGGAACGTACGAGCCGCGACTTGATAATCATCCTGGCTGGAAGAGCTCGTCCAACGTGAATCCTTGTTGGGGGAGGGGGGGGAAGCGTTCGGTCCGAGAACTCGGGCCTATCAACGACTAACAACAACAACAACAACAACAACCGAGGTTGCGGTCGTTCGCTTGTCCGCATTGCTACCACAGAACCCCCCCCCCCCCAACATGGGACGAGGGGAGGGTGGTTACCCCTGGGGACCGTTTTAACCGAAACGAGGAGGATATGTTGTCGAGAGGACGTTTTACCGTTTCCTCGAAGTGGAACACTCAACGTGGAAAACCTGTCACCGTCCAAGTCAACAAGCGCTCCGTCATCGTCGTCCCTCCTTCAAAAAGGACAAACCGAGCGACTTGGCATCAAACGAGCCCTCCAACTGCCTCCAACACAAACCCGCAGAGTCGCCTCTCCCTCAGGACTACACCTGGACACTCAGACCCTTCGCTCCCTGCGCCAGACACGGGTGTGCGCTTGCTGGGAGAGGAAAATGACCGTCGGGCCTTGTGTTCAGCGGGAACCGAGCGCGGCCGTTAGACGAGGGCTGTCGGCGCTTTCCGAGACGCGACACCGCTTCGCCGTACGGCCTTACCGAGACTGGAGAACAGGGGCCGTCAGCGGCAGGAGCAGCAGCAGCAGCGGCCGCCGCCGGGCCAGGCCCGCGCCGCCATCTTGCCGGTTTGTGTTTGCGGGCCCGTTGCGCATGCGCGAAACAACGAACGAGCCACGAGGCCGAGGATCGCGGCGCGAGACGAAGCGGCGGGAGCGGAGTCGTGAGGACCGTGAGGAGTCGCGTGCGGCGGCGGCGGCGGCGGCAGGAGCCCATTTCGAGGGCCTCAGGCATACGGACTACAGGCGGTAATCGGGGCCTTCAAAACGCCGGCTCCTCTTGGCGCAGCGAACTCTGCCCGGTTCGAGAGGCGCGTCTCCATTGTTGTGTTGGTGTGGGTACGAGCGGCAATGCTTCTCACTCCTGCTTCTCGCAATCCGTAAGGAACCGAGCTTTTTGGGGGGGTTCGAGTTGGTTCGAGGGGAAGGAAACATGCTCGGAGTGGTTGTGGTGTTTGTGCTGCTGCTGCTGCTGGTGCTGCTGGTGTTGTTGTGGGCCCGGAGCGCGCGGACCGCTCACGACCTTCTGGTGAGCACGCCGCGCACCCTCCTGGTCACCGCACACCCCGACGACGAGTGCATGTTTTTCGCGCCCACCGTGCTGGAGCTGCTTCGCCGCCGCTGCTCACTATTCATGCTCTGCCTATCAACCGGTGAGGGGACCTGAAGAGCACAGGCTGTGAGGTTCGAATCCCGCTCCGATCGAGTCGTCAATTAAACTGCAGGGTGACCCCCTCCCCCCCCCCCAAAAAAGTTTTAATAACTTTAATATTATCCAATCAAACTTAACAAAATTTGCAGATTATGTTCCTCACTCGTCGGTAAGATATCACTGAAAATTTCAGTTGTCTACAAACAAATTTGGACAATTTAATTATTGACGACGTCAACGTTTGATTCATGTGCTCCAAGTTGGCACCTTCTCACGAGAGAGAGAAGAGAGAGAAGAGAGAGAAGAGAGAGAACCTCACGTTGAGCAAAGCTTCTGATGTCTTGTATGCACCGTTATCACAATTCTTCTCAAGCTTTCTTCGCTGATGTTGAGCTCTTGACGGCGGTGACAAAGAGATTTCTTGAGATTACGAGCGGACGAGGAGCAACGACAGCGATATTCTCGAGTGACCTTGCTGATTTTTGGTCAGGCAGATTGGCCTCCTCTCAGTGTGACCACTCCTCATTTTCATAAATGCCAAGGTGAGCCAATGAAAAAAAGCCAAGAATTCACAAGGTTTCAAAAAGCGATGATAATAGAAAACCTATACGCCAAGAAAACCTACAGAAAACCAAGACGCCAAGGTGAACAACGAGTAGCCAAGATCTTGTGAAAAAAGCCAAGGAGTGGTCACACTGCCTCCTCTGTTTGGTGAATTAATAGTCAAGACTGTGCCACGCTGTATATAAATCTTTTCACAAACTTTTTAATCTGAGACTTGCTGGTGCTTTCCTTGTTGCAAGATGCACACAGAACAGGTGTCTTGTCTGTAAGAATGAATGTTTTTTTTTTTTTTTTTGCAGAAAATGACTTTTCTTCAGGTGTACACGACATGATGTGTGAAATATCACAGATTCAAGAAACTTGGCAGATACACTCCCCCTTTAAGTCGGTTCAGACCTCCAGAAAAATGAAAAGGATTGAATGAAATCTGTGAAGGTTATTAAACTCTTCCCGCGGCCCACTTTTTGGGGTCACCCTGCACTTCGTTTCCATTCAATGATACGATACAATCGGCCCGAAATGTATTAGCGCCTTATCGTTTGCATTATCATAATTAGTCCATTGATTGCATTATATTGTCCATTGAGTTTTGAATTTTAAACATTTGTGTGCACATGCGTCTTCACAATTCGAGCTTAAGTTTCCTGTAAAAAGTCATCAACAGTACTCATTTTAATTTATGAACTAAAGACCAATCAGAGATTGCAGACCCTCGCCAGAACTTGTTTTGTGTTATGTAATTAATAAGACACATCATCAGAACTGCCACTTTATAACTGCTGGCAGTGATGACTGGGTGCCAAGACGTCCCGCTGTGATCGGACACCTGACCCTGACCCGTGAAGTTTGTATTTATTACTTACGAAATCTTTAGATTTCATATTATTGATGACTTTAGATTATTGATGACTTCCGTCCTCTGTTTGTGTGTTTTTTGTTTGTGTTTGTGTGTTTGTTTGTAGGCACGATAACTCGAGAACGGAAGAAGCTACCAATGTCAAATTACACCACGTGATTCAGGAGGGTGATGGCTAGCGCTGATTAGATTTTGGTCAAAATCGGTCAAAGGTCAAGGTCACAGTGAGGTCAAACATTCGATTTTTGATGGTTTGGTACAGAATCATCGTAGAAACTTCTGGTTTGCGTCGCTACCTTCTCTAGAGACAGCTTTTATTAGACAAGGTCAGAGGTCAAGTTGACGATTTCGTAAGTACCAGCCTATGACTACTTGTTTTATTATTATTCAATTGAATTTAAAATGGGATTAAAATAAATTCAATTCAAACGAGAAGAGCTCTTGGTAGAGCGCATACCTCTGCCACGTAATGCCTGATCCACGAGAACATATTGGGCCCACTACTTTTTTGAAATATCGTGCTATGCAGTACGATATCGTTTTTGGCCCTATCTCTCAATGGTGAAGAATCACTTGAAAAATTAAATAATTCTCGTATCCGGATCCGGATCTTCACCAAAATCTCATCAGTTCGTCCTTGTCACACACCCATCCTGCCCACCAAATTTCATCCGGATCCTTCCACAACTTTTTGAGATATCCTGTACACAAACAAACAGACAGAAAGGGGTGAAAACATAACCTCCTTCACCTTCGGTGGCAGAGGTAATCAAATGGAAGACCAAATAGGTACAGTCCTGCATCCGAGTATTCAGAAGGAACCCGAACAAGCAAAACGCAAATATTAAGTCATCAGGAGGAACCTGGATAGGATTCACATTTCAGCTGCTGCCACTCTACCCTCAAAATGTATGTGTATATATGTATGTCCAGGCACAGCCAAGTGAGCCTTATTCAAAAAGAAAAAATAGAACCCATATCAAAAAATTAAATAATTCTGCCTGCCAGACCATGTGTCCGATCAAGTTGAAATTTAAAACATGTATGTATTCCCCATCACTATAAGATCATAAATGTGAGGTTTCATGTCGATTGATTCAGCAATTCCAGAGAAAAACTTTTTTTTTAATTTCTCCACAATCCAATATAGCTGCCAAACCATATGACCAATCAATTATTCCTCAACAAAATTGTACACCCAAGGCTTGGGGAACATTTGTGTGAAGTTTCCCGTTGATCTGTCCAGCCGTTCTGGAGAAGATTTTTTTTTATCAGTTTTAGGGTAAATCCAATATGGCTGCCAAACCATGTGACCTATGATGTCACATGTGTGAACTTTTTGTTACTCATGGACAGGCGGTCGGTCATATGTGTAAAGTTTCGCCTTGATCTGTTCAGCCACTTCAGAGAAGGTTTTCGAAGGTTTTTTTTAATTTTTGTTAAACAATATGGCTGTCGAATCACGTGATTGATGACATCAAAAGTTTTTCTGTGGACTATTTTATCCCGAGATGACCCTCAAAACATTTCATGCTGATCGGATGTAGCGTTCTACATATGCAATTATGATGTCATAACGACGTCACCGATGTCATTAAAAATCACACATTCCCCATGAGGAGTACTTGCTTTGTGCCAAGTTTCAAGTTTTTTCCTTGGTGCAGTTTCAGAGATAAGAGGTCCAAAGCTTTTCCGTTTTTACAACATGGTTTTTCCAAATTTCACCTCAATCCAACACGCGGTTGCAGAGGAAAACACGAACGTTCTGTGCAGACAGACAAACAAACAAAGGGACCCAAACACGATACCCTCTCCTTCAACGAGGGTAAAAATGCAATCCATGGTGCTCTGATAACATAATACAAACATATATACATACACATACATATGTACATTCATACATATAGAAATACACATCCTGCATACACACATACACATATACATATATACATATACAGACACATACACATACATATATACATATACAGACACATACATATACAGACACATACATATACAGACACGTGCACTTACATGTATACATATACAGACACATACAAATACACACTACCGGTCGAAAGTTTTAGAACACCCCCATTTTTCCAGTTTTTACTGAAATTTAAGCAGTTTTTTTTTTTTTCAATGTACTCTGAAATTAAAGCATAGAACAAATAAACAATTCAGATAAAAAAAAATCATGGAATCGTTTTGTTGAACAAAATTTAATCTAAATTTTTGACTCATCAAAGTAGCCACCTTTTGCAGATATAACAGCCGAACATACTCTGGCATTCTTTCTACAATGGAAATCAAATATTGTTCAGAAAGTTCTTCCCAACACTGTTGCAGAAGTTCCCACAAATGTGTTGCACTTGTAGGTTGTTTTGCTTTCACCCTTCTGTTCAGTTCATCCCAAACCAGCTCGATGGGGTTAAATCTGGAGACTGTGCTGGCCATTCCATGATTTGAAGCACCGTCTTGTTCTTTCTTCTAAGGTAGTTCTGACATAGCCTGAGGTATTGTTTGGTCGTTATCTTGCTGTAGGATGAACCCCTGACCAACTAGGGTAGACCAGAGGGTATTGCATGGTGCTGCAAAATGCTGTGGTAGCCCTTTTGGTTCAGGGTGCCAGTCATCTGTGCAAGTCGCCGACCCTGGATCCAGCAAAAGACCCCAATCATCACCCTTCCTCCTCCATGTTTGACAGTTGGGTCACACACTGAGAACCATCCTTTCGCCTACTTGACGGCTACAAAAACCCTGCGTGATGAACCAAGATTTCAAATTTTTCATCGGTCCATAAGACCTTCTTCCAGTTTTCAGTAGTCCCTGGCGGTGCTTCATGGCCCAGGCAGCCTCTTTTTCTTATTTTGCCATCTTAGAAATGGCTTTCTTACTGCCACTCGACCTGTCAAACCTGCAGCTCGAAGTCTTCTCTTCACAGTTGAAACTGAGACTTCCTTACTTCGACCAGTGTTAAGCTGTGCTTGAAGCTGCTGTCCTGTGAGCCACCTTCACGCAAGCTGTTGACTCTCAGAAACTTGTCTTCTGATTGTTTGTGGCTTTGGGTCTGCCAGACCTCTTCCTGTCAGAGTTTCCTCCAGTTTCCAAGTCCTTTTGATGGTGTAGGAAACTGTACTTACTGACACCTTGACTTACTTTTCAATTTCTCCAAAGGAAAGACCGACACCTTTAAGGGTTTATAATGGTCTGTCTGTCTTCCTTTGTTAATTGTCTTTTTCTCACCATTATGATAGCAATATACTACTTCCTGTAGTGCAATATTGTCCAAATAATATTCAGAGGTGGCAGCAACACAGTCTGTTCCAACACTGCTTTTATACAGATAGAGTTTGTATCGAATCAACAAAAGTTGGGACACCTGTAGGAATTGTTTGCATCAACTTTCAAGGCTTAATTTACTTCCATTGCTGCAGAACAGCTGCAGTTGCTAACCCATTACTTGTTCCCTGAAAAGGGCCTTTTTTAACAACTCTGAAATTTACATTATTTTTCAGTTTTTGGTAACCTAAACGTTGTTTTTTTTTAACCTCTGGCAGTTTACCGCTTAGCTTTGTACCATTTAGGTTATTCACTGGACTTGAACCAGCATGGTCCGAATCCAAGTTTAGCCGGGACTTTATTTCCAACGATCCGTTCCTTTTAGCCGGTACGTCCTTGGCAGTGTTGCTGGCTGCATCCGATCCGTCCGTAGAGTGATCTGGTCGGACAGGCGTACCGAGGGCATGTTTCCCGGTAATTAAACACGTGATTAATTCGGTAACCCGATTAACCCATAGACGGGAGACCCTAGATCACGCGGTTGAGTTATTGGCGTCCACGGTTGGTTAAGAGACCCGCCCCGTCATGGAATATACCGTGCGCGACGGCCTACAATTCCGGGGAGTCTAGTGGGAACCGACATAGTTTCCCCACCCAGTGTCTTCTCCACCGAACCCCCCGGCCCGCAACAATATACACACACATACATACATACATACACATACATATACACACATGAACACATACATACATATACACATACATACTTACATACATACACACAAACATACATACATACATACACGTACGTACATACACACATTCATACATATACACACTTACACACGCATTCATACATACACACACACCTACATACATACACGCACATACACACACACAACATACAAACACGTGTACACGTACGTATATACATATACCTACACATACACATACATATACACATACTGATACACATATATACACACACACACCACACACACACACACACACACACACACACACACACACACACACACACACACATATACACATACATATATACCTACACACATACATACACACACAACACAAATACACATATATACACTACGTACATACATATATATACATATATACCTACACACATACACACACACACACACACACATACACATATATACACACACACCACACACACCACAATTACACATACGTATATACATATATACCTACACACATACACACACATACACACAAATACACATATATACACGTACACATATATACATATATACATATATATATAATATATATATATATATATTATATATATATATATATAAGCCTGGTGTTGCACAGTGGTTAGGGCAGCGGCTTGGGATCCAAAAGGTCCTGAGTTCAAGCCCCGTTCGGCCACTGAATAATACACCAGGGGGTTGACTCAGCCTGTCATCCTTCCGGGGTCGGCGAAATGAGTACCAGTATACTGGGCCGGTGTATACCCCGGTTAAAATAGGTGTACCAGATCCGCTGTCGTAAGAGGCGACCAGGGTTGCGTCAGGAAGGCATCCGGCGTAAAACATGTGCCAAATCACTATGTGGATTATACGGATGATCCGCTGTGGCGACCCTAACGGGAGCAGCCGAAAGGAAGAAGAAAGAAGAAATATATATATGATATATACCATGAGAATAGACTACACCTGTTGTACAGTTTTCCCTCATGAGGGGGTAACCCAACATTTAGTAATTGTCAACAACGAAGAGGCATTGCAAGGAGACAGGTTTTCATTAAAATTCTATTTAAAGCCCATAAACACAAACCACTGAGTGAAGACGAATGAGGATTCAATCCACAAGTATCAGAACATGGATTTTTAAATTTTTTTATTTTTTACATTTTCTTGAGTACTGACAAGTTGGTGCTGAGGTTGTGCAATTACCTTTGAGCTGTCTGGGTTTGATTCCCGACCTTACTATATAAACTGTCCGAATGGTGTCCCACAATGTGCCGTTCTCGGGTGGGCGTTAAGCCGGGTTTCCCACCTGCTGGGGTCAGTGGGTGGACGTAGTAGATCCCACAATATATTTCGTGAAGTGCAGCTGAGTTATCGCTGGCACCCTGAACAAATTACAAATTCCTGTCCAAATCATCTTGTGTCCATCGTCGAGCCTGGCCAGCCGGTTCGTGAAAAGACTCGGGCCAAAAACTTTCTCTGGCAGACCCCAAAACGTGGAAATGATTGATTGTTCCGTTTAAGAGGTAGTTGTTGATTGACTACTCTGAGTTGTGCCAGAGTGCATAAAGACCAGCAACATGTGTGGTACATTTCCATGTGAGCTTTGACATGTTTATGAGAGATGAGTTTTGCAAACCTGCTTTGCGTGGGAATAGGAAAGGTTCTCGCATGAGATTAAAGTTATTCGTTGATGTCAATGACAAGTTTTTATGTTGCCTTTATTAAAAATGTAAAAGTTGATGCAACTTAAATTCATCATATCTTCAGGCAATTACCGCAATGAAGCTGAAGTTCGGAAGAAGGAATTGCTCAGAAGCTGTCACGTGTTAGGAGTTTCACCTTCCAATGTCACCATTATAGATCACAGGTAATCGGACGCAATTGTTCGCTGCGCAAGCTTACTGTGCTGCCTTTACACGGGTGAGTAAATCAATCAAGGTATCGTTTAACTTTCAATTAAGGTGTTGTGTAAATACTACGACTACTTCTTCAATGGCCCCAATTATTCCCACCTCCTCTTGGGCTCGGTTGGAGAATGTCTCTAGCCCAAGTCTTTCACGAACCAGCTGGCCAAGCCTCGTGTTAAGCTGGAGCTGATTTTGGTAAGGATTTGTACTTTGTTCAGGTTGCCAGCGATAACTCACCTACTCTTCATGAAAAACAGTGAGATGTTTAACTTCCACCAATGCCCCCAGTGCTCACAGACGGATCATCCCGTTTAACGTCCATCCAAGGGACGGCATGCACATTGTATCACCCTGCCTGTGAAGCATGCCTGGTGTTGGCTTAATGGTTAGTGTGGTGGGCTTGGGATCCTAGGATCCTGAGTTCAAACCCCACTCGGCTGTTGAATTAATTCCAGGTGGGGTTGACTCTGCCTGTCATTCTTCTGAGGTTGGCAAAATGAGTGCCAGCTTGCTGGTATCCTGTGTCGGAGTGGCGACCTGGCCAGGATTGTGCCCAATAGCCAAGGAGACTGCTTAGACAGCACCAACGCTCTGCACAGAGTTTGGCCCCAATGGATGGATGTGAAACACCAATATGAGAGCATCAGGATAGCTGGGTCAGGATTGGAATCCAAGCTGGACAACTCAGAAGAGTGCATACCTCAAGGCTATCCTTCCAGAAATAATTATCGTGCTTGGTACTCTTCCCTTTTTAACCAACATTCCTAAAACATGGTTGGGAGAGTTTAATAGAGACTGTTTTGCAAGCCTTACTCTGCAACCAGAAGAGAGTTTTAATCTAAGTGGTGCTGGGAAGCTAGAGTGGTGAAATATCCTATCTGAAAAATAAATGCATGCTTTATTTATTTTATTTATTGCCCTCTCTCTCTCTGTGTCCTACATTTGTCCTGTCTCCTTCCTATTCCATATTGTCCACCACTTATAAATCTACCTGTTTCTTTTGCTCTACTTTTTCCCTCTTTTATAGTTTACTCAGCTACCTTGTTTACTTAATCTCAGTGGATTTTGGACTACTTGACACAGGGCATTTTGTGCTGTTGTCACATTTCCAGGGAGCTGCCTGATAATCCAACCATTTCTTGGAACGTGCAACTGGTCACGGACCTGATTCTCAGACATGTCAAGGAACACCGCATCGACTTGGTAACATGGTTTCTCTCACGGCTGCCTTCCTTGCCAGAGTTTGGCTGCTGGCTCTTGACTGAATAACAAGAATGACTGGAACTTATTTTCTTCTCGGGTATCGAGCACACAATAGCTGGTGGTTGGGGTTGTGGATGCCAGAGTGTGGAAGGGGGGGAGGAGCGTTGGTAGTTAAGTGATTTGACTTTGAATGGCATGAACAGGAGGCTGGCTGTTTTTAGCTAAAAGTGGAGAGTCGGGTTGAGGTGAGAGACAGCGGAGAATAACTCTTATCTATATGGTACCACTTGGGGTTGTGAGAGAAACCTTCATGCTGGAGCATTGGAATGTGATAAACAGGTTTTACTTGACCACGCAAACATGAAGTTTTACTCGTTCTCGAAGAGATCATTCAAGCTGAGACATTAATGGGTGGTCTCTGATACCGATAGGCTGGAAGGAAGAGTCTCCCTGATTTTGGTTGGACTTTGTGAGTTTCTTCCTTCTGCAGACAAGAAAGTGGGAAAATGGGTGAGAGATGGTAGGCAGGAGACGAGATCACAGGTGTGAACACAGGTTATTTATTCCTCCACCCACCGAAGGTGGACGGAGGTTATGTTTTCACCCTGTCTGTTTGTGTGCAGAACATCTCAAAACGTTGGGGACAGATTCGGACGAAACTTGGTGGACAGGTTGGGTGTGTGACAAGGCCAAATTGATTAGATTTGGGTGAAGATCTGGACACTGGAATTTTTAAGGTGATTCTTCACCATTTAGAGATCGGGCCAATATACAATCGGACCTCAACATTCGTGGTTCCACTATTCGCGGACCTCGTGTATTCCCGCCTAACAAAATGTGAACTGTTTTTATATTTGTGGCCATATGCTTCGTGTATTTGCATTTTTATATTTTTTGTGGGGACAAAAAAAATTCCCACCAGCCACGAATAAACACAGTTATAAAACCATCTTCCACAAGCCACGCAGAAATACAAAGCAGCTCTAACCACCCATCTACACCAGCTGTGCAAATAAACACAAAGAAGTTGCAAATTCACAGTTTTTAGTGGGATTTTTGATTTTCTCTTAAGAATCACAAACCGCCGGGAACCTATCCCCATTTTTCCCATTGAAACAATGCCCCGACATTCGCGGCGTTTTTCAGGAACGTATCCCCCCGAATGTCAGGGTCCGACTGTATCACACGATATCTCAAAAAGTTGTGGAATGTGGATGGATTCGGGCAAAAATTGGTGGACAAGTTGGGTGTGTGACAAGGACTAATTTATTCGATTTTGGTGAAGATCCAATTCTTGATCCGGATCCGATAATTTTTTTGGTGATTCTTCACCATTGAATGATAGGGATAAAATTGATATATAGCACGGTATTTCAAAGAGTTATGGATGGATTTGCCTGAAACTGAGTGGACAGGTAGGGTGTGTGACAAGGACGAATTGATTCGATTTTGGTGAAGATCCAAGTCTGGATCTGGGTATGAGATTTTTTGATTTTTTTAAGTGATTTTTCACCATTGAGAGATGGGCCCAAAATCGATATAGAGCATGATGTTTAAAAAAATTATTGTGCCCAATATGTTCTACTGGATCAGGCATTGTATGGCGGAGCTACATGCTCTTCCAATGCCTTTCTAGTTGAGGTTGAGTTGAGGTACATACCAGCACATCACTTAGTCATCGTATCAATAAAAACAAAACGAGCTAACTGAAAGGAGACCCAACATGGTCTGGTGCTAGTGGTTAGGATACCTGGTTTACCTCGAGGTGGCCTGGGCTCAATTCCCGGTGTGGGCACCACACAAGCAGGGGTTGCGACCGCTAGTGTAGCGACTCGAGTTATAAAAAAAATGAGTGGCAAGCAATCGATAGGTGTCCCTCTCTAAACATTTAATTTGTCACCAGTTATATGACTAAAATTGATCAAATAGTGCGGGTGGTACCATCATGGTAGTTTACAAGTTTAAAATAGACTGCATTAAACTTTTGCCACTATAGAATGTTTTCAGATTTAAATGCAGATAAGTATATCGGCGTGCTTCGAACAAGGAAAACAAAACGGTGAAGGCAAGAGCAGAACTTAAAATTATCACCACCGTTGCATAACACCGTTTAAAGTCCTTGTGGCGAGAAACCTATGAGGGTCAAAGGACTGCAAACCGATTGTTTGGGTTGTTACCGCAAATATCAAGACTGACCTCGATTGAATGCCATATCTGGTGGTTTTGGCCTTATTTATTTCTTCACTGCGTTGTTACCCTGATGCATATTAATAATGATTATATGGTTCCGTAGTTCTAGAAACCAGTTCAAGCCTCGGAATCTGCTTTGTGTGACATTATGCTGTACTTGTTTTGTGCGGTGTAGGGCGATGTAGGGACGCTGTGATTGCCTCTGTGAGGCATGTTCACATTCCAGGTTGAAATGCAGATGCCTCTTTCCCTTTTTCTATAAGCCTGGTGTCTTATGTGTTGCATCCTTATCTAGACTCAAACTGTTTGTCTCTGTCTGTGCCCATGACAGATGCTGTCTTTTGACCAATGGGGTGTGAGTGGACATGCCAACCATGTGGCCATTTATCAAGCATTCAGGTTTGTTAATACAACAGAATGTGTTAAATCCTGGGAAAAGTTCATTTCATGCCGATACAAGGGTTGAACTCAGTTGTGTTGGACCTAATTGTGTTGCATGGGTGTGCTGCATCACGGAGCCTATTGACCTTTTAAAGCTGCTCGACCACATTTTGGTTTGGGCGTCATTGCTCCACAGTAATTTTGTGAACCTACTCGTCCTGTTGCCACATTATATATACTGGGTGTTTTTTTTACAGCCTACTGCCTTTTATCACAAACTACCACATTGTGTAACAGGGTGAAAAAGAGAGGCCTTTCCAAAAAAATACTTGGTGGGAGGAGGGTCGCAAACGTTTAAAACTCCAGGCGCAAGCGAATGTTTCTCCCTTAATGGTCTCATCAAGAGGAAGAGGTTTTGAAATGCAAGGTTTTTGGCTACATCAGTATACTATTTGACACCAAGCATGATGAGTACTTTTAGCAAGTGCTTGATTTTCAAAACATAAAATGCCATTGGTGATGTCAGATCCAATTGACCAATCAATGGAAAGGAGACCACATGCAATAAATCTTCAATAAAATCCAACTCCACATCTCCAATAACTAACCATAACAACAAGGCCTCTGGGCACATGTTCATGCCAGAACTTTTAAGCCTCAATCTTACATCGTATCAGTAAAATGTAGCTCATGTTTTCTTGCTTAGTCACCCAAAAGTGAATTTGCAGAGAACAAGGAAAGGGTTGAAGACAGCCATCAGGTGACAAGGTATAAGAATAAACTGAGTTAGTTTGGTTTGGGAAGGTGAGAAAAAAATGGACGGATTAGTAAAATAAAATGGAAAAAGTCACCCCGAGACTAAAGGGAGCACAACAGAGTTGTTTTCCTTCCTTCTTACCCATCCCATTTGGTTTATCTCTTCATACTCTACTTTCACATCACTTTATCTTTTGAACTCAACATATTTATTTCTTTAATCACTTTGTACCTGCTCAATTACAAGGTGGGGGTTTGTGTCACAACGATTAAACACGATGGTATCTGCCGATTGCCGTTTGTCTTCGTGCTTTCCTCGGTCCACAGAATGCGGTCCAATAGAGCCACACCTTCTGATACCTGGTGTAAAAAACACACTCAAAATTTGATGTGACAATGTAGATCATCTTCATGTAAGGCTCGCAGGAACACTGGCTTGTGCAGTTTCGATTCTGAGTCTTTCTTGAGACCGTGTAAGCTTGTGTAAGAGACGCTAAACTCACTTGCTGCGCATTGTTGGCATTTATTAGAACTGGTGGGGAATGTGTCAGAGATAGACTGTCTGGCGTTGCTGATCGGGGCCGACCACTCCTTGGGGCCACATCCAGAGATTTCATTCGATCAAACGTTTTTGCATGCTTGTTAATTGCTTGTATACTTGGTACTCCTGCATCAGGAAATTTGTCTTCTGAAGCTGTAGGCAGTCACCAGTTGGCATTTTTATTTTTTTCAGACATCTCTACATCCCTGCCAGAACAAAATAAAAACTTTTTTTTTTTTTTTAATCTCAATAACTGCTTGAAGAACAAACAACAAAAATAGGATTGAAATAATCAATGTAATGGTACAGACTGTATATGCACATGCTTTATCGCAGTAAACTCACCTTTCAGCCACCCCGCATTTTGTTTTCCTTTGTACGGCAACCAAACCGTACAGTGCGATTTGGACACAATGCCAAAGGTACATGCGGACAAGCTAAATATACTCAATCAGATTAACTGCATTGCCTACGCCCTACACCAACCCGACCAGTTGGTTCAAGTTCAAACAAGTTAGATTTACTAAGTACTTATCATATACCCTTGCTATCTCTAACCAAGTTTTCAACCATCACTAGCATAACCCGCGCTCTGCGCGACATGTTGGGGTGGGTGTGTTTGAGAAAGGAACTGATGCAGAGTATCAGTAGTAATTTTACTATAATGCAGTAAGTGGAATACGATTTCACTGTTTCAGAACCATTTTATTTACTTTTTTTGTACCATGCACCTCATATGGTCTTTGAGATAATGTAAGCCGAATATCACGTTACTCGAGCGCAGAACAAAGTCGAAGATAGCGCGACACGAAACCACAAACTCGGAAATAATATATAAGATGTTTGCACACTGCATTAGCAAAATGGTAGTTGGGAGGAGGAGAGATGGGTCCAACATTCCTCCCCCACTCCTCTTGGCCCTAGGCTTTCCCTTCCTATTTTTCTCACTTTTGCTCCACTTTTCCTTTTCTCGTGTTTGTTTGTTTTTTCCCAGTTTCTCCTACCTTGTTTTCTACCTTCTCTAATAAAGAAACGAAACTTGCTTGGATACAACTTTTAGGTGTTTTACCATAAATCATTTTAAATACTTGTACTATGCTTTCTTCCTGTTGACCCTGTGTGTTCTACAGTGTACGCATCCGCATTCATCCATATTGTAATTCTTCCCTGTTCTTTCTTAACCTAACAAATACAGATTGCGGTAATCACAATTTTATAAGAAGCTCTTCATTTTGAATTGCCCTTTCAGTGCATTATTTGTGTTAAACTGTGTCCAAAAGTATTTTGCAATGCTAGGGAGGATCCTACCTTCAGCTCTACACACAATAATACGACATGCAGTGCAAAAAACCTGCTGCAGGGAATATTTGGGGAAAGCCAAACAAAGTGGTTGTGCAGGCTTTTCTAGTTGCTGAGAATGGTGGCCTTTGGCTGGGTACAACGAGCCAGTGCTTTGTGAGACACCGCGGGCATGCTCGCGAGCCTTACCTTGAGAGCACGTGCATCGTGTATGTGGCTGCTGGATCGGATCAAAGCTTCTCTTCATGTGCTCTCATGCACCGACTGACAGTTTTTAGGGTCTGCAATTCAAAAAGCGTCTTCACACTTTTTCTTTTGTGATGTAAACGTCTCATTTATTTTTTTTTCTTCTAATCTTTCCTCATAATTTAACCCAAGAAGCCCTTTGAACTGTCAAAGTCTGCTGGCTCCCCATCTCCCTCCCCCTCCGCCATCCCTCCTTTGTTCCAAGATTATATATAGTATTCCTGTTTTTGATTGTTTTACACAATGAAACGGGTGGTTGAACACCTTATCAGCATACACACTTGCCTTTCCATTATCCACCGCATAGCCTTTAATCAACATGTGATACTGTTATAATGCACTATTTGTAATATTATTTATTCTCTTGCTCAGATACATCTACGTGCACAAGCTTACTCCTCCAGGTAGGCTCTCGATGTTGGCAGCAAACCACTAGTTTAGCCATTCAATAATTTTGACTCCCTCCCCCAACCCCCAACATCACCATTTGGTGTTTTTTGAAGGGTGCAACAGTTGATATCGCTCCAAATCTATGGCAGTTACCCTGTCAGTTGGTGGCAATGAGACTTTCCCTCCGTTCATTGGGCTCAAACTGCAGTGAATGGATACACAAAGATCCACGGGTTGATTTGTATTGCTTTTGTAGCTTCTTGTTACGGGCATTATAACACATGTTATGGACTACACACATATTAGGTACACAAGAATGGTAGAGTTTTTCACCTTCACCCTCCCCAAGCCCCATAATATCACCTGATATCACACATTTTTCTTCCTATTCTTCCCATTTTCTTGCTCTCTTTGCCAATTCCCTTCCACTTTCCCCCCTTTTATCTCGTTTACCCCCTCCAACGTACTTTCTTGAAATGTATATGGTGTCTGATTTGTTTGATCAGATCTTTAAAAATGGGCTTAACTGTATGAGACCGAGACATTACTCAGCAAAAGCAGCCATTGCTTAGTATCTACACCGTATATACTAAAAGTGTGTGTGCGTGTATGTGTGTCCGTCCTTGCGAGTCCTTCCATGAGCCTCGATATTTGAATAATAAATAACTTATGCACCGTTTTTAATGCTTTCTCACTATAATTGTGTGATCATCATCAATTTAGCCTTGGATACCTGGGCAGCTATTTGTGATCCGAGTATATCAGCCGAATGCCTCTGTACATACAAGCATCCCAGCTGTCAGTCTCTTTTGCCCTCACCCTCTCATTTATTAGAGGCACCATGCTTCATTTATTGGCAGGCTGCCGCATGCTGTGTCTGCACAGTGTGACGCTGCTCAGGAAGTACAGCTCTTTGCTCGAACTACCTCTGGCCCTCCTCCAACCCCACGTGTTGCTCTGCCTCGCTCGTTGTTCCCAGTACCGACAAGCGCTGGTAAGATTCTCATTATGATACGGACATGCGGTATGGAGGGCAAACAGCATGGCCTGAACAATATGTTGAAATGATCTTGGGTTGAGCAGTGTGTTTCTGGCTGAAGGACTGCCAGAATTGAGAGCATCTCCCATATATGCAAAAATGTTAACCATTTGCTTAGTATTGGCTTGATGATCCTGTTCTTTACCAGGTGCCATTAACTATTTTATTTTACTTGGGATGCAATACAAGGTTTGATTTACATTTTAATATGCATTTTGTGACTGTATATGTTACACTTGGGTGATAATGCATTACATTGTAATTAATTACTGCAGGTATTAAATTGTACACCGATTGTTTAATCGTCAAGCCCTCGCAGTGTGCTCAGAACGCTCCGTTTGTTGAGGCCATTAAATCAACACGCAGATGGCTGCTTTGTCAGGAAAGGGGTGCCATGGGCAGGATGAGGCCATTGTGAACCTTTGACCCTTCACTCCAAACAGATTTTCACTCTGTCCTGGCGGTAACCTGGCAACGCTGTACAGGACAAACCCAACCAGCAGCTTTTTGCTTCTCGGTTTTAATAGAGCACTGCAAAGTATTTTGCTCACAGTGCCACTGCAGTGTGTCGGTGGTTGCATGGAGGAGCTCGTTGTACACTTGTTACATGAAAAATGAGAACAATAGGAGACATTATAAGGGATTTGAACATGGTGCAAAATTCCATTTAAGAGCATGTCCATGGATTGTAAAGCGGATCAGGCCGCCCCGATTTTGTGATGGTGACATAAATACGTACTGCTTTACAGAAACCAAAGGACAAGGATGTTAGCTCATGAGATTGTGGTTTAGAAAGGACAACAAATTGTCTCAACCAAATGTTGATGGGCATGCTGACCTCAATGAGAATGGTGAATCGACGTTTTGGGCTTGCTTTGAAGAAGAGTGCCAAGATGTCGCTTCGCTTTTCTCACAGCAGTTAGCATACCTCTCATGTTTTGGCCGAGACAATTTATTGTCCTTATGTTTCTGCCAATGGAGTCCAACTCGCCAATTTTACCCCACGCACGCGAAGCAAAAGCAGGGTTAAGCAATTGGTTCACTTTGTCTGTCTATCTGTCTGTCTGTCTACAGATGTCAGTTTATGATCAAGGAACAACTTAATTTCAGTTGAATGTTATACTGTATTATGAACATTGTATAACATGAATCAGAACACAAACCTGCACTTCAGCAGTCCTTTTGCTCTGAATTTGGAAAATTATATAGAATCTCGTCCCGATTGCGCATGAGCGGAGAAGAGTGAGGTAATTTTATAAATTTTTTTTTTTTCTGTTTGGCAGTAAAACAAAATTGAAAATCATTCCAAACAGGAAAATTTGTTTTTCGGGACATCATGAAGGATGTAAACAACAGGCACAAAGAACTAATGCAGTGTGTTAAATAAGGTGGTGTAAAAGACAGGACATCAATGGCGATAAACTTCTGAAAACTTTTTTTTTCTCCAATCTTTCACCTTTATTATAGCCCCCTTTGGACTCAGTCTGAAACGGGGGCTTATGGATTTGGTCTCGATTTTCATGTCTGTGCATGCGTGCGTGCGTCCGCAACCATATCTCGGACATGTATGGACCGATTTTATTCGTACTTGGCACAAAGGCAACACATGATGGTATTCATATGCACATCATTTTGTTTTGCGATGCGATCAAAGATTTTAGTTGTAAAAAAAACACGATGATGAACACGTCCTCAACCATTTCTTGGACATGCATTTTCCGATCTTGTTCAAACCTGGCACACAGATAATGAATGGTGGTGGTCGTATGGAAGCTTAGCTGCCGGGGTAGCTATCATTTCTTGAAGCGCGACTGTGTCGCTGATGCAGTGCCCCTCTACCAGTACACACACTGGAACTGGTACTCATTTCGCTGACCTCGGAAGGATGACAGGCTGAGTCAACCCCCTGGTGTATTAATTCAGTGGCTGACGGGGCTTGAACTCAGGACCCTAGGATCCCAAGCCGCCACCCTAACCACTGAGCCAACACCAGGCTCAGATAATGAATGATGCTTACATATGCAAGCCATTTTGTTTCAAGATCAGATGCATGCCTGGTGTTGGCTTAATAGTTAGGGTGGTGGGCTTGGGATCCGAGATCCTGAGTTAAATCCCTCTCGGCTCTTGAATTAATACCAGGTGGGGTTGACTCTGCCTGTCATCCTTCCGAGGTCGGCAAAATGAGTGCCAACTTGCTGATATCCTGTCGGAGTGGCACCCATCCAGGTTGTGCCCAATAGCCAAGGAGACTGCGTCAGCAGCACCAACACTCTGCACAGAGTATGGTCCCAATGGATGGATGGATCAGATGCAAGATGGCGGACTGGTGGCCATTTTCGTTGTAAAAAAAAAAAATAACGCCCGATGTTGAACATGGCCTCAACCATTTCTCGGAGATGCATGGTCCGATTATATTCAAACTTAGCACAAGCACAGTACATGATGGCATACACGTACACCTCACTTTATTTTGCGATCTGATCAAAGATGGCCAACTGATAGACGGGCGGCCATTTTAGTTGTAAAAAAACACCCTGGTATCGAACACATCCTCAACCATTTCTCGGACATGCATTTACCGATCTTGTTCAAACTTAGCACACAGATAATGAATGATGGCTTACACGTGCTCATCATATCGTTTCGAGATTAGATGCAAGGTGGCCGACTGGTGGCCATTTTAGTTGTTTAAAAAAACCCGATGTTGAACACATCCTCAACCATTTCTCAGTTGTGCATTTACCGATGTTCTTCAAACTTGGCACACAGATCATGAATGATGGCTTATATGTGCATGTCATTTTTTTTCCAAGATCAGATCCAAGTGGCTGACTGGTGGCCATTTTGTTACGTAAACGTGTCCCCAACCATATCTCAGATATTCATGGTCAGATTTTGTTCAAACTTGGCACAAGCACAGTACACGATGGCATACTAATACACAGCACATGGTGTGTATTAGTATGCCCAGTACACAGTACATGATGGCACCTAACTTTATTTTGCGATCTCATCAAACTGGTAGACTGGCCGCCATTTTAGTTGTAAATAAATAAGGCCTCGCCATTAAACTTTGTACAGCAAAATTACAAAACATTTTTTTCTGACATTTTCTGTCTTTTTTTCCTCGTTTTATTTGAATTGAGTTTTTTTTTTTTTGTATACACTGTTGAGGCTCGTATGAGAACTAATACACAGAAACGCACAACAAGGGGAGTAGGAGACAAGAGGGAAGGGAAAAAACAGTGGGGAACAGAGACAAGGGATCTGTGGAAGAGAGAGGGATGGGGTGGGGTACACAAGGGAAACAAGATGGACACTACAGGGACTTTCAGGTC
Organism: Eptatretus atami; assembly: GCA_035128595.1. Classification (NCBI taxonomy): domain Eukaryota; kingdom Metazoa; phylum Chordata; class Myxini; order Myxiniformes; family Myxinidae; genus Eptatretus; species Eptatretus atami. The sequence goes on from CM068955.1 coordinate 117,121,947, forward strand.
ATAATACATACGTACTTGAACACTGTTGAACACAAATCGCCTTTTTTGGAACTTTCAAAAACCTTCCGTTTTACAGTACTTGGACAAAATATTACACCATTTTATGTCAAATTTGCTGCTCGCTCTCTCAGCATTTGGGAATATCGAGATTCAGACAAAATAGTGGCTCGTAGGAAATATAGATTGTGCTCAGAAATGCATTAAGCAAGAGTTTAAAAGACCCTTCCCATGACCTTTCTTAAGATTGCGTGGGGTAAAGTGTTCGATGAGCTCTCCAGTTGAGACTGGTTTTCTGTTGTGTAGCATAATAACTCAAATGGAATTTCTAATCCCTTCACTGTTGTGTGCAGAGAGCCATGATGTGTCACAGGAGCCAGATGCTGTGGTTCCGCTGGTTGTACCTTCTCTTCTCCCGTTACATGTTTGTAAATACCTTCTGGGATGTCAGCAAGATTGAACTCGAGTTTTGTGGTGCCATTCCAGACTCCAGATAAAGTTTTCCAGCCTTGGTGCAGCAGTCATCCTGGAAGCTTGTTCCAGAGTTGTTGGTGAGATAAGCCGTTACAGCAAAGTATGGGAAGGAATTAGAGAGAGGAGGACGATGGAAAAAAAAAATCCCTGAAAACCAAAAAAACATAATCCTCATCTCCAGTTAATTAGATCTTTGTTACAAAAATGGCATGTTGAGGAAAACCCTTTAATCTGCTGCATGTACAAGTAAAGAAGTACAATATTGTCACATGTACAGCCCCATGCCAACTGCTCAACCACAACCATATCTAACATGGAAGCCATACAAAGTGAAGCAGATAGTTTTGAGGATGATCAGCTTAAATCTGTTTAGAACAAACCTGTAACGAGCAGAGAATGCACTCTGTACTCTGAAGAAGGTCTAAACCATGTTGCTTATCAATATTCAAATCGCCTCTTAATTTAATCCCACAGGGATCCTAATTAAACCCAAACATCGGCTTAGCAAAAAGGAAGGGGACTCAATGCACACACATCCTTTGAGAATTAAATAATAATGTACCTAGAACGGCACTGGGTAGAGCGCATACCTCCACCAGGCTGAACAGTTTACATTTTGTGTCCCACGGAAAGGCCGGATCTGGATCCGGGCCTGAACCTAAATCGAATCGGCTTGTTTTTGTCATCTAACCAACTCATCCACCTCGTTTTGGGATAACTCGTCCACAACCCTTTGAGATACTGTGTTGTATATCATTTTTAGCACTATCACTCATTGGGAAAGAATCCCTTTTAAAAATTCTCATGTCCGGATTCGGATCTTCACCAAAATTGAACCAATTCGAACTTGTCACACAACCGACCTGTCCACCAAGTTTTGTCCGGATCCGTCCATAATGTTTTGAGATATCCTGCTCACAGACAAACAAACAGGGGTGAAAGCATAACCTCCGTCCACCTTCGGTAACAGAGGTAATAAAGCACACTGGGAAATGGAAATCCTGGAATGGGACAACACGGACATAAGATGTTATAATTTAATGACACTTATTCCCAATAATATTACACCCTAGGCGCTACAACTACCATTCGCTCCACACTCACAGGGGAACCAGACAAGTGGGAGATACTGGATAGTTAGGACCTCACGAGGTTGGCAGCTGGTGGACAAACGAGCAGCAAAAAGCTGCACAGAGCATATAACGGGGACCAAATAGGTCCCAGCTGAGCAATCAGTCAATAGGTGAAGGCCCAGAGCAACAGAGAAAGAGAGAGAGAGAGAGACCCGGAGCTTTGGCTCAGCGTACTTAGGTGTTCACCCATTGGCCCCCATCTTTTTCTTAAGGCAACCGCATATCAGCCCATGTCCACCAGCCAACGAGCGCCCGTGGCATGCATGGTGGTAGCACGAGACCGCTAATTAAGGATATAGGCTCACACGGGCCATGCAGCTCATGGCCCTGAACCACATGGGCTGGGACGGACCATTTTGCGCTTCTTTGAGGCTGGTGTAGCAGGGCAGAGACTGCTTGACCCCAATCCTCACAAACAGTGTCCGTCCTTCACCATCCTCAAGTAAGTGCAAAATGGCCTGTCCCAGCCTATGCGATTCTTTGTGATCCAATGTCATCCATACTTACCTGGCCTCACCTGGTTCCAGACATGGGAGAACACAAACACATAATGCCTTACCCTCTATAATCTACTATTTTTGACAGCATGGTTACTGAGGCAATGCATCAATGGACAACCTTACCAATATACCCATACATTCAATACAGGGCTAAAAGTCCAACAACTACACAAAACACAAAACGGCGCTAAGGTCTTCATTTACAACTATTTCCCCCTACGCCATAAACATAACAACATTTTAATGTCATCATTTGATTTTTTGTCTTTAACTGCAGGTTGCTTCTTTCCCCTTCCAGTGGCAACAAGCCAGAATCATTCCTTTGAAAGCAGTGCGATATCAGGCCTCCCAGGTGTGCTCCATCCACACACTGTACAGTGGTTCCCAACATGGCATTCTTGTTCAGGCAGTGGGGCATTATGCCTGCACGCCGCATGCAATGCTACTGCTGATATTTGAACGATACACCTTGCCATCCTAAAACACAAGACTGGCTGGCTGACCTGATGATCTCATCATTGAAATGTGAATATTGGACTGACACTACCTTTTTAGGTGAAGCATTTGTTGTGGTCATTCTCATTAACAAATAAATGAAATGGGAATAAAAACCAAACGGTAGATGGCGCACCATATCCATCGGGGTTTGAACGTAGGCGGTAGTAGCTCTGTACCCGACAGGTCTTGCAGAAAGTGTGCTTGGCTTGCCCAGTGTTAAATGTATACGTGGAAAGATTATCTCCTCCCTGAAAGGGACACATTGATGAGATAAATCCATCTGCATATTGCACATACAACCATGGCAGTTTTGGGCCCCGTCGCTCAGTTGTCTCATACATATCTCTTTCCTTCATCTACTTTTCTCCTTTTTTTTTCTCTCCTACCCTGCCCTCTTTTCTTTTCAAAAATCTCATTACCTCCCTCACCTCCTATTTTTTATTGCATATGCAGATCGCCCAGATTGTGTAAACTGTAAACCATTGATAATGTTTATTAAAAGGGGATGAGCAATACTTGCACTGTATTTCTGCAATTTCCCACATACCTGTGGTAGCTTGAACTGTGAATGCAGGAATGATGAAATGCTTGTTCTGTTTCTTGGTACAGATACTGCAGCTGGGAAATAAATTGCAGATGTACGCATTATTCTGATTGAATCAAATTTTACTTTCATATTCGCCTTGTTATCCAAATGTAACGATTTGTCGTATGACAGTATCCAGGCCAGTACAGCAGCATGATGAGTTGGCTGTTTATTTTTTGAAAAAGTCACATTTTGTTGTTATCAAGTTACAATTGATGCTGATATAGGTTCTGATGCACCATTATACAGGTGCTTGGAAGTGAAAACTTGAATTCATTTCCACTTTCAAACACCAATGTGTGTGGACAAACAATGCCCCAGCAAATTATAATTGATGACCTGTGAAATCGTGGCTACTTGTGAACTGAACCTAAAGTCCTTGGTGTAACTCTGGGTGGCAGGAAGGATTATTCCATTGTTTATCACAGGGAATCTGATTCCACAAAGCTCATGTGATCGTTGGTTTACTTATCAAGTATTACAAAATTACCTTTGATGCAGGAGGCCTGTTGGTCCATTATGCTTGCACTTTATCAATCACCGCCACATTAATCAATCTATAAGTTTGTCTTTCATTTCACTTGGTGTGGGGGAGGATAACCGTAGAGAAGTTACAGGGACATCACCAGAGTTTCAAAAAAAATTCCATACACACACACACACACGTTGGGTCAACCGATCAATATTGGGTTATTTAAACTTTAGTAAACCATCAAGAAGATTGATGTTTAAAGCTGCAGCAAAAATTAACCTGGGAGTGCACCATGGCAATGTTGGGCCAAAATGGCTTCATTTCCTTTGAGGTCAGTTTCTCCTCAATCTCATGTCACAAGGAATCTAGACGCAGGAGGCAATTCGGCCCATCGTGCATGCACCACATCAACATCAAACCAATTTATATAAAAAAAGAAAATGCAAAATGTTTTTTTTTGGTAGTTTTTATCCCCCGCCACGTGGCGGAAGGGGGATATTGTTTTTTTCTTTCCAGGGGGGAAGTGGATAAAGGCGGTTCTTTGGTGAGAAACACACAACATCAACCACACACCACCCCTCAACTAAACCCCTTCAGGCAACACTCCATGCACACATCACCCATCATGCTCAAGCTACCTAAAAGTCCTGCCAACATCCGGATACCCGTCTATCTCCAATACCTCCAGGTACCTATCTAATTCCAATTTAAACTTATTTACTGTTTATTTACTGTTTCTGCTGCCACTACCTTTCCAGGGAGACCGTTCCATGCATTATCTACTCTCTGAGTAAAAGACCCCTGCTTAGTACGGTCTTAACTCTCCTCTTCTTTACTCTCAAGCTATGGCCCCTGGTCCTATCACTGTCGATTGTGCTGAATAATTATTCTGCACTTATTTTGTCTTTACCTTTCATTATCTTAAACATCTATATCATATCCCATCATAACCACCTCCTTTCTCATGTATAGTGTTTGTCTTTTTTTTCTCTCGAATTTGAAGAAGTACGCATGTACAGTGTACACACAAATAATTTTCTTGTGGGGTTGGGGTTATGTGCCTATGACCTGATCCTTGGTTATGTACCCCCAGCATAAATGTAAAATTTGGTGGAAAGAAGGTTGTCAGGTGAGGAATGAATAAATATCAACACCATGTTCACTTTTAACGAGACCCTCTCACAGAAATCATAATCACAAGTTTATAGAATCACTCAAGCTATTTCAATCCTGCTCAGGTCCGTGTACCCACCTATCCCCAATCCTTCTAGGTACCTATCAAACTCAAATTTAAACCCATCTCATGTTTCTGCTGCCACGACCTTCCCAGGGAGACCATTCCCATGCATTAACCACTCTGAGTGAAAGACCCTTCTTACCTTATTACTGTCCTAACTCTTCTCTTCTTTACTCTCAGGCTGTAGCCCCTCTTCCTGTTACTGTCCATTCTGCTGAAAAACTTTTGTTTGTTTTTTCGATACCCTTTATCATCTTAAACATCTCTATCAGATCCCCTCTTTAATGTTTAAACTCTTATCTCATTCAGCCGCTCCTCATAGCTTAGTCTAGCTCGCTCCAGAATGATAATAGTCGCTTGACGCTGAACCCTCTCTATGGCAGCTATGTCCTTCCTCAGACATGGTAACAAAACTCCATCTCCAGAACCTTCTCCTGCATCACATACCCTAACTTACCCTTGCATTATGTAGTCCCTGTTTTCATTATTCTTCCCCATAACCAGCACCTTACATTTCCTAATATTAAACTACGTCTAGCAATCATTTATGCAATCAATGAAAGTATCTAGACTTTCGATAATCTGATCACCTCCCCCTTACCCCCCTCTTTGCATCAACTGCAAATTTGGAAAACCTAATCTTAACTCCACTGTACAAATCATTGTAATCCTTGAAGTAACTCACTACTTACATCCCCCCATATAGACATCCTCCCACTCACAGCCCTCTTTGCTTCCTCTCACTCAGCCAGTTTTAAATCCAGTTAGCTGCTCCACCAACCATTTCCTTCACCTCCCCCCAAATCAGAAGCTGCCTCAAAGAACTCCAAATGAATTTGATAAACATGATCTCTTTTTAGTAAATCCATGCTGATATCTTTAATACGGGACTTTCAAAATGACGTAATCCGCCCCAGAATGCTCAGAACGCATGTGCAGAAACCCTCAGCAATGAGGTTCATGGGGTGGCTGAACATGTATCATGTGTGCCAGATAAGGATTGTAACATAAAATGGCTCACAAAGCTTTTTTGCAGCTCGTACTGCAAAAATTCCTAACGATGTGTGCCCGTGCAAGGCCTGTGGGCTATGAGTGCCGTTATGCGTCTCACCCTGAAGGGGTTGTGAGACTACTATAACGTCCCTGTCAGTGTCCACATTTATATATTTTTGCTTTAATTTTTTTTCTCTCTGGAACCGCTTGTCCGATCGATGCGAAACTTTAAACATAGGCAGGATATTGCTCGCTCTGACGTCATAAGTCACATAGTATGGCAGCCATATTGGATTAAAGGAAAAAAAATGCACATCTCTGAAAACTCTTACTGGAAAAAATTGAAACTTGGCATACGTCATCAACTCCCCCATCAGGTGATAAGGATGACATCATCGGTGAAATGGTATTCCGGCCATAATTGGTTGAAGCAAAATCCTTTTCCGAAAAATCAAAAACTTCATATATACGACGCGATGTTCGTGAATAATTAAATTTATGACGTCATTAATCACGTGGTGTGGTGGCCATATTGGATTGAAATTAAAAACATAGAAATATCTTCTTCTCCGGAACCACTGAACAGATTGATGTAAAAATTCATACATACAATCAACGACCCATGGGGAATATAGTCATTGACACAATTTAGCCTTAATGGGCACAAATGTGGTCATTAAATATCCGACTAATCAATGAAGCTATGAATAATGGCAATGTATGTGACATAATAAGGTGCATGGATGATACAGGTACATGGGCCATAATAGTAGCGTGTTCAGTTAACGATGGTACTTTTATTAAGAATGAGCACTACCAAGTGCTGTTATTGTGTATATATGTGTGTGTGTGTGTATATATCATTTGGTTCTGGGGCCACAGGAGAAATTATAGATTTTTGCATCTATTGGTAAAAGGAGAAGTGTGTGTGTGCGTGCGTGTGTGCACGTGCTATATCCACTGACACTGCTAGCTTGTACGAGCAGGAAGTGATACGAACCCGACGCCTCTCATCCACGGATATTTCTCGTATCTCCTATATTTCAGTGAGTCCGATTGGCATTGAGGAATAAAACAATTAGAGTTAATAATTTTGAAATTGCCACTCTCATCTAAATGCTGAAAATTATGTTGGAAAGACGATTTGAATTGCAGATTTCATGCTAGGTATGGCTGGTTAAAAGTGCCTGGCGAGCACATGTCACTGAAAATGCACACACAGCGCAGACGTCCTCATTAGCATCCATATTCATTTTGAAAGTCCCGTATTTGATTGAATTCATTCAAATGGTCCACTATCCAATCCCTAATTAACGTCTCCAGCATCTTTCCACAATTAAAGTTAAACTAACTGGTCTATAGTTCCCCAATTTCATCTCTGGGTCCTTTCTTAAATAACATTTGGTACTCTCGAATCCTCCGGCACCTGTCCTGACTCCAATGAGCAGTTAAATATACAGTGCTTATAGAAAGTCTTACACCCCCTTTCATTTTCCCAAGTACTGCTAAATGGAAGGGTTTTGAAAGGAAACACCTGGCTATTAAGAGGGCACCATAGTTTATGCCAGTTTCTCCATCCTTGTAGGAATATTATGAAGTCCATTACCTGGTCCTTCAAACTCTGATGCGGTGTAGTTGTTTTGCATCCACTCGTGGACTCATCTTGCAACAGCTTCATCATCTATCCCGTGTATAAAAGGAGCCGGGTTTCTCTGTCCGTAAGGCTTTATTCTAAAGAGTTTCTGCTGTCGTATAGTATTACAAATGGTACCGTTGGAATAGTAACTAGCATCCGTTGAAGACAAAGTCTTCGATATCCCCCGCCATAGTAAATGAGGATTAACAAACATATTTCCTAAGCGTGTGCAATATGTATGTGAAGTTTCCCCTTGATCTGACCAGCCGTTCTGGAGAAGAGGATGTTTGAAGGTTTTAGGGTAAATTCAATATGGCCGCCAAACCATGTGACCTATCAATTAGAAATTAACAAACTTCTGAAAGGATATCTTGGGGAAAGTGTATGTGAAATTTTGCCTCAATCTGTCCAGCCGTTCTGGAGAAGAAGATTTTTAAAATTTATTAATTTTCAATCCAAGATGGCTGACGAACCATGTGACCTATGACATCATAAGTTTACATTCTGCCTCCAATCCTCCAGTGGAATACGTGTGTGAAGTTTCGTGTTAATCGGATGAGGTGTGTTTTTCTATCCAAGATGGCCGCCAAACCATGTGACTTGTGACGTCATAATTTTTACTATGCATGCAGACGTGATGGAAGATGGTAGTTGCAAATTTTCGATTCGTTACGTTATGTGATTCCAGAGAAAACATTATTTAATATTTTTCTTGAATCCAACATGGCTGCCAAACCATGTTGATCTATCAATTAGAAAATATCAAAAGGCACCAGTTCACCACTTGCTTGATATGTGTACCAAATTTCGTAAATATATCTTGAGGGGATTTGTAGTTAAGCTCCGGAAACGAAATGTGACGGACGGACGGAACCCATTTCTATATCCCCCCCTCAACTTCGTTGGTTGGCGGGGGATAATAACCAATTTACTTGCTTGGAAAGCTGATAATCCATTTACTTGGAACAAAAATTCGTTCGTTTAATCACAGACTTGCCTGTTTTAAAAAGCTTGTGTTTCCAGGATTGAGAAAGAAGAGGTGGGACCTCAAACTTTAAGGTAGCGATTCCAACGGTAACATTAATTGTTCTACCACAGCAGGAACCATTTACAAGGCCATGGGATGAGCACACAAAAGGAAATACTTGCATTGTAATACTTCTCAAAGCAACAGAAAAGACATATAAAAGGATACAGGAGTACAAAAACAACAACAACCACAGTCAGGACAACAGTTGTGTGTTATAAAATGTCCTTTTTCATGAGTTTCACTTCATTTTACATCCTCATTGATACAGTACTCACAGATAGACATGTGCTGCAATGTTCTTGCAAATTCCTATTTTCTTGCCCCGCTTCTTATTTCATGTGGTCCAAAACACTCGCATATTATTTTTAGTCTGTTGCTAACATCTATGTGATCACTATATATGGCTTAAAGGCTTCTCAATTTTCAAAAGCTACCATTGGATGTATCCAGAGAAGTCAAAGTTCAAAGCTTTTCACTTTACTCCACCTACATGCAAGAATGTAAACCTGAACATGGATAGGATATGCAGTTATTTTATTTTCAAATTAATGAGCTCATTAACAGATAAACATTTTGTTTATTGAAACATCATTTCTTGCTTTCCTGGTGGAACTGTTCCATTTTGATCATCAATCTCCTCAAAGTGTCACCTCTGTGGACCAGTGAGGCTTGGGTCTTACTGGTCCAGCTGGCCAATGAAATAAAATATGAAGATCAAACTATGTATGTATGTATTGTTGCGGTTGACCGCAAGGTGGACTCAAGGTCAAATCCTCCATTCGCACAATGATCACCAATTTAACGACGAACCATCGAGTCCATAAGCCATCCGTCAGGAAAGCTGAATGAATAGATCTTTACTTCAGGTTTTGGCATACAGAAAGCTCTAACGAGGATCTGTCGCTGTCATAGGTTCCCCATTTATTAGGATATGGTGGGTTGAGCGAAGCCTGAGGAACCGTATCACCATTTGAAAACTCGATATCTGGTTAAAGGTGCCAATGTTCCACGGTTGTTCTTTTAAACCGCGCAGGGAATAATAACCCAAAGTCGAACCACCAACTAGCCGACACAACTTAAAGGAAATAAACAGAATTAATAAATGGGGGAGGTGAGATAGGATGAGAAAAGCACATAGACTATGTACAGATAATTCACCACAGCGGTAAGGAATAACCCCTGGCACCCACAAAGTCAAGTTGGCTTCACCACTTCCTTACACATTCACACAACAATTATTAAGACAGACGGGGATTCACAGACAATGAAGAGGTAGTTGACAAAACCGTGCAGCAGTTTTGAAGGCAGCCCAACTCCATGGCAGGGCAAATGCTCCGTAACCAGAAATGAGGCAAAACTCCTCAGCCGATTCCTGGAAGCCTCTTTAGCCGATTCCTGGAAGCCTCTTGGACGATTGCGATTTTCTTTCTCCCTGCGCGCCTGCCTTTTAATCACTTCTCGCTCCTCAGCGGGCGCATTCGGGCATCAGGGCTGCAGCGCGGGACAAACGCAAAAAAAAAAAAACATTGAGCCAGCACAGTTCCTCCACCAGCCCCTTGGGTGGTGGTTTAACTGCCATTAAAAACAGCACCTGTTTATTCTCCTGCCTGTCCCACTCTTCAAGATTTTGCAAGTGCATTAAAAACAAACATTTTGAGTTTAGACAGATAACAGAGGAATTATTTAAAAGGATTATCGAGGGATAATGGGGTCATAGACACATTAAAGAATAGAGGGCTAACAATTAATTCTTTCTCGACATACAGTAAGTGCTTCGATACATTGTGATCCTTGTACACAAATACCATACTTCTTATGCTGAACATTTAATAATGAAATAACTACACTATGTTACCCCCTTCCGTCCCCATCGCATTCCCACAACAGAATCTATATACTAAATGTATTATTTTTATATACATGGTATAGACCCATGGAAGAGCTCGGTCGCAGAACAGACCAGGACATGACATAACAAATGGAACAGCAGGAAAAAGGGGAAACGCCAATACCATGGTGGAGGGAGATGGAGATGGACAAACAAGGGATGCAGGTAATGATGAGGGTTATGGGAAAACGCAAGGGGTGGACAAAATGAATACATAAGCAAATTTTTGGGAGGGGTGGGGTGGCTTAGAAAAGATAGGTAGGTGGAGAAAAGATCATAGCTTTGGATGGGGGATGACCTGAGATGGTAGTGAACAGCTGTCTTGAAGACCGGGAGAGAAGAATGAGATTGAAGAAAGTGTGGAAGGTGGTTCCACAGGTGGGAAAAGAGAGGAATAAATGAGAGGAGGTGAGCAGTGTTTCTGGATTTAGGCAGTTTCACCTGGAGGGGGTTACTGATTTACCGTGTGCATCCTACAGATACTTGGGGGAGGTGGAGGGGACAGAGCACGGAGAGGGCAGAAGGTGCAAGGCCAGAAATGAGGTGGAAGAAGACAGAGAGACCACCGACCTGTCAGCAATGGCAAGGTGATTGGTCCATACACTCAGCTTCATCGCGAGAGATTCCAATGATCTTGAAAGCCTTGGTTTCCATGGTAACAAGCTGAACAAGATGTGAGGCATGTGTACATTGAGTATATCAGTTGGCATGCACAGTTTGAAAAATGACATAGTTGGCATGCACAGTTCCTGTTTACCTTCCAAATAAAACTCTTCAAATCTCGTTGTTAGCTTTAGGAAAGGAATAAATGGTCCCTATGATCCCAAAAGGATACTTGCCATTAAAGTTGCACAAACCCCTACAACATTATTGTTTCATCGCAATCATGAATCAGTCTCTTTGGTTAGACACGCATTTGAGTGATAGTTTTGAATATGTCTGATCTATAAACTGTTTTCATGTTAATATTATTAAATACTAGCATTGAACGTGTCGCTTCACTGACGGTAGTTGAATAACATAAGTTATATATGGTACAGTAGCAATTCAGTTTATTGACAGTCAATATTTGCAAAAAAAAAAAAGTCTTATTCCAGAAACATTTTGCTGATGCCACCAAGTAACAACACAGCATTAATTTTAGTAATTACACACACACACACACACTAACAAACAATATGATGAATTCGTTTTATGTTCACAGGGATCAGACATTCCATCTTTTGTTTTTTTTCAAGTTGCATCATGCAATTCTCATCGAGTCATGAATAAAACATTGCCGTAAAGGCCGAGCTGGATGCAACGCCATAATGACATCCCAGGTGTAACGTAGTGTTACTACACCAGCATCTTACTAAATCCGTCATCCTGTCGCTTAGCGTCTGGCATTCAGTCCGTCACCTATGGACGTCAGAAAGAGTCACATATATGGGTGATGGTGGTCAATTGCCATCAGCGAAGTGACTGGATGGGTTCAGTGCTGGATGCCAGGATGACGTCCACGTCCGTGGAGGCCTCGACTCGTGCGAGACGTAATGCCGAAATGATGTCCCACTGAAAAGAGCGTGACAAACAGAGATGGAAGGACAGAAAAATCCGGTGACTTTAATGTATAGATGACACAGGCGGCTTACGTCCTCTTGGAAGGACAACGTACTAGCCGCACCGCTGATCGGTTCAACCCTCAACTCCTGTGAAAAAAAAAATAATCTGACCCGACAACTAAATAGATAACAGGTTTACCAAGAAGGTATCGCTGTTTATCTTTTTTATCTTTGTTATGCCAGGTGGTTTGGTCACACCGGGTGGTTTAGTCACGCGAAGTGGTTATGCTAGGTGCTTTGGTTGGGTTGGGCTGAGTGGTTTTGATGTGCTGGGTGGCTTTCCATTGCCTTCCGAGCAGTCAGGTGGGGTTTCAGAATTTGTCCAGGAGGCCAGCGATGACTCACCTATACTCTTCGTGAAGGTCATCTTGGGATCTACAATATAAACAAAGGAATGCCATCAGACGGGTGCTCCAGTTTAACATCCAGCCGATGGATGGGGATTGCACACCCATTGACGCCTCGCCCAACCTATGATACACCAGTGTGACAGTTTATATTTACGATGAGATCCCAACCCAGGCTGGACAGCTCGAGGCACCTTACTCATCCTGTTTTGCATATTAAATTATTGTCATCTGTTACAGTGAACCAAAGGCCCACTTGCAAAAATACATAAGAAACGATTTGCAAATTATGTAAGAACTTGCACATTATGCTGGACAAGACAGCAGGCTAAATGTCCCCCGAGAATGCTGGCATGCTTTGGCATGCTGTCCCCTCCCCCCCCACCCCCCAACCCCAACCCCTCACCTACTGTGTTCACACAAGGTAGGAGGCTTCGTTCAAATTCAATCTTGCTGGAATTCGGAGGATAGAACACTTATCATCCCAAGTTGGACTCGTATTGTCCTGCCACATCCTTCGGTTGTTTTCCAATGGTATTTTAACCAAAAATATATTAGTGAATAAACAGACAATATTCTTCAGAACACCTTTACCGGTGGTTAGTAAAGAGGAGAAGTAAGTTATTTCCACTTTTTCAGCACATACCTTCATTATGACGCATTCTCACGAGATCTCCAATAGCTCAAGCATAAATAATATAATTCATCACCAATGATTGATTCGTGGATGATTCAACATTTTGGTTTCCTTTCAAAGGAACGCAAGGTTTTCTGGCATTCACACAACAATCTTCACATTCTACTCCAGTGGATATCAAACCGAGAGGGCGAACAGGTAGGCTCCAAAAAAAAGGGGCCACATCAAGAGCCTTGAAGCTTCAATGTCGCTTCCCACGGCAGTTAACATACCGTCATTGGCTTTCAGTTAATACAGAAAATGAATCCACCGTTCTTGACAAACACGTGTTGTTCATTTGGGAAACTTACTTGCAGTCCAGGACAAGATGAGACGGAGCCCACTCCACGAACCGAACTGCACCCCACAGTGACACCCACCTCAATGTTCCACAAGCTCTCCTGACATCGTTTCCTGGTTGGAGAGTGAAGGATGAAGTTATGCTTCTTCACGGCAAGGAATTTATAAACAGGGCCTCAAATGATCGACAAAGAAAAACCTCAAGCCATTCGGTGTGATCAATTCCACGGATTTCCCCTCTTAGTATGAGGAAACACGCAACCATGGAAACCGCTACACGCAACCATGGAAACCGCTACACGTAACCTTGGAAACCACTACCCTTCCGTCGCCCATCGCATTCCCACAACAGAATGTATAATTACTAAATGTATTATTTTTATATACATGGTATAGACCCATGGAAGAGCTCGGTCGCAGACAGACCAGGACATGACTAACAAATGGAACAGCAGGAAAAGGGGAAACGCCAATACCATGGTGGGAGGAGAGTGGAGATGGACAAACAAGGGATGCAGGTATGATGAGGTTATGGGAAAACGCAAGGGTGGGACAAAATGAGATACATAAGCAAATTTTTGGGAGGGGTGGGGTGGCTTAGAAAAGATAGGTAGGTGGAGAAAAGATCATAGCTTTGATGGGGGATGACCTGAGAGGTAGTGAACAGCTGTCTTGAAGACGGGAGAGAAGAATGAGATTGAAGAAAGTGTGGAAGGGTTGGTTCCAAGGTGGGAAAAGAGAGGAATAAATGAGAGGAGGTGAGCAGTGTTTCTGGATTTAGGCAGTTTCACCTGGGGGGTTACTATTTACCGTGTGCGTCCTACAGATACTTGGGGGAGGTGGAGGGACAGAGCACGGAGAGGGCAGAAGGTGCAAGGCCAGAAATGAGGTGGAAGAAGACAGGAGAGACCACCGACCTGTCAGCAATGGCAAGGTGATTGGTCCATACACTCAGCTTCATCGCGAGAGATTCCAATGATCTTGAAAGCCTTGGTTTCCATGGTAACAAGCTGAACAAGATGTAGGCATGTGTACATTGAGTATATCAGTTGATGCACAGTTTGAAAAATGACAGTTGGCAGTGACAGTTCCTGTTTACCTTCCAATAAACTCTTCAAATCTCGTTGTTAGCTTTAGGAAAGGTAAATATGGTCCCTATGATCCAAAAGGATACTTGCCATTAAAGTTGCACAACCCCTACAACTTATTGTTTCATCGCAATCATGAATCAGTCTCTTTGGTTAGACACGCATTTGAGTGATAGTTTTGAATATGTCTGATCTATAAACCTGTTTTCATGTTATATTATTAATACTAGCATTGAAGTGTCGCTTCACTGACGGTAGTTGAATAACATAAGTTATATATGGTACAGTAGAATTCAGTTTATTGCATGTCATATTTGCAAAAAAAAAAGTCTTATTCCAGAAACATTTTGCTGATGCCACCAAGTAACAACACAGCATTAATTTTAGTAATACACACACACACACACACACACACACAACAAACAATATGATGATTCGTTTTATGTTCACAGGGATCAGACATCCATCTTTTGTTTTTTTTCAAGTTGCATCATGCAATTCTCACGATCGTAGAATAAAACATTGCCGTAAAGGCCGAGCTGGATGTAACGCCATAATGACATCCCAGGTGTACGATAGTGTTCTACACCAGATCTTTACTAAATCCGTCATCCTGTCGCTTAGCGTCTGGCATTCAGTCCGTCACTTATGGACGTCAGAAAGAGTCACATTATGGGTGATGGTGGGTCAATTGCCATCAGCGAAGTGACTGGATGGGTTCAGTGCTGGATCCAGGATGACGTCCACGTCCGTGGAGGCCTCGACTCGTGCGAGACGTAATGCCGAAATGATGTCCACTGAAAAGAGCGTGACAAACAGAGATGGAAGGACAGAAAATCCGGTGACTTTAATGTATAGATGACACAGGCGGCTTACGTCCTCTTTGGAAGGACACGTACTAGCCGCACCGCTGATCGGTTCAACCCTCAACTCCTGTGAAAAAAAAATAATCTGACCCGACAACTAAATAGATAACAGTTTACCAAGAAGGTATCGCTGTTTATCTTTTTTATCTTTGTTATGCAGGTGGTGTTGGTCACACGGTGGTGTTTAGTCACGCGATGTAGTGTTAGCTAGGTGCTTTGGTTGGGTTGGGCTGAGTGGTTTTGATGTGCTGGGTGGCTTTCCATTGCCTTCCGAGCAGTCAGGTGGGGTTTCAGAATTTGTCCAGGAGGCCAGCGATGACTCACCTATACTCTTCGTGAAGGTCATCTTGGGATCTACAATATAAACAAAGGAATGCCATCGACGGGTGCTCCAGTTTAACATCCAGCCGATGGATGGGGATTACACCCATTGACGCCTCGCCCAACCTATGATACACAGCATGTGACAGTTTATATTTACGATGAGATCCCAACCCAGGCTGGACGCTCGAGGCACTTACTCATCCTTTTTGCATATTAAATTATTGTCATCTGTTACAGTGAACCAAAGGCCCACTTGCAAACATAACATAAGAAACGATTTGCAATTATGTAAGAACTTGCACATTATGCTGAGCAAGACAGCAGGCTAAATGTCCCGAGAATGCTGGCATGCTTTGCATGCTGTCCCTCCCCCCCACCCCCCAACCCAACCCCTCACCTACTGTGTTCACAAAGGTAGGAGGCTTCGTTCAAATTCAATCTTGCTGGAATTCGGAGGATAGACACTTTCATCCCAAGTTGGACTCGTATTGTCCTGCACATCCTTCGGTTGTTTTCCAATGGTATTTTAACCAAAATATATTAGTGAATAAACAGACACATATTCTTCAGAACACCTTACGTACCGTGGTTAGTAAAGAGGAGAGTAAGTTATTTCCACTTTTTCAGCACATACCTTCTTATGACGCATTCTCACGAGATCTCCAATAGCTCAAGCTAAATAATATAATTCATCACCAATGATTGATTCGTGGATGATTCAACATTTTGTTTTCCTTTCAAAGGAACGCAAGGTTTTCTGGATTACACAACAATCTTCACATTCTACTCCAGTGGATATCAAACCGAGAGGGCGAACAGGTAGGCTCCAAAAAAAAGGGGCCACCCAAGAGCCTTGAAGCTTCAATGTCGCTTCCCGCAGTTAACATACGTCATTGGCTTTCAGTTAATACAGAAAATGATCCACCGTTCTTGACAAACAGTGTGTTTCATTTGGGAAACTTACTTGCAGTCCAGGACAAGATGAGACGGAGCCCACTCCACGAACCGAACTGCACCCCACAGTGACACCACCTCAATGTCACAAGCTCTCCTGACATCTCGTTTCCTGGTTGGGATACTTTTCTCATACGACATGTCTTGTATGTTATGTGGAGTAGATTTGATAGTTTTTTTTTCTTATCTTTCCGCACGTGTGTGCATGATATGTGTGCGCATGTTGATTAATGCTTATGTCATTGTGTCTCTGGTCTGTGCATCTACTGTTCCTGATGTTCGTGCTCTGTGTCTTCTGTGTTGGTCTGCTGGTGTGTAGCTCTCTCACACCAGTGTACCGATATTTGCTCATGTGCATTTCTCTATTGCTTGGGACGTGTGTGCTTTATTCAGTTTGCTATTCCTCGACGTGCGGTGTTCCGAGTTATTTCTCGCTATTATTCTCTACGGACACCGTGCTGCGCTGGTTGAGGGGCAGAATCCAGCTGTAGTTTTACCTGGATTTACGGCGTAACGATTCGCGGAGTGATGACCTCATATGTGTGCGATAATTCCTCGTTTTCCGCTACATATGCTGTCGACCCTGCGATAAATGACTGGTTTCTAGCTCCCGGGTTGGGCCCTTTTTCC
>CM068955.1:117172947-117184653 GCA_035128595.1 Eptatretus atami
AAAAAAAAAAAGGTCAAGGTTGCATAAAATCATCAATTTTCATTCGATTGACTTGAGATTTGAACAGGATTTGCAAATTGCGTCACTGAATTGGTTCACCAATAAAATGCTCGAAGCCGATTGGTTTGAGGTCAAAAGGTCAAGATCACAAAATCATTTTCCATCTGAATGACTTGAAATTTGAGCATGGTTTGCATATTGGGTCACGAAAGCCTTTTGCTCTTGAGGCAAAAAGGTCAAGGTCGCCTAAAATCTTCTGTTTTTAATTTATTTTTATTTTTTTATGCTGTTTTTATCATGTTTAGCAAATGGAAGAAGAAGTGCGAATACAAAGCGGATGTGGCCGGGCTTTACTTTTATGATGCTTTCTAGTTCTTATTACAGACTTGTTTTTTCAAGTGTAGAATTTTTTTTTCTGCTTATTTTTTTTCTTTGATCCCCCTGGTTTATCCATTTTTGTTGACGTGATCATTTGTGTAAAGCGTGTAGTGGATGGTTCAGGTGATTGTTGGTAATGTTTTGTTTTGTACAGCGAGTGGGTTTCCCTGGTGATTCCTGAATGAAGATCAACTCACAGCAGGTAAAGTGCCTGCGAACAGTATGAACCGTCTTGCTTAACCAAGTTATTACCGATTATTATGGGTGAATTTACCACCACAGCAAACCACGTGCTCATTTTTTAAATCTGACCTTCCTGGTTTTTATAAACAGCTTTTCCATCCCTACTTTTGCTTGGGACTTCATTGCAACAGGTGCCACATCCTTGTTATCACATGGGATCATCTGCTGGAATCTAGTTTTGTTAAAATTTGAAAAAAAAATATCTTCCTTTGCTAATTTTAATCACATATTTTTAAGTTGACATTAAAATACTGGATATAAAAGCACATACATGTCACACTTCCTCCTCTGCTCATTTGCCTTCAAATTTGTTGATGTAAGAGTTTGACAATGCATTTATAATGTTTTTTATCGAATGAGGCAATGGGCAATCCCTTACTCTAGCCTACTCTTTGATTGGTACCATGAATTAGTGCAAGCAGGTGGCACACCTAGTTTTACAGGACATCTCCGTGTTTCGACGACTTTCCTGCGAGGTACTAAAATGGGTTTATCGAGGGAGAAGAAAGAGGCTTGGCGATTGGTATGGAAGGAAGAAAAGGAGGTCAATGCAGAAAGGGTGACGAGTAGAAGCGAGACAGGTGTTATGAACAGAGTGAAGAGGAGGAGGGACAGAAACAGTTTGACAGAGCACTGATTGTGATAGAAGTGGCACATGGAAGAGACTGGTGGGCCAAAGTTTGAAGATGGTTAGACAAAGTGGGATTGTTAATCAGTCAGGCAGCCTTGGCTTGGTCCGCTTGGATGGGATCCAAAATACCGATGAATGATAAAGGAGTGCCACCCCAGACATGGGAGCAGAATTCTATCACCAGTCTGACTTGGGATTTGTGGAGGATGAGAAGCTGATAGTAGTTGAAGTATTTGTGAGTTCTGAAGAGGAAACCAAGTTTCATGGAGGCAGATTTGGCGATATTGAAGATGTGAGGCTGCCATGAGAGATTTCTGGAGAGGGTGACATCGAGCATATTAATAGAAGAAGACTGCTGGAGTTGATGGCTGGACATGAGAAAAGGAGGGTGGCTGTGTTGATCTTGCTGGAATTGAGTCTTGGACTGATTAAAGGAGACAAGGTTGTTGGATCCGCATTGGAGGAGGAGATTGATGTCATGACTGATGGAGGCAGCAATTGAGAGGCAATCGGCAGCACTAGCAGAGGACTGGGAGGAGGTGTACTGGGATTTGTAACTGGTGGGGGAGGACAGGAATGGATGGGGTGGAGTCATCAGAAAAGGAATGGATGGGGTTGTTAGTAGCTGTGAGGAGGTCCTTGATGAAAAGGAGGGAAGGCAAAATGACAGAAGCTTGAGAGACACCAGAGTTATTGTGGTGCGGGTCAGAGAAGAGGGCACCATCAATGCAGATAGAGATAGATAGCCAAGCAAGGAAGCTGAAAAAACCAGGAGATGAGTTGAGGCTGAATATCAGACATTGAGAGCTTCGCTTGGAGCCCTTTGTGCCAAACTTTGTGAAAAGCTTTGCTGATATCCAGCGCAACAACTCCACTTTCACAGAAATGCTCGAGAGCTGAAGACCATTAGTTGGCAACATAGGACAGGAGGTTACCAGTGTATCTAGCTTTGCGAAAGCCATCATTGGTGGTCATTGAGGAGAGAGCAGGATTCTTGGGGTTAACAGTTGTTTATTGATGAGAGACTCCATGATTTTGGAGATATTGGAGGTCAAGGTGATTGGATAATAATCGGAGCGATCAGAATGTCGCCCTTATTCAGGACTGGGCATACATTGGCCGCATGCTTCCAGGAGGTTGGGTAAATACATGTACAGTAGGAGAAGCTGAAAAGCTTGGGAAAAAAAGAGCAAGTTTGGGAGTGCGGCATTTGAGGACAAGAACAGGAATGCCATCTGTACTATTGGCTTTGTTGGTGACAAGGAATAACAAGGACATTTGATGCAGGAGGAGCCCATTCGGCCCGACATGCCTGCACCACACCAAAACCAGGTTCAAGACATCCATCCATCCATCAAAACGACCCGATTTCATGGAAGGAGGAATGGGGATTAGAAAAGTGTGGCAGGCTCAGGGGTATCACCACGGTGTTAAAATAGAAATAGGACCACACATCGTGAAGCTCACCTGGATCAGGAGCAACAGTCACTCAAACTCCCCGCAGACCCCATTAGACCTTGAATTTTTTGATGCCGTGAACAAACTTTTGGTACATCACGGGTGATAAAGGTTGTGGTCAAGGTTCTTGAAATCATGTGTGTAGTTTCGGAGAAGAGAGCAAATACCAATTGGGGGGAGGGAGGTCAAAAAAACCCCTTAACGAGCGCAAATTTTGATGCGGTCAATTCATCTTTATTCGGCATCAGATATGGAGCTTGTGGCCTAGTTTCATCAAAACCGTGTGTTTGGATACAGCAATAATGACTGAAGTGTTTGTGGACTGACTGACTGACTCACTGAATGACTCGCTCACTCACTCAACTACGGACACTGCTCGATCGCATATGCTCACCTGACTAAAGCCCTCTACATCCAATACTTCCAGGTACCGATGTACTTCCAATTTAAACACATAGTCTCACCTCACGCGTTCATTCTGAACAACAAAAAAAACATCATCAACTAAACACGCTACTATTATGACCCATATACCCGTATCATCCATGCACCGTACTATGTCACATAGTGTCTTGGCATGGGTTATGAACGTCGTAAATTTAATTCTTCACTCACATCCGGTCATAGATCAGATATAAGAAGTTTCAGATTTTTCAGATAAAGATTTCAATTCAACCATTCATGGCTATGCCTGGTGTTCGCTTAATGGTTTGGGTGATGGGCTTTGGATCCTAGGATCCTGAGTTCAAACCCCACTCGGCTGTTGAATTAATACCAGGTGGGGTTGACTCTGCCTGTCATCCTTTCGAGGTCGGCAAAATGAGTGCCAGCTTGCTGGTATACTGTGCCGGAGTGGCGACCCATCCAGGATTGTGTCCAATAGCCAAGGAGACTGTTTAGACAGCACCAACGCTCTGCACAGGGCATGTTCCCAATGGATGGATGGATTCATGGCTGGAATACCACTTCCACTGATGACATCATCGTTATCAACCTATATACCCCATGGGGAGTTGACGACGTATGACAAGTTTCAAGTTTTTTTTTTTTTTTCGTTGTGTGGTTTCAGAGAAAATGATGTCGAAATGTTTTCATTTAGTTCAATATGGCTGCCACATCATGTTTCTATGATGTCAGAGCGAGCAATAAAATGTGGGGAGTCCCTCCTATGTTTTAAAGTTTTGCATCGATCAGCCAAGTGGTTGCAGAGAAAAACATTTTTATAGCGAAAATATATAAATGCGGACACACACACACACACACACACACACACACACACACATTGGAATAGTCTCGCATCCCTTTGGGAGAGGCGAATAATTACTTTTAATATCAAAATGGCTGCAGTGGGTGATGCTGATTATCTGGCTCCAGGCTCTGATGCTGAGGATTTGTATATCTGTGTACATGAGTGATTGGGAAAAAAATGTTCCTGAAATATCTCTCTCCACACAAACATTCATTCTTCTGATATCGGGTCAAAATTTCGAGCTTTGAGCTTTTCTAATTTGTCAGTCTCATGAGGGACATCGTTGCTGTTTTATTCGAGACAGGGTTCACAGCATGATATTTAAAATTGAAGGCACCACCAACTAGTGCAGTTGCAAAATAGGCAAGACTCGGGTCCCAAGGCTCATGACCTGAACCTCATTGGAGTCAGGCTTGAGACCTGAAGCCTCATTACTTGGAGCCAGCCTCGAGACCTGAGCCTCACTTACTGGAGCCATGTTGAGACCTGAGCCTTGCCTCCTGGAGCCATGCTTGAGATCTGAGCCTCACTTACTGGAGCCATGCTTGAGACCTGAGCCTTGCCTCCTGGAGTCAGGCTTGAGACCTGAGCCTTGCCTCCTGGAGTCAGGCTTGAGACCTGAGCCTTGCTCCCTGGAGCCATGCTTGAGATCTGAGCCTCACTTACTGGAGCCATGCTTGAGACCTGCAGTCCTTCACCTTACTTGAGCCATGCTTGAGACCTGAGCCTCACTTACTGGAGCAGCTTGAACCTGAGCCTTGCCTACTGGAGCCATGCTTGAGACCTGAGCCTCACTTACTGGAGCCATGCTTGAGACCTGAGCTTTGCCAACTGGGCAGTTGTACTCGTTGGTGATACCTGCAGTTTTGAGCATGGAGCTTCCTAACTACAAGCATTTGATTGTATGATACTTGAACCAAACTAAGTCAATATTGCATGATGATTGTACATTAGGCTTTGTATAAGTAACAACATTGTTGCAATTGGACTTTGCAGGTGAAGAGATCCAAGGATTGGCACTTGGCAGCCTGCAACAGAATGGAGATGGGATGAAATGAAGAACATGCTGTTAAACAGTAAACGAAGAAGGTGCAATGCAGTAAAGATATAATCTACACATATGATGCTGACATGTATACATGACATCTTTATATTTACACGTGTATTTATCTACTTGTATATTTTAATTACCATTTATTTTGTCATTTTTGAAGGGTCCTTTATTTGTTGTGGTGTAATTGATGTTCAGTATTAGGTGGTGGACAGCTGGCTGTTTGGTCAAGTGGTTGAAGACTATTATTTCTGATTGACTAGTGGGTTCGATGCCAACCCGCACCTGGCAAGCAAGCGTCACAAGTATTCCACACACGAGTTAAGGGAGACCATTTGTCCTACCTACAGTAGACCAAAATCAGCTGCTTTTGCACATTTTATTGGGTGCCAGGGGAGCTGGTGTAAAATAATAAATTTGATGGAAGGGGGGGAGGAGGCGAGGGGAGTAGGACAGCAAAATGTAATGTCAGCGAGTGGGAAGATTGATGGGGATAGGGGTTCAATAATTGTGTATGTAATGTATAGATGGCTTTCATCTTTCACCAACCGGTTTATGAATTTTAAATGTTTGCTGCCATGCACAAATACTCCTCTCCACCCCTCTTCTTATACCGTATGCACCAATGGGCTGTGAGTAGCACCATTGACTGAGGGTGCAGCTGTGCCTCTGATGTAACACCCTTTGTTGGTTAGGGCAGGAATTTGAACCTTGTTCAGGGTGCCTGGCGCCAGCTCGCCTACTTTTCGCGAAGGACACCGTGGGATCATTAATATTGACCAACCAATGCTGGAGATGGGATTTCCAGTTTAACATTGATCCGAGTGACGGCACACTGGAAAAATATCTTGGTTTACTTATTATCATGAACTGCTGTATTGTAAAGGCATTTGTATCTGGTGAAATAAAAGGATTTTGAAGTTTAATTACAATGTGTAATTGTGTGGCGACTGGAATGGACACATGATGGGAGTCAGGATTTACAAGTTGTGTTGAGTTGGTATATAATTGGCCCCACAATTATACGACTGATTACAGTTTGTGGGATTAATGTCATAATTGAGTGAGTTATTCCTGGAGCTGCAAGTACTTCTTTTCATCTGGAAGAGGATTTGTGTCTCTCTTGAACTTCTTGGTGAGGCCTCAACGTTGAAGGGACTGAACCTCTTTTGGAGAGGAGAGCGTTCCATTGACCTCACGTCATAAATCAAGAAATGAAAGCAGCCTCGTGCGCTACAAGCAGTGAGCTTGGCAAGCAGAGCAGGGTGTTTAATTCTGTTGAATTTGTGAGATACGGTCCAGGGAAGCAGTTCCCATCTCTTGAGATTTGGTTATGGTACTCACAACTTAGAGACTGAGTAGTTCTGATTTTTAAAGGAATGACTTGGAACGTTGGAGGATGCCCCCAGTCTGCAGCTGGTGATTTCTGGCTGGTGATGATGATGATGGCTGGTGATGCAGCTGGTGATGCAGCTGGCTTTGGAGGACAGCTTTGTGATGCGGCCAGCCCAGGAAAGGTCATGGCTGATAGTGAGGCCAAGAAATTAATGACATAACCTCTTTCAGTGATTGACCATGGAGAAGAGCATTTTTATTTTTATTTTTTTACAACCTCTAAGGCTCATGGAAGAGCTGCGCCACAAATCCGAGGGGGGCGAGTGACTTGCACCACGTGGGTTTTGCCTGCTGCCGAAAACCCACGGACCTGTTTTAGTATCGTCAAACCCCGTATTGGACAGAAAGTACGACCAATTTTTAAAAAATCCAATGTTTTGCTTCCATTCCACTCTCAATGATTCACACATAGACTGAGAGACCTGCAGCGACCTCTGGATGATACGCGAGGTACCGCTGTAGTATGTTGCTGTGCGGAATCATGAGCTTTTCCCAACCGAAAGCCATGTCACCACCCTCCAGGATTCCGCGAGCAGTAGCACTTCACTTCCTCAAATCTACCCTATTGCCATCACCACAAATCAATCGGTATGCGCTTTCCAATTCACTGTTCGACTTCTTACTGTGATGTTTTTCGGTACTTTTGAGTATTTTGAATGGTAGGGTTCAATTCGGATTGTTTTAATTCATAAACAGGATGTCTAGTGGGGCAACTTAGCATAACAATTGTGCATTTTGTGAGGAAAGCACCAAATTTGGGACACTAGTAGCCTAACATATTATGAACAGATTTGGATATTGGGCCATCTCAAATTTTTTGATGGCAGTGGAAAATGGCTGCCACAGCCATCAGCGGCTGAATTCGAGATGGCCCAATATCCAAATCCGTTCATAATATGATAGGCTACTAGTGTCCCAAATTTGGTGCTTTCCTCACAAAATGCACAATTGTTATGCTATATTTAGCTAAGTTGCCCCACTCATCCACAAATTACCATTCCGAATTCAAACCATAATAAAAACAAGAATGAAGTGGGATAAAATGGTATGGTTTCATGCATGTGAAAGAAAATTTCTCAACGTTTTATTGCCAAGATTTGTCAAGATCATTTGGCATTTATCATCATTGGTAAACCAGGTCACACTGCTCTTTCTTGTGGGGACGCCATTTGCAGCAAATTGTGATGTCACAGGCGACACCTGGAAATGAAAAAGGTCAATAAAACTGAGAAATGTTCTTCCACATGCATTAAACCACTCCGTAGTATGTAATTTCATTAAATTTTTTTTTTCCAATTTTAGTCACCCCAATCAGTTTGAACGTTAAAAAAAAAGTTGTCTTACCTGGCACCTCCTTATCATTACTTGTCAAAAAACGACTATCTCGGTATTCTGGTGTATTGTGCATCGCTGACAACCTCTCAAATAGCATTTTTTTTACCACGTTTGGTTAAAAAGAAAACCTGCTTTCGATTCCTACCGACCTGTTTTTCATCGCCTCCAACTTGCCACATATGCTAATCACACATGCGTGAGAATATCTACCATATCTATTTTCAAAGTAGATTCAAATACTTACGTGTTCATTTTGTCTGTGGGAGGGGAAATTTGTATCTCCCCTTACACCGTCTGTTGATGACTGCAGTTTTTTTTTTATTTTTTAATAAATTTTGATCCATCATCCTCCGACTCCATAAAAACATTGTTACCCGATCTTGCGTACTGCCAGTGCTGGGAATCCATCACAGATATACAAGGTACTGAGACACAGGAGATAATTTGTCCCATCATTCCTGTACTATCGGGTTGGCAGGCTGGCGTAGAGGTACGCACACTCGCCTCGAAGCTGTCTAGCCTAGGTTTGATTCTCGGCCCAACTAGAAACTGTCATCCCGGTGTTTCACAGGCAGGGTTATTCCTCAATGTGTGTTCCTCCGTCAGATGGACGTTAAGCGGGAGTCCCGTCTACTGGCATTAGTTGGTAGATGTTAAAGATCCCACGGTGTCCTTCGCGAAGAGTGGACGAGCGATTGCTGGCACCATGTCCAAAAAATTCAAAAACTCCTGCCCTAATCTCACATTCCCCCTGTCCCAAGGGAACAAAGTGAAAAAGGGTCAACACCCAAGGGGGTCGCTACACCCCTTTGGTTCTTTTTCCTTCGTATGTAGCACAAGCCTGTAGGGTAGCAATATTGGCTAATGGCGTTGCTGTGCCACTGTTATGCCCTCTGCTGGTTAGGGCAGGAATTTGGAATTTGGCCATGGTGTCGGCGAGAGCGCACCTACGCATCATGGAGGAGACTGACAGATCTTTATCATCGAACCAACAAATGCTGGCAGACTGGACACTCGTTCAACATCCATCTGAGGGATGCCACACACATTGATGAATCACCCTGCCTGAATAACACTGGGATTACAGTTGATGGATGGGTTGGGATTTGAATCCAGGCTCGACATCCACGCGATTTTCTGTACTTAGAAGGAAATCTAACACAGGTGGAGGCCATTCAGCCCAGCATGTCTGCGCGAACCCCATACTAATTTATACATACAAGATCCAAGGAAAAAATGCAAAAAGAACAAAAAATAATATTTAAAAGAATATTTTATTATTAAGTTTTTTGATACGTATATTTATTTATTTTCTGTTTATTCTTCCCCTCAGGAGGGGACATGGGGCTTGGTTAAAAACACACACAACATCAACCACACAACACCCCTTGACAAGACTCCCACCAACAGCACTCCGTACGCAATCACCCATCAATGCTCAAACTACCTAAAAGTCCTGTCAACATCCCGAGACCCCTCTATCTCCAAAACTTCCAGGTACCCATCTCATGCCAATTTAAACTTATCTCCTGTTTCTGCTACCACTACCTTTCCAGGAAGGCCATTCAATGCATTAACTACTCTCTGAGTAAAAGTCCCGTGCCTTACTACCGTCTTAACTCTCCTCTTCTTTACTCTCAGGCCCTGGTTCTATCACTGTCTACTCGGTTGAATAATTCATCTGCACTTATTTTATCTAATTCTTTCATTATCTTAAACATCTCCATCATATCTCCTCGTAACCGCCTCCTTTCTAGTGTATAAAGTCCTGTCTCCTTCAGCCGCTCCTCATAGCTGAGTCGAGCTAGGCCCGGAATCAATCTAGTAGCCCTGCGCTGAACCCTCTCTATGGCATCTATGTCCTTCTGTAACTGTGGTGACCAAAACTGTACACAATATTCTGATGTGGCCCTCACTAAATTCCTGTACAATGTTAACACCTCCTCTTTTGATTTATAAATGATCCCCCTTGGAATACAACCTAAAACCCTGTTTGCTTTACCTATGGCTGCCTGACACTGTGCTGCCTGCTTACCTCCCATATCTATTACCACCCCTCGATCCTTCTCCTGTGTGACACGCTCCAAAATTACCCCTTACATCCTGTAATCTCTATTTTCATTGTTCTTTCCCATCCCCAACACCTTACACTTGCTCAGGTTAAATTCCCTCTGCCAATCTTTTGCCCAATCTATGCAAGTATCAATACTTTCCTGAATCTGTTGACTACACCACCCCCTCTACTATCCACCTTACTGCCAAGCTTTGTGTCATCTGCAAATTTAGAGAGCTTACTCTTTACCCCATTATCCAAATCGTTGATGTAAATAATGAATAGTAAAGGTCCGAGGACTGATCCTTGAGGTACCCCGCTACTTACATCCTCCCAGCAAGACATCCTCCCACTCACAGCCACTCTTTGCTTCCTATCACTAAGCCAGTTTGCAATCCATTTCGCGACCTAACCAGCTGCTCCACAATCCCTCACTTTGGCTAACAACCCCCGATGTGGTGCCTTATCAAATGCCTTCTTAAAGTTTAGATATACTATGTCCACTGCCTTTCCCTCATCCACCCAATCAGACACTGCTTCATAGAACTCTAAAATATTTGTTAAACAGGAACTACCTTTGGTAAACCCACGCTGATGACCTTTAATTAGTTTGTATTTATTTAAATGGTTCCTCATCTGGTCCTTAATTTGATGTCTCCAACACCTTTCCCACGACTGAAGTCAAACTAACAGGTCTATAGTTTCCCAATTCTTCTTGGGATCCTTTCTTAAATGGCGTTACATTTGCTACTCTCCAATCCTCCAGTACCTGTCCTGACTCCAGGGAATGATTGAAAATATCCGTGAACATCTCACTTACCTGCTCAGCCACCTCCATCAATACTCTCGGTTGCATATTATCTGGACCCGGAGCCTTATCTTCTGTTATGGATCGGCGACGGAGGGATTCGCACCCGACTCTTGACAGCCAAATGTTGATGATTCGGCGTCACTTAACAGCACCGCCGTCTCAGGGGTTACAACGCCGGCTGCTTCGGCACAGGTCTCGGGTCACGTGCCTCAGATCACGATACCAATGTACACCTGGGCCGTACCAGTTGGGGATATAGACCCCGGCTACAGACTGGGTTTGTCCAGAGACCTGAGCGAAGTCTGCAGTCCGTAACCATTTGGTTTTATATACAAATCGAACATTGTTCCTCAGCGCGCACGAATAAATCCGAGGGGCAACTTTCGTATGAATCAGCCAGATTTATTGGGGACACATCGGGGAACACGACACAAGCAAAGCATTCGCGACAATGTTATAATTAATCTATAACCCGCTCTAACTAGGGAGCTACGGATACGGGTTTCAAAGGGAACCCTAGCGAGATAAACCTTAGGCCTGGACGACATGCAGACAAGATGCAGACAAGATACAGACAACATGCAGACAAGACACAGAGTACTTGGTGATGCCTCATGGACGAGAGGAAAAGTGTCGACGGCATGAATGCAGCTCGTGACAAGCCGATGTTAATGGATTTGAGCGCCCAAGCTCGAGCATGCCGCGTGGCAAGATGGCGGCGACTGCCTCCTTTTTGTCGCACCTCTCTCGCACCAGCCTCGGCGCGTCCAGCCCCCGTAAGGTCGACGGCACAGGAGCGAAAGATCTATGGTGTGTTCCAGCTGGTTTCTCACAAGATCCAGTATGCGACTCCAGGCCAGTCCTGTACACCAGACTAGGCCAACCCGGGTGTTGGGATCCGCAGGCTGATCGATGGGATGAAACACGTGTCAAGCCGTGCAGGGAGTCAGGACAGTCAGAGGCTCCATGACTGGGCTCAGGATGAACCTGTGGATGACCTCAGGCGGGATCCATAACCGAGGAGGAACAACTGACCAAACCACTCCTCATGAAGCAGATCGCAGACTCACACAGCCGTCCCTTCCTTTGCTTTTCGGGGCCG
>CM068955.1:117184678-117200462 GCA_035128595.1 Eptatretus atami
AGAGAGAGATGGATGTTGGGATACCAGAACGTGCTTCACTTGTCCACTGATGTAGCGACCATCTTTGAAGCGGTTGTACCACTTCTTTTATCTGTGTGGTGCCCATTGCTTCGATTCCAGAAGGCCTGTGAAGTCTTGCGGAATCGTTTTCCACTTGGGAATCGCCAACAGCTTTACACAAAATTGATGCAGTTAGCTTGTTCAAGTTTTTCCGTCATTTTGTCAAAGTGTAACAGTATATTCAGTTGGAGCCACAATACTATTATGAGACCTACACCCCTCCCATGCATCCACATCCATATTCGCCTCCAAAAACCCAGATCTCACCAATCAACCCTCACCAACCCACACCCACGCATTCAGCACTCCTTCCCCTCACTTCTCAGAGAAAGCAGGAATGGTCAAAGATGCCTCTGCGCTCTGCAGGCAACGTGTGGTGAGGCGACTGCTGCTACCCTGGTAAATTGTGGCAACTCCAGTCTGACTCGGAGTTTGCTTTTTATTATTAATCTGTCCCCCATACAGTCGGGAAATTGGGTGTTTGCAATCTCTTTGTCAAACGGGAATATGGAAAGTCAAATTAATAATGTTGTCAGAAAGGTCAAAGTACCGTTTTTTGTCATACTGGAAGAACGTCTGAATTACAAAGCAAACGGCTTTGCATTTCTCACGAGTGCTATTTCTACTTGTCTCCCACGTCCCCGTTCCCGTCTCTTTCTGTCTATCAGATATGTCTCCCCCGAAGGGGATTGCAAGACTATTGCAAACGTCCCTGTCTTGTGACCAGCGTCTTATATTTTTGCCTTTAAAAAATGTCTTCTCTGCAAACTGATTGTGACTGATCAGATGCAAAACTTTAAACACAGGGCCTTTAAAGTTATTCCTCTTCTCCTTCCTCTTCTTTACTAAGGGGTGATGGTCTTGCATGACCAAAGCATGTGCTCTGCCTTGAACAGGATTACTCCTTCCACTTCCCTGCTCCTGCCAGATTCCTCTCCACTCTCCAATCACTCCGAACTTACTGTTATTCCTTCTACACACATCCCCTCCATCTCGATACTCGTGTTCTACCGTCATTTCCTCTACTCTGTTCCCTCAACCTATTCCACTCTCTTTGACATTTCTCTCTTCCCCATCTGCACCGTGGTCCAGCCCATCTCAGCCGGCATTCCACCAATCTCGCCCATCAAACTATATCTGCACACCAATCTCCTCCCTCGTCATCCATCCATCCTCCTATCCACCCTCATCACGTCCCCAAAATCCTCCTGACCCAGTTGTTCACATAAATTGGCAACCTTCTTGTTTTGTGCTCTCTGCCAGTGCCGACCTCTCTCCCCACTGTAAAGGTAGGCCGGCGTTACACAATGGACAATCAGAACCTTCCGCTTCATTACTGTTGATATTTTTTCCTGTCTGCCATTACTCCCTCCCCCTCTCTCACGCATGTCAGACCCACACTGTGAATCCTCGCTCCGCACCTCTGCCTTGGACTTACCGCCCTGGTCATCTGTTCCTCCCAGATAATTCAAAAACCCCATGAGAAGAATGATTTTTATTCGCTAGCTTCTGATGTCATAAGTCATATGTATGGCAGCCCAAATTGGATAAAAGAAAAAAATAGAATTCATTTTCTCTAAAACGCGCTCAACGAAAAAAAATTTAAACTTGGCATGTGTCAACTTCCCAGTGGGTATATATAGGGTGATAGGAGGAGAGGGAGATTGGGACCATACTCGTCGAGCATTGCTGCTGCCTAAGCATGTCCTTCCTTGGCATATTGGCACCAATCTTGGACGGGTCACCCACTCCACACTGTATATCAGCATGCTGGCGACCTTCTTGCCGACTCCACGAAGATGACAGGCCGAGTTAACCCCACCTTGGTATAATTCAACAGCTGACGGGGATTTTGAACTCAGGATCCTAGGAAATCCAAAGCCACACCAACCATGAAGCCAACAACCAGGCACCTGGGGATAACGATGACATTAATCAGTATTGTGGCTATTCCAGCCATAATTGGTTGATTGGAAATCCTTATCCAAAATTATTTTCTCCTTGAAACCGCTTGTCCGATTTGATGCAAAACTGTAAACATTGGAGAGAACTCCCATGGAGAAAAATTTATTACAATCTGATTCATAGGTCACAGGAAATAGCAACCATTATTGGATTGAAAGGAAAAAATAAAATTGACATCATTTTCTCCGACAAACGCTCACGCCAAAAATTGAAGACTTTGCAGTATGTCCATCAACTCCCCCATGGTGTATATCGGGTGATATCACGATGATGTAATCAGTGAAGTGGTGTTCCTAGGACAATTGGTCGAATTTAAATCCATTTTCCAAAAATCTGAAACTTCATATGTCTGACTGATGATCACAGAATTGAGTGGAAGACATTAAATTATCGATGTTCATTAAAGCCATGCACGAAAATTTACTGTGACGTAATAGGGTGCGTGGATGATAACAAGTATGTTGCGGCAATAATACGCAATGCGGGGGCCCACAAATCGTGGCGTGTTCAGTTCTGATGGTATTTTTACAACTCCGCCACGAAGTGGAAGGTTATGTTTCATCCCTTTCAGCTCTGTCTGTTTGTTTGTTTTGTCTGTGTACCGGATAACTTCAAAAAGTTGTACGTTAATGGACAGATCCGGATGACATTTTGTGGACGGAGTTCGGTGTGTTGACAAGAACGAACTGATTAGAGTTGGTGAGATTCCGCGATCCAGATTCCGACTACCTACAATTTTTGTAAGTGATTCTTCAACATTGAGAGATAGCCTCAAACAAGGACCATATACTAACATATCTCAAAAATTGTATTGGACAAATATGTTCTCATAGATCAGGCATTATAGGCGTGAGGAGGATGCACTCTAACGAATGCCCTTCTAGGTGCTCAGAATGAAGCGGCACGAGGCGAGGGACTATGCAGCCTCTCAGGAGTGCCGTTCTAGTTCCCATTTGTTTGAGAAAATTCCCCAGTCCTGGTTGCTTTAGAGTTTGTAACCCTGAAGACCTTACTGTCCTGTATCATAATGCTGATAAGAAGGACCCCAAAAGATTATCTCTTAGGGCTCTTTTCTGAAGCTCTCCAAACCGTTTATTTGAGATTCGGTCCAAGCTATTCATTCCAGCTGGGTACAGCAAACTCCAAAGAGATCTCACGAGACTTTATATATACTATGATCATTCTTCACGAGACAACGATTTAACTTTTAAGAGCAGTTTCTAACATGTGTAGTGCTTTATCATTTGCTGTGGACAGAAATTCTGAGTATGTAAGTTCACTTCAAAATTCATTGGAAATTGGAACCTCAAAGACTAGATTTTAAACTTATCTCCAAGTGTAACTTGCTCGGTCAACAACCTCCATGTTGGGTAACTGCTTGCCGAAGTCTTTGTTTGTTCATCCCCCCCACCCCTCCTGCAAACACCCTGGTTTTTGTTCATTTTAAACACAGATAAATGTTATGTTCTAGAGTACATCCCACGTGTCCATGGCCTGTGTAGAATACTCCGGTTTTACACCCCCAAGGTGGACTGGGTTCGATTCCCGGCGTGGACACCACACGAGCAGTAGTTGTGACCGCTCGTGTAGCGACTCGAGTTGAGCAAGAAATCGAAAAGGTGTACCCAAGTTTGCTCGATCAGATGATGATGATATACAGGTTACGACTACTATTATCTTTACGCTTCTACTATGAACTATATCCAGCTTGCCCAGCTAAGGGGTTTGGCTGACAGGATGGCTATAAGGGAAAAGTATTGATTATGGGGGATTTTAACTTGCCAGGGATGGATTGGGTCCAGGAACAGGGAAAGGGCAGAGCAGATGAGGATTTTCCGAGTTTTAGTCCAGGAATTAGCTTTTTAACCAGTTTGTAGATAAGCCCACGAGGGGAGTGCAGTGTTAGACCTCCTTTTAATAACGATCACAAATATGGTGGAGGAGTAGGGGAGCATTTAGGAGCAAGTGACCTTAACATTGTGTGTGCAAAAGATTCTGTTAAGGATTAGAGTTCAGGAAGTAGAGTAAGGCAATTAGATTTCAGGAAGGTAACCTTGAGGTAGGAGGAGAGAAATTGGGTGATGTAGATTGGGGGACTCCAACAACAGGACAATCAGCATCAGAGAAATGGGAAACTTTCAAGGAGCAAATTGTAGAGTGCAGAGTAAGTACATTCAATGAGGTGTAAATAGAAACAGAAGAGACCAGGTGGTTGAGAAGTGAGATAAGCAATGCTATTAAGGAGAAGCAAAAGGATTTATTACGTTTAAAATAACAGACGAGTTTAAATTTATATCACGATCGGAGTAAACAGAGGCAGTAAGAAAATAATCTCAGCAAGCCAAAAGAGAGTAGAGGAAGGACTGGTAAGAATATTAAAACATAACAGCAAGGCTTTCTTTAAATATGTCAGGGAAAAAACAGTAGGATCAGTGTGGCCATTGAGGAATAGCATCGGAGAGTGGTTAGTGAGGAAAGTGAATGCAGGCTATTAAACAGGTATTTTTTCAACTTGTACACAAGAACAGTCAAGAGAATTGCCAATAACTGAGAGTATCTTTCAAGGAGGTGAGGAAGGGCTTTTACAGAAGATCCAGGTTGGAGTGGAGGAGTAAAGGACCAGCTCGGTAATATTGTTGCGGAAATGGGCCCTTAGTGTGTTATTAAATATAGGATTGGCCCAGATCCCCCCTTAAATGCATGTTTAGACAGGTTGTTTGGTAATCGGACGTTACATGTGTGTCGGGAGGTGTAGCAGGCTGTCCAGTGTTCATACAGGTGGTGGTTGTACGAGAGGCGCGTTCTTCTTCTTCCTTCCCCCCTCCTAGCCGGCCCCCACCCGGCACCCTGACAGTCAGTCAACAGGACGTGCCGGCAACCCATTGGCAGAGAGCTGCTGCAGTCTCGAGCAATTGACCAATCACGGGTGCCCGGAGGCGGTCCGAAAGGCCGGCCCCGAAAAGCAAAGGAAGGGACGCTGTGTGATCTGCGATCGGCTTCGTGACAAAGGCCCGCCCCGAAAGCAAGAGGAACTGCATGAGGTCTGTCTGCGATCTGCTTCGTGAAAAAGGCCGGCCCGAAAATTACTTCCTCCACTCCAACCTGGATCTTCTGTAAAAGCCCTTCCTCACCTCCTTGAAAGATACTCTCAGTTATTGGCAATTCTCTTGACTGTTCTTGTGTACAAGTTGAAGAAAAATACCTGTTTAATAAGCCTGCCATCTCACTTTCCTCACTAACCACTCTTCCTGATGCTATTCCTCAATGGGTCCACACTGATCCTAACCTGTGTCTTTTTTCCCTGACATATTTAAAAGAAAGCCTTGCTGTTATGTTTAATATTCTTAGCCACGTCCTTCTCATACTCTCTTTTGGCTTGCTGAGTTATTTTCTTGACTTGCCTCTGTTTACTCCGATCGTGATATATATTTAACTCGTCCTGTTTTTTTAAACGTAATAAATGCCTTTTGCTTCTCCTTAATAGCATGCTTATCTCACTTCTCAACCACCCTGGTCTCTTTCTGTTTCTAGTTTTACATCTCATTGAATGTACTTACTCTGCACTCTACACATTTGCTCCTTGAAAGTTTCCCATTTCTCTGTGCTGATTGTCCTGTTGTTGGAGTCCCCCAATCTACATCACCCAATTCCTCCTCTACCCTCAAGGTTTGCCTTCCTGAAATCTAATTGCCTTACTCTACTTTCCTGAACTCTAATCCTTAACACAATCTTGCACACACAATGTTAAGGTCACTTGCTCCTAAATGCTCCCCTATCTCCACCATATTTGTATCGTTATTTAAAGGAGGTCTAACACTGCACTCCCCTCGTGGGCTTATCTACAAACTGGGTTAAAAAGCAATTCTGGACTAAAACTCGGAAATCCTTCATCTGCTCTGCCCTTTCCCTGTTCCTGGACCCAATCCATCCCTGGCAAGTTAAAATCCCCCATAATCAATACTTTTCCCTTATAGGCCATCCTGTCAGCCAACCCCTTAGCTGGGCAAGCTGGATTAGTAGTCATAGTAGAAGCGTAAGTAATAATAGTAGTCGTAACCTGTAATATCATCATCATCTGATCGAGCAAACTTGGGTACACCTTTCGATTTCTTGCCACTCGATTTTACTCGAGTCGCTACACGAGCGGTCACAACTCCTGCTCGTGTGGTGTCCACGCCGGGAATCGAACCCAGTCCACCTGGGTGTAAACCGAGTATTCTAATCACACCATGGGACCACGTGGGATGTACTCTAGAACATAACATTTATCTGTGTTTAAATGAACAAAAACCAGGGTGTTTGCAGGAGGGGGTGGGGGGGGGATGAACAAACAAAGACTTCGCAAGCAGTACCACTTGAGGTTGTTGCCGAGCAAGTTACCACTTGAGAAAGTTAAAATCTATCTTTGAGGTTCCAATTTCAATGAATTTGAAGTGGAACTTACATACTCAGAATATTCTGTCCACAGCAAATGATAAGCTACACATGTTGAAACTGCTTAAAAAGTTAAATCTGTCTCGTGAAGAATGATCATATATATAAAGGCTACGTGAGATCTCTTTGAGTTTGCTGTACCAGCCTGGAATGATAGCTTGACCGAATCTCAAATAAACGAGTTGGAGAGCATTCAGAAAAGAGCCCTAAGAATAATCTTGGGTCTGTCTTATCAGCATTATGATCAGGACCAGAAGGTCTTCAGGGTACAAACTCTAAAGCAACCAGACTGGGAATTTTCTCAACAAATGGGAACTAGAACGGCAACTCCGAGAGCGCATAGTCTCGCCTCGTGCGTTCATTCTGAGCACCTAGAAGGGCATTCGGTAGAGTGCATTCCTCCGCCCTATAATGCCTGATCTATGAGAACATATTTGGTCCAATACATTTTTGAGATATGTTATATATGGTTTTTGAGCCCTATCTCTCAATGGTGAAGAATCACTTAAAAAAATTGTAGTAGTCGGATCTGGATCCGAATCTTCACCAACATCTAATCAGTTCGTCCTTGTCACACACCGAACTCGTCCACAAAATGTCATCCGGATCTGTCCATAACGTTAACAACTTTTTGAGTTATCCGGTACACAGACAAACAAACAAACAGACAGACTGAAAGGGATGAAAACATAACCTTCACCTTCGGTGGCGGAGGTAAAAATACCATCATGAACTGAACACGCCACGATTTTGGCCCATTGCTATTATGGCCCACATACTTGTATCATCCACGCACCCTATTACGTCACATAAATTTCGTGGCATGGCTTATGAACATCATAAATTTAATTCTTCACTCAATTCTTGTCATCGGTCAGACATATGAAGTTTCAGATTTTTGGAAAAGGATTTAAATTCGACCAATTGTCTGGAACACCACTTCACTGATTACATCATCGTTATCACCCGATATACACCATGGGGGAGTTGATGACATATGCAAAGTTTCAATTTTTTGCGTTGAGCGTTTTCGGAGAAAATGATGTCAATTTTATTTTTTCCTTTCATCCAATATGGATGCTATTCCATGTGACCTATGACATCAGAGTTGGTAATAAAATTTTCTCCATGGGGAGTCTCCTCCAATGTTTACAGTTTTGCATCAATCGGACAAGCGGTTTCAGAGAAAATAATTTTTGGATAAGGATTCCAATTCAACCAATTATGGCTGGAATACCACATCACTGATTAATGTCATCGTTATCACCCGATGTGCCTGGTGTTGGCTTAATGGTTAGGGTGGTGGGCTTTGGATCCTAGGATCCTGAGTTCAAATCCCGCTCAGCTGTTGAATTAATACCAGGTGGGGTTAACTCGGCCTGTCATCCTTCTGAGGTCGGCAAAATGAGTGCCAGCATGCTGATATACAGTGTTGGAGTGGTGACCCGTCCAAGATTGTGCCCAATAGCCAAGGAGACTGCTTAGGCAGCAGCAATGCTCTGCACAGAGTATGGTCCCAATCTCCTCTCCTCCTATCACCCTATATATACCCCCTGGGAAGTTGACACATGCCAAGTTTAAATTTTTTTCGTTGAGCGGTTTTAGAGAAAATGACATCTAATTTTTTTCTTTTAATCCAATTTGGCTGCCATACCATATGACTTATGACATCAGAGCTAGCAATAAAATATTCTCCATGGGGTTTTTGAATATCTGGGAGGAACAGTGACCAGGGACGGTAAGTCCAAGGCAGAGGTGCGGAGGAGGATTCACAGGTGGGTGTGAATGCGTGGAGGAGGGTGGAGGGAGTAATGGCAGACAGAAAAAATATCAAGTTAATTGAAAGGGAAGGTTCTGATGTCATGTGTAACGCCGGCCTACCTTTACAGTGGGGAGAAGGTGGCACTGGCAGAGAGACAAAACAGAGGTTGCAATTTTGTGAAAACAACTGGGTCAGGAGGATTTTGGGAGTGATGAGGGTGGATAGGAGGAGGATGGATGAACCGAGGGAGGAGATTGGTGTGCAGATTAGTTTGATGGGGAGATTGGTGAAATGCCGGCTGAGATGGGCTGGACACGGTGCAGATGGGGGAAGAGAGAATGTCAAAGAGAGTGGATAGGTTGAGGGAACAAGGTAGGAGGAAATGAGGTAGACCACGGTTGAGATGGAGGGGATTGTGTGAGAAGGAATAACAGTAAGTTGGGAGTGATTGGAGAGTGGAGAGGATTGGCTTAGGAGAGGGAAGTGGAGGAGTATCCTGTTCAAGGCAGAGCACATGCTTGGTACCATCAGACCTCACCCCTTATAAAGGGAAGAGGAGGAGAAGAGGAATAACTTTAAAGGCTCCTGTGTTTAAAGTTTTGCATCGATCAGACAATCAGTTGCAGAGAAGAACATTTTTAAAGCAAAAATATAAGGACGTGGTCACAGACAGGGACGTTGCAATAGTCTTGCATCCCCTTCGGGGGAGACATCTGATAGACAAGTAGAAGAGACGGGGACGGGGACGGGGGAGACAAGTAGAAAGCATCTGAGAATGCAAAGCCAGTTTGCTTTGTATTCAGACTTCTTCCGTATACAAAACGGTACTTTGACCTTTTGACCAAATTATTAATTTGACTTCTCCATATTCCCGTTTGACAAAGAGATTGCAAAACCCCATTTCCCGCTGTATGGGGGACAGATTAATAAATAAAAACAAACTCGAGTTCAGACTGGAGTTGCCCAATTACCGGTACCAGCAGTGCCTCACCACACGTTGCTGCAGAGGCAGAGGCATCTTTGACCATTCCTGCTTTCTCTGAGAGTGAGGGAAGGAGTGGAATGGTGGGTGTGGGTTGGTGAGGGTGATGGTGGATTGGGGGTTTTGGGGGAATGGTGTGGATGATGGGGGAGGTCGGCCAAATATATTTTGTGCTCCAACTGAATATACTGTACACTTTGACAAAATGACGGAAAAACTTGAACAAGGCTACTGCATCAAATTTTGTGTAAAGCTTGGCGATTCCCAAGTGGAAACGATCCGCAAGATTCAACAGGCCTTCGGAACGAAGCAATGGCACCACACAGATAAAAGAGTGGTACAACCGCTTCAAAAGATGGTCGCACATCAGTGGAAAGTGAAGCACGTTCTGGTAGGCCCTCAACATCCCGAAATGAGATCGTCATTGACCAAGTGGAGGACCCTGCTGATGCAGGATCGCTCGAATCACGATCAGAGAAACTTGCAGACGAGGAGGGCGTCAGCATTGGATCCGTTCATTCCATTTAGTGACTGAGGGGAATTTGTGCGCTTTAAGGAGAGATTCTCAGGCGAAGTACGTGACAAATGCTGTAACGATCGATGCAGAAGCTAACTCCGTTTGGAGATCGCTAACAGGACATGCTGGAGGATCTGTGAACCAGCGATCCCAACCTTCTTCAACACAGTAGATCAACTGGCATAGAAGTGATCATGGATGACACAGTAGATCACCTGTGATTGATCGACCCGTGTCCGCATTTTGTCAAAAACGAAAATCCGACGAGCGCTCACATCTACACCGTTGCCCTCACTCATCGAGTGGTCTGTCGGCGTGACTGACAAGCTTCCTGCAGGCGGCGAAAAATATTTCACGCCATACGGATTAGGATCGTCCCTACATACGATGCCACCAAACCACGCCTCCCTATGCCTTCATTTGTTTACGCACGAAAAATTAAGGTTGGATACTTGTTGAACACACCTCGTATATATATAAACAACATGGCAGAATTTGTAAAAGAAAATTTGAAAAAGTTTTGGTCACAAATATACATACATCTTTATATATAAATGGCATTGTCTCTCTCTCCTCCTCTTCTCTCTTCTCTCCTCCTCTCTTCTCTCTTCTCCTCTCTCTCCTCTCCTCTCTTCTCTTCTCCTCTCTCTCCTCTCCTCTTCTCCCATATTCTATTCTCTCTCCTCTCTTCTCCTCTCTCTTCTCTCTTCTCCTCTCTCTCCTCTCTTCTCTTCTCCTCTCTCTCCTCTCTTATCTTCTCCTCTCTCTCCTCTCTACTCTTCTCCCCTCTCTCCTCTCCTCTTCTCCCATATTCTATTCTCTCTACTCTGTTCTCTCTCCTCTCTGTCTCCTTTGTTCCTTATGCACGGCCACATCTTTTAAGTTACAAGCTCGGGGTAAATGTGTACCATGTAGCACCACCTCGTGGTACATGGTACGAATATCCTTTTTTACCTGGTCAACACTGAAGTTAAAGCACTTCACAAAGATATCGAAGTAATATTCCTCCCCCCCCCCACCCCCCGCCCCCATAAGAAAAAGAACAAAGGGGCCTGTCAAAGCTGTTCATCATGTGCGAGCATTTCTAGCGGGGACATCAGGCCAAACAAGGGGCAAGGCAAAAGCCAACCAGTGGGGGAGGGAGGGGCGTGAGGAGGGGAGGTGTGTGAGAGGTGTTAAAGGACTCTCTATGCATGGGTAAATTTGTCTTTCTTTCCTTCTCATTCTCACCCAAAAATTTGGCAAACAGGAACACACTAACTGGTCCATCAGCAAAGCAATGAGTAGGCTCTGCTAGTAACCTATACGTTTGCTCCATTATAATAAGACGAGTGCGTGCCCTATGTTGCGTGGCCGTGAACGGTGCAAAAAAAAAGAAAAAAGAATTGTTGACGTCAATTGTGACGTCGATCATGGCCGTGTCCTTTCATTGGTTGGTAAATAAATGGCCATACCTTGGGAACCACTGTGTCCGATTAATATCAAACCTTAAAAGGCACATCCCACAGGCCCCAGCAATATACTTGGCAAGTTTAAATTAGATTGGACCAGTGTTGTCAAGAAACAGCGGTCACAGACACACACACACACACACACACCACACACACACACACACACAGACAAACAACACAACAACACAAACACAGCACACGACAGACACAACGACACACAGCACACACCAGCAAGACAGAAAGAACGACACAAGCACAACAAGACACACGACACACAGACACAGACACAGACACAGACACAGACACACACACACACACACACACACACACACCACACAGCCACACCACACAGAACACAGACACAGCACGCACAGACACAGACACAGACACAGGACACAGACACAGACACAGGACACACAGCACAACACGACGACAGACCACAACACAGACACAGCGACACAGACACACACACACACACACACACACACACACCCACGACAGACACAAGACACAGACACAACAAGCACAGACACAGACAGCAGACACAGAGACACAGACACAGACACAGACACAGACACAGACACAGACACAGACACAGACACAGAACAGACACACCACAGACACACAGACACAGACAAGACACAAGGACACAGACACAGACACGAACTAGACAGACATCACACACACCGACACACGACACAGACACAACACAGACAACCAGACAGCAGACACAGACACAGACACAGCACACAGGAACCAGACACACGACACACACAGACACAGACACAGACAAACACACACACAACACACACACACCCACACCCCACCACCACACACACACACACACATTGCTGGAATTACAGATAGATGTAATGGTTGAACGGAGAAAGAGTTCGTTATTTGAAATAAGAGAATATTTTTTCCCACATTTAAATTTTAACATCCGGGTCTCTGGTGTTCAGTTTCACCCAAGTTTATTGTGGAACGCTCGCCAAGTCGCTTAAGCACTTCAGGCTCCATTCGAAACCGTTGATAAAGATACGGCTGGCTCGCTACAGCGCATAGGCTTGCTGGCTTAGGTAAACTGAACCATCCTGATATCGTGCTCGGGGTAGCTTCAGCCTGTGTGATGCTCGTCCTGGCGTCTTCGGCGCGTTGTGAGGTGTTGCGGATGGCAGGCTGGTGGATCGGCAGGTGCGGGGGACCTGCCCGCAGAGACGGTGATGTCAGGTGTCCTGGAGCCGTTGTTTGCGTATCGGGTGGCCAGTGACGACGCACGATGTGGTTCGCCGATCCGCACGTCCTGCCGCCGTTGATAGCGAAGTGACATGGAAAGCCGGGTTTGAATACGAGCTGTCGTACGGACTTTATTAAATCTTATTACATCCTGTCGATGGTTTTAAGGCAAGCAACAGAGACGGGCGCCTACCGCGAACGACCAGTTCTCGGTTCGGGAGGCCGCGTCACGATGTTCGCTTTCGAGGGCCTCAGTGTTTGAACGTCACGGAGTGACGAGAAAATACGATCAAAGATTTTATCGTGTTTGTGACGTCGACTTTGGATGAGTCTCCTCGTTCCCTGCCGATTGGTTGATGTCATTGCGCGTTTTCGCTACGGCCGCGGGAACGCATTCCTTTTGACCAGTTACATAACGTCTTGAAACGTGCTAAGGACAGACAAGGTATGCGGCCGATTCAAAGTAGCGTTTGCTTCCGTGTTTTGGGAAGGAGATATGTACGACGCGTGAACGACAGTATTGAAACAGTTTTTTCGTCCCTGTCCGGTGAGGAATCCGCCGGTCATGCCGAGGGGGGACGGTTACGGCTGGTGTTGGTGGGTGGTTGTGGCGAGTTTAAAGGTTACAGGGCGAGACAGGGACGTCCGTTGAGGTAGGACAGAATGACGCTCCAGCTTGACAATGGTTCGACGGCCATCGGAGGGAAATTTGGAGCTTTAACAGGACTTCAGGTCAGCAGATGGAAGAGGACTGCTTCCGGCTTGAAGTGAAGGGCAGGGCTGTTCAAGGGCAGTGGATTCCGTACATGTGGAGAGTTTAGCCGGCCTTAGGTTATGGATTAAAACGTGATGCGAACGTGCTGTTCGCGGGATGCAGTGCCCCCGAGCCCCGACTCGGGCTCCCCGTGTCCGTGCTTTGATTATAGATCGAGTATTGGTGTCACGCACTTTGTGGCGCGTGTCTGTGGTAGAGGTGGTCTGGTGGTGGGTCATTCTGGCCGTTACCGGGTGCGGACGTCTACTGTGGTTATCCGTCGTTTACGCTTGTTGTACGGGCTGGGTCCAGGTGTGGGGGTAGCGGATTCGTGACCCCCACAAATGGGCGGGTGGACGTCGATGGGTAGACACCCGGTGGAAGATGTCGTGCCTTGTGTTAAGCCTTCTCGAGACCGTCCGGAACGTGTGGGTGATCTGAGAGCGCTAGGCTTGATGTTCCTTTGCACGCGGAAGAGCGAGGCGAGCTATCGACGATGGTCGATGTATCCGCCTGAGCGATAATATACAAACTCCTAACGGAGGCCGGGACCGTCAGCCGCGAAATGCCGTAGCCAAGCTGGTTCGTGGAAACGTGGCGACTTGGGCCAATTAAACGTTTTCCCGGCCGACCGTGCTGATCTGCCCTATGGAGTGAGGGGTGGGAGAGTTAAAGGTAGGTCGAGCCGAACATACTTAGTACGGAATGTTGTACCCTCGAGCCTTGCGTGGAATAGGGTTAATGAATGATTCGCGGCATCTTCGTTTCGCACGAAAGAGGGACTCATTTATGTCTATGCGCATATTGAAGATCAAAGGACTTCTCGGTATAGGGGAGCTGCTGCTCGTACGTACTTTTTCCAGCCATACCAGAGCCGACGCATAGTGGCCTGTATGAGGATCACGTAGCAGGGAGTGGATGGTCTACAGTGATGAAAGCGAGAGATGTCCGGCGGTTTGTGAAATATCAACGTTCAACGGGAAGGCCAAGTGTACTGAGCAGAGAGCTGTGGGGCCAGATGGCAACAGGGATGTTGGTGCGGCCCAGATGCC
The DNA here is from genome assembly GCA_035128595.1 of Eptatretus atami. Lineage (NCBI taxonomy): Eukaryota > Metazoa > Chordata > Myxini > Myxiniformes > Myxinidae > Eptatretus > Eptatretus atami. Next base: position 117,198,892 of record CM068955.1, read on the forward strand.
ACTGCCAGGTATCATCTAATGCGGTGGCGTGGGCGTGTTGTTGCGGTGCGCCTTTAGGGGTGTCGAGATTATTGGTTCATGAGGGAGCGAGAGTGTGGTTTGTAATACTGAAAGAAGCGAAGATGGTGTTGAAGGGTTTTTTGAAAAAATATCCGCCCGTGACACAGGAAGGCACAAGTGCTGAGATAGGCTGCCGTGGATGAGCAACAGGATTTCAACATACGCGGGCCAGTGCCTGGTCACGGGAACTGCCATCCAGCTCTTCGGGGCCGGATTGGCAGATAATGTCATCAGGGACAAGATTGTGCTGGGTCATAATGAAAAAGCGAAATCGCCCGAGTGGTGTTGTGAAAAATATCACTGGTTCACTGAAGCCAGGTTAACTGGAGTCGGTGGGTTGCCATGAACAACCACGGATTTTCAACCACAGTCCGTCCACTGCCATGTTCATCTAATCTGGTTGAGAATTATAAGTCACTTGGGAGAGACGTGGAGAGAATGTTGGTGTAAGTCTGAAAGCGAAGACATGGTCGCATCACGGGTCTTTTTGTGAAAATATCACGGTACACAAGGACACGCAAGTTGCTGAGGTGGTTGCCATGTGGGGCTAGAAGATGTTTCATCCATCTTACCAGAGCCGAGTCAAAGTTGCTAGATCTGGTTGAGATTAAGTGTTGAGTGAAAGGAACGAGATGTGTGTAAGTCTGAATAGCGAAATGCGCCGACGTTTTGTGAAATATCAGTACACTAAGCCAAGTTGCTGAAGGTGGTTGGCTGATGGCAACAGTTGAGTTCTGCAATCCATGGTGCCGTACAGCCATCATGTCTAACGTACCGGCGGGTGTGGAGATTTGAATGGGTTATGGCAGGACGGAGATGTGTGCTAGATATGAAAGGCGAAATGGTCCCGAACAGTCGGTTTTTGTGAAATGATATCCATTCACAACCGTTGCTGAGGTGGTTTGCGCATGGCAAACAGATTTTCAACCATCACAGCATGCATCCCTAATCGAGTGTTTGAGATAATGTCATGAGAACGAGGAGTGTGTGTGATATGAAAGCGTGGCGGCGAAATGTTTTCGAGTGAGTTTTGCAAACTGAACATGTCACGTGTACGGCACACAAAAGGTACATGGAACGGATGATTGGTCGGTCGGGTCCGGGGAGACTCATTTAAAAATGTCACCCGTGCTGCAAACTTGTCTGCAGGGGGGCCGGGAAGACCAACAAAAAGTGAAAGGTGTATCTGGGTCGGATGATTTGGTAAAACAGTGCACGGGAGTTCATTAGACCCGTACGATGACGTAGTGTTCTTAGTAGAGGGAATAAGTGGCTTGTGTGGTTGTTTATACATTAAGTATCAAAAGGTGAATCCTCTCTTCTCTAATTCGAAGTGGTGCAGCCTGTGGCTGCTGGTTGCAAGTCATTGGTTGGGTGATCTGGCTAGAGCCGCGAATTGCAGCTGTCCCCCCTTACCAGGCACACATGGTTGCCATTTTGACGGATCCATCGGAAGGATGACAGGCTGAGTCAACCTCCTGGGGTGTATCTTTTTTTTTTTTTTTTTTTTT
>CM068955.1:117240651-117263130 GCA_035128595.1 Eptatretus atami
TCCATCTCTGAGATGATGGGCCAAAAACGCAGATATAGTAATATAATGTATTGTTATATATTCAAAAAAAAAAAAAAAATTATTGGGCCCGATATGTTCTTACTGGATGAGGCTTGCGTGGCGGAATATTGCGTCGACTGGAGCACTCCTTCGGGGCTTGCACTCATTTTACATCTCTGAGAGATTAGAGCCTTATGAGCCTTTATACACTAACTTTCTCTTGGACCATCCCCTTCAAACCATCCATACTTTTAAGCACACACCACAACAACATCTCGATAGTCTTTTTCCGCAAAACACAGGACTATACACTTTAGTTTTCAGCAAGTGATGCGCAATTCGACCCCACCAGAGGCGGTGTTTACTCTGCTTCTACATGTAATAAATAGAAAAGTTTGTGGTGTTGTTGTTCGTTATGCATTGAAACCCTGCAGGCAACTGCTACGACCAAACTTTGCAGGCCTCCTCTTTCATCAGAGGAAGTTTGAAGGGCTAGTGTTTGGATAAAAAACAGATTGACGCAGATAACCAGATACTTGGCCTTCAGGTCTGATCGGGTTTATACTTAAGCCTGCCTGGGTTTTTCCCCGGGATCGAGTCGATAATATTTTTGATGAAGATCGTATGTTGAGGTTGTTGTGATTTGTTGTCAACAGCCAAATTTCTTATTAGAGTATTCACTGACTTTCAGGCCAGCAGGTACTTCAGCTAGTTATCAAATATTATTTGTGGGGTGCCTTTCGGTGAAAGTGGCATTTTTCAGGCATGAGACGGCTCCTTATCAGAGGGAAAGGTACCTTTTTATGAAAAAATGCTCTTTCGATGGTTTTTTAATTTTTATGTTTTTTTTGCCCCTCACTATCCTGAAGTGCTTCCACATTGCCTGGCCACGATAACGTATCCATCTGTCCTTGGCTATACAGGCCAACACCTACTACGTACTTCTATTTGGCTGGTGCCTTCTTATCTCGTCCATACGTTGTAGGGCTGGAGCTATCATTAATCCTCTTAGTCCCTGTTGCCGATTACCGCACAAAAATGTAGGATTTGGAAATTTGTTTTGTGACTTTGTTATTAGGCCTCACACAGTTATGACAGGAACCAGGAAATTGTAACGGGTTGTGTATCAGGCACTGGCAGTTTCTTCTTCTTCTTCTTTCATTTGCAGCATGTGACTGCGGTTCGCATCATTTGCTGTGCTGATTGACATACTCCTGTAGTTGGACAGGAATTATTGTCATTGTTTTTGGGCGGCGATTAGCTCACTACTCTTCGCAATGGATACCGTGGATCTTAACATCCACATAACTATAGCAAGCAAATGGGACATACAGTTAAGTCTATGCCGATGGAAATGGCACCACAGTAATTGATGGCTCATCCGGCGTGAGAAAACCTCAGTGATGTTTATAGCTGGGTCGGGATTCGACATATTAAACCCAGGTGGCAGGTAGATGGTGTGTGTGTGCTGTGTGTGTGTGTGTGTGTGTGTGTCGTGTGTGTGTGGTGTGTGTATACCAATCAGTCTGGGCTATCTTTGCCAAGCCCCAGTCTGCAGTGGTGATTAATTGAGTCCACATGGTTCTCAAATGTACGGAATATATACCCTGACAGAGGGTGTGCATTGATGAATCTTACAAGCCGTATAGCATAATGGAAGAAAAATATACATGGATCTACACTGTCAAGCATAGCTGAGTGATTGGTTTCTTGCAAACATGGCATTGGAGTTTATGGCATTTAAACAAAGGTTAAACTCATGTATTTATTAGTATTGAGAGAATTAATTTTTCCAAGTAATTTTTTTCTAGATTGTGAACTGTGTTAATCAACACAACGCATTTTCATTGGCAGCAGAACCACTCTACCTAATTCATGCAAACTGTTGAGATTTGACATCACTTCGCCCTCCCCACCCCACACCCTCCCGCAACCTGACGTATCTATAACCCCTTCTTTTTACTCAAGTCTATCGCAAGCTCTTCCCTTTCTTTCTTCCTCCTCTGCAACTGCTTTACCTCCTTTGCCTCCTATTGCTCAATCTGATATGTCCCCTATATCCAAGGGAGATGTGTTAAAAAGGTTTATTTTTTTTTTTAACCATGGCTTTGGTTGTTACATTTGTGATGCTCTTTTCGACTATAACATTTACTCCAAATTCTGTATTAAAATGATTTTTTTATAAACATGAGGCTTTAACTAAAAATTTCTGTATATATTCATTCCACTGTAAATGAGATTGAGTAATATTGACTTAAAAAACTGTGCCAGACTGTTGGAAACAAACCAAACAAACAAAACAGCACACTCCTTGATGGGCTCCAAACCACTCACAATATGGGCTTAAACAGCAGATAGATGATGGATATCTGGAGTGAGTTCAGGAACGTGCGTCTGTGCTATCTTGATTTGGCTATGTGTTCAACCACTCTCACTGGCTCCCGCAGCTCTGCAAAGTATCAATGACGAGCCCGAAGCTTCATAATCACGGGTGAATCGAGTGTACAGAAGAACCGAACGCATCTCGTGACAAGCCACGGTCCCAGTGGGATTTTATCCTGTCTGAGTCGGACCACCTAGTTCAGCAGCCGGGGTTCATCAAAGTGCTCGTGCGAGAGACTGTCGCTCTGTTGCTGCGGACGCAGATGAGGCAATCACTTGCGCAGTTCACAGCCCACCCTGGCCTTTTCTTAGAACTGTGCACCAGGTCACGTTTCAGCATGACAGAGCCAATTGATATTTTCAGCAAATAATTACTGTGGAGCTTTACCCTGTATTTTAGCTTACCATCATGAACGATGAGACTGATTTATGTTCTCAACAATGCAGAAATCTTCAGCTTTGTGTGCAAAAACAAACTGACAAGGCAGGGAGGCCAGTAAACCTCAAAGGAGAGCACAACAGCAATTGGTATGTATTTCTTTCTGCCTCTGAAAGATTAGGATCCAGGGCCCTTTCTGTTGACGATTGTACAGTAATCTGTTCTGGCAGCTTATCTGAAACCATTGGAGAATGAATGCAGCACAGAAGCTTTAGATGAACATCTGAATTTTATATAAAACGGAAACTCAAACCAAACCAAAAGAAAGAAGAGCAAGCGCCGCTGGGAAGAAATGCCCAGTAGGGACCCTGGCATAGCACCGAGCATCCACAGGCCCACAAATACCCAGGCAAGGAGGGGCGCCAGGAACGCCCACCAACAACAAAAGACGGATGCCCGACGCCCACGCAAAAATAAAAAACCGCGCAACAAACAAGAACCGAGACCAAAAAGGAACACAAGCACCCACGAAAAAGCCAGCGGACAGAGAACAAACAAAAAAAAAAAAAGCAAGCAGTCATTTTACAGCTGGGATAGAGAAGAGGTGACATCAAAGGTCAAGTCCAAGTTGATGACTGTGACGACAATGAACAGGAATTGAAAACCAATTGCTTGTGGATCAGCAAATGTACACGCGTCTGTGCAGGGGTTGCAGACAACTAATAAGGTGCATCGTCTGATACTCTCACAGAGGTAGCGATTTGCCTTTGTGACTCTGAGAAGAGGCGCAGCTCGCAGCTGTGTATAACAGGTGATCACATTCGCCATCCACACACGTAAGTTGACAAGATCGATCAATGGAGGCCCCTGATTGGAGGGGAATGCCATTCATTGGCAGTCATGCTTGATGTGTGGAGTAACTTGTATTGCTCCTATGTTAATAGTCATTTAGGCAAGCAGACGTGTAAATATTGGAATCGACACGACTCGGACGCCGCGACAACGTTTAACACGTTGCCACTATGTAGTGTCAGAAGGGAAAATTCGTCCAGTTGGTGTAGCTTGTCGACCCAAGGCTCGTCAAAGATCACATCAGACAAATGCACAGAAGCAGCGTGCGAAATACGATAGAGCATACAGAAACAGTAGATCACAATGACAGTACTAGAGGATTGGCAAACGCCGTCTCAAAGTCTCTCCTTCACCAGACTTCTTAATCCTTGATAATTCTAGCTGCCCAGATTGGTTTATGTTCTTCCCTTTCTATCCACTGTTTATTTGATTGTCTTTCTGCTTGTGGATGATTTTGTTATCTTTTATGCCGCGATTTGTTATTAATATTCTTAGACAACGTCGGAATTTTCCTCATAAGATATAGCTTTCAGTATCTATTTACCTCAACTCCTTAGTGACTGTTGTTCGTTAACTTTGTGGTGGTTTTATATTAACTATTTTTGGATTTGCTCAAGATACTCCACCTTCTGACAATGTAATCCCAAGTATAACCCTGTCAATATACTTACACTTTATCCGACACGACAGTTATCGTCTTTCATTCCTGGCGGTCCAGCAGACATTAATCTTTGAAATGATCCGAATCTTGACATTATTTGATTTTTCTCGAGAGTCGACACAGATGTATCTCATAGATTTGCATTGGAGAAGATCAGGATATAGTGTAAGTTTACTATGTGTATAATATTATTTTTATAGTCTCATAAGCGAATCTTTTTGGGCTTAATGGATGTCAGAACCTTTACGATGGTCACCCCAAGGAAAGTAAGATACAAATACGCTACTCAATCTCAAAGGCAACTATGCCTCCCACAACGTAGCGAATACAACTAGACTGTGATGCAGTACGAAGCACTCTGCGATGCAATACAGTACAAACACAGCCACGATAATTGACTTCGACAGTTCTATTGGACATGCCAGACCAATCTATGTCTGCTACAGCGTGAGAAGAGTGTGAGATGTGCTCTGGTCCTATAGGTATTTGGGGCAGCCTTGTTGTGAATTAACCGAACGTCTCGTAGCGACTAGCTGCGCGCAGTATGCGCGAACGCGGAAATTACGCAAGTGGTCCGAGAAATTTGATGTCTAGTGATCATGCTCTGGTACTCAGAAGGGAGTTACAAAAAAACCATAAACATTGCTGCAATGTCTATTGAGGTGACGATAATCACACTTTTCACGCGGAGGGACTTCTTCAATTGTCGAACTTGCAAATGGGATGAGCTGCCGCAACAGCCAGCCAAAACCCGTCATACAGCATTTAGCCAGAAGTTAAACACCAAAATAGGCACTTCCTGCAGGTGCAGATCTTAGAAAACATCTACTCCAGTGCAGAGCACTGGCACCAAAGGGCTGAGTGTTTCTACACAATGTGATACACATGACAAGTATGAAACCCTGCATGGTACTCAGTAAAACCCATATGGAATTGTTGTTGTCTTATTTTGATCCCAGCGATTCACTATTTGCTAGGTTATAAATGAACAGAGTTGTCTAATCGTTTCTTGCCTTTACAACATGACATATGGGCTTTATCTGTGATGTTACGACAAAATCAATTCAAAAAATTGAAAGATCCCCACTGTGCATGCCGTTTACTTTCTGATAACAGCACAGGCCATCATTGGATATTCATTTCCAATTTCCCCACCAAATTGAATATTTCTTGTTATAGACCATCCTTGACACAGCAGAGACAGGGTTTTAACATGCTGCGCAACGTGTGTTGTCGTGTGTGTGACTGTGTGTGCGTGTTGCGTGTGCGATGATGCCGTGTGCGTGTGCGTGTGCGTGTGCGTTGTGCGTCATTGAGTCTGATTAGGCAAAAATTTTTTTATCATTTTTGAGCTTTGGTCATCAAATTTCAACAAAACCTTATATCGAGAATATAAGAGAAGACAAATTCGTATGTGGGTAAAAATGTAAAAGGGCATACAGAGCTACAAATCGGCCTGTTTAGTCTGTCCACCAACGCACGTTTGAGCGGCCGGGTTTTGTAACCTTCACATGTTTCTTTACTTACACTTGAGTTTTTGTCATCAAATATTACAAAACTTTATGGAAACGATGAGCCAAACATGAGCCTACGAAGAACAGCTCAAGCTTTACAGTAACTCTCCTTGATGTCACAAATGTGATCAGATGATTCGCTCTCTAGTGGCCATGCAGTCAACGTTATTAATGTATCAGAGGTGATGAAAAAAGCATGTTAGTTTGAGTATCAATGGCATTAAGCCTGTCATATAGGTACTTATACGTTTGTCTAAGTGCTTTCTAGTATCTCTACTAACTGACGGTACAGACTTGCTGGTAACTTTTCTCGACTGCATGCAAACATCCTGCAATTGTATTCGTTGTAGCACGACTAATCGGTGCAACTCTCCATATTTGTTGCGGTCTTAGTCGTCTGTTACATGATACTTGTAAATCAAAGATTCTTATAGTAATCTATGGGAATTCGCTTTTGGCGCTAATTGTCCTCTAAAATCCTTCTATCAAGTGCTAATCACTAGATCCAACTATGTATGCTGCGAAGTGTACGACCGCCGGTCGAGACCAATTACGTCAGATCTTCCGACATATCTTGTACAGGTATAATAACCTAGCTGCTAAGAATAGGGATTGCGTCAGTAGTCACATGTCACTTGGCCATGACGTGGGGATGGGGTTTTGAGTGAGGGTGAGAGGGAGAATTGATTTTGTAGTGAATTTGCCATTTTTGCTCTTCTGTGATGTAATGGTATTATGTTGGTTACATCGTGGAATAATTCCGATACGTTTCAATCTGACTAGATCAAGTGATGTCATAAAGATAATCTTGATTCTAGCAACACTTTGTAAAATTTCTTCGTCAGTATGCTATCATGCTTTAATTGCGGTTGAGTTTTTCTCTAACATCCTATAACATGTCACTCTTTTTGGTCTGAAGATATCTGAATGCACTTTTCACTTACTTTCATTGCTCTTACGTTGAAATAATTCATTGAAAATACTCTTAAGTAATTCAACTGTTTTTTCATATTTTCTTATATTAAGTTGATTTTACAGATGGGTGATGTGTATCGTCATGTGCATTATAAAGAAAAAAATTATTTTCTCAATGGAATGCCTGACTTGACTTGTTCAGACCTCAGTTTGAATACTCTTTATTTATTTTTTGGGCCATATCTTTTCAGTTCCTTTAAGCTTTCTCATGCTTCTGCAAGACTGTGTCTCCATGAGCTCACTTGACTCAGACCAAGAGATAAGTCAGACATTCTTCATCCACCGAGTCCTTGTTCTCTCGTCCTCGCAATACGCCCATATCGGTGTGGCCTTAAAGTCCCCGATTCACCTTCCGATATACAGCTAGGCTGACTGCTTGCCTACATCTACTCACTTCATCCACTTAAAGACGCTCACTATTGCGTCTGAACATATTCTGCTGACGCGAATGTCTTCAATTTCGGCCGCAGGGACAACTCAACGTTTGATGGAACAATTATGTTGATAGGTAAGGTGCGTGTGTTCAGTGTCACAGTAGGTGACCGAGTGATGGCTCGCGTGTAATGTACGTACGCACTCACCTCAAAGCCCGTGTCTACATGGATTGATTCTTATGACTCACATATAATGCAATAACGTGTGATTTGACAGGGCAGTGTTTTATTACTATTGTCTCTGCATGTGTGCCGTCTCTCAAAGGACTGTAAGAGTCTGGGTGCTGTTCACAATTCTACCGTCGTTAGACTCTGAGTCTCGGCGTTAAAGGCTGCCCCATAGAGGTGGATCTTATGCGAACACATAGTGTGGGATCGCTAACGGCCGCCAGCGAACTAACGTGGCTGAATCCACACTGATACTCTGTGGACAACCTCAAATTAACCTGCCCTAACTACTACTGATCGGCATAGCATAGCGACCACAGCTCCTTCAGGCAATGATCTTAAGATGACTCTCTTTTACATCATTGGCAGTAGATATGTTGCAACAAGCATAGATGCTTGATGAAAAAGTGGAATGTCATCTTGGAGCCATTCACCTCAAAGTTTAAAACTTAAAAATATAAAAATTGCGAGATCAATAATCTAGTCAACAAAACTTAAAAAAAAAAAAAATTGTGAGATTTATTCATTATCAATTTTTCCACTACGTACATATATAATGTATGAAGGATACATCATAAAATAAAAATACAACTTCGTGGATGCAGCCACATCTTGCCTTTTTTGGTTTCTAATTGGCTGTACTGTGTATTCCCAGCTATGTGCTGTGCTTGACAGGGTTTTTGGCTTCAAAGAAATTCCCAAACCTTATTTACATTGGACGTCACAAGCCAAAATGGATGCTATGCTCCCAAAATCATTTTTTGTGTCGTTACCACATGTCTGTCCAGGTTCGTATAAACTAGAAAGCATCGACAAATGTAGCCTACTGCAGTCTGACTTTTACTAAAAATCAAACATGACCATAACAACTTGCTAAAAAAGTTACATTTATAATTGTGTTCTCCATATTCTCATGATAAAGGTTTGTTAATATTGATGCAAAAACTCAAGTGGTTAAAGTAAGCATGGAACGCGATACAAAACCCGGCCGTCTCCGCTGCGTGGTGGACGGACTAACAAGGCGATTTGTACTTCTGTGACTTTGCCTTGACATTTTTACCCACATACTAAATTTGTTCTTCTCTATATTCTCATATAGGGTTTGTTGAAAATTTTGATGACCAAAGCTCAAATGATAAAAATTTTTTTGCCTAGATCGACTCAATGACGCACACGCACACGCACACGCACACGGCACACGCACACGCACACGCCACAACGCACACACACACACACACACACGTGCGCAATTGCAAAACCCTGTCTCTTGCTGTGCAAGGATGGTCTAATAACCAAAGAAGATACAATTTTGGGGGGAAACTGGAAATGATTTACAATGATGGCTGTGCTGTGTAATCTGAGAAGTAAACGGCATGCACAGTGGGACTTTCAAATTTGATATTTTGCTAACATCACAGATAAATGCGCCATATGCATGTTGTTAAAGCAGAGAACGAACAACTCGTTCATTTATATACCAGCAAATGAAGTTGATTGCTGTGGGATCAGAATAAGAAAAACAATTCTAATGGGCTTTACTGAGTACTGCAGTGTTCATCTGTTTTCATGTGTTATACACATGGTAGAACACTTGCATGCAGCCCTTTGGTCCAGTGCTCTGCCACTGAGTGAGTTTCTAAATGCTCACCTTGCAGGTACTATTTCTTGTTACTTCTGGCTAAATGCTGTACCTTGACAGGGTTTTGGCTGGGTGCGGCAGCTCATCCCCATTGCAAGTTCGACCAATGAGAATCCTCAGCAGGTGAAACAGTGTGATTATCTGTCCAGCAAAACATGCAGCATGTTTTGGTTTTTTTTTTTAACTCCTCTTCTATCCATCAGCATTTTCTCACATGTTTCTGTCGTCTGTGAGCATGAGGATTTTAAAAGTTCATGGACGGATTTGGACAAAACTTGGTGGACAAGTTGTGTGTGTGTGTGTGTGTGTGTGTGTGTGTGTGTGTGTGTGGTGTGTGTATTGTGTGACAAGGCCAATTGATTAGATTTTGGTTAAGATCCGGATCCAAATACTAGAATTAAAAAAAATAATATAACAAGTGACTTCACCATTGAGATATAGGACAAAAACTAAAAAGCACGATTTTCAAAAGTTGTGGGACTGGCATTGACAAACTTGGTGGATGATTGAGTAGATGACCAGAACAAGGCGATTACATTTTGGTCGAGGTTGGGATGCAGATCCAGCCTCAATGTAATATAAATGTAAATTATTCAGCCTGGTGGATGTATGTGCTCTACTTAGTGCATTTCTAGTTGTAATATATTGTAAAAAAAATATTAACAGCAAAGAGGAGAGGAGGGAAACGCAGTAACCATGGGGTAAAATGACTGTGTTCAAGAATGGGGGAGTGACTTGAGACGGCGGTGCATTTCTAGTTGTCATGTGATTCTTACTGTTCATCTATCTATAATATCCAGCAATCTCTGTGTGTGTGTCTGTGTGTCTGTCTGTGACTGCTGTTTTCTCGACAACCACTGTCCGATTCTCATTGAAACTTGCCAGGTATATTGCTGGGCCCTGTGGATGTGCCATTTCAGATTTGATATTATCGGACAAGCAGTTTCCAAGTTATGGCCATTTATTACCAAACCAATGACAGGACACGGTGCTATGACCACGATTGATGTACATTCTTCCGTTTTTTTTTTTTGTTTTTTGTTTGCACGTACGGCCACGCATGTACGGGCAGCACGTATGGGACAAGTGGTTCCCAAGTATGGCCATTTTATTTACCAAACCAATGACAGACACGGTGCTATGACGTCACGATTGACGTCACAATTCTTTTTTATTTTTTATTTTTTATTATTTCTTGCACGTATGGGCCCGCACGTACGGCACAGAGTGAAGAACGGCCGTGTGTTTGTTTCTGGCACGCGGTTTGAAAGTTTATTTTTATTTTTTTGCACGTACGGCACCACGTCGGGCCCGCACTAGTCTTACATATCAGCAATCTCTGTGTGTGTGTCTGTGTGTCTGCGACCACTGTTTTCTCGACAACCACTGGTCCGATCTTAATTGAAACTTGCCAGTATATTGCTGGGGGCCTGTGGATGTGCCTTTCAAGTTGATTATATTGGACAAGTGGTTCCCAAGTTAAGGCCATTTATTTACCAACCAAGGACAGACACGGTCCTATGACGTCACAATATTTTTATTTTTTTGCACGTTGGCCACATCACTGTATGGCTACGCCCGTAGGGCACGCACGTACGGCCACGCACATACGACACGCATGTACGGGCACGTGAGAGTGAAGGAACGGCCTGTGTGGTTCTTTCTGGCACGTGGTTTAAAAGTTTTTTTTTTTGTTTTTTTAGCACGTACGGCCACGCAGATACGGCCACGCACGTACGGGCAGGTGAGAGCGGAAGGAAGCCTGTGTGGTTGTCTTTCTGCATGTGGTTTAAAAGTTTTTTTTTGCACATACGGGCACGCACGTACGGGTACGGGCACGCACATACGGGCACACACGTACGGGACAAGTGTTCCCAAGTTATGGCCATTTATTACCAAACCAATGACAGGACACGTGCTATGACGTCACGATTGACGTCACAATTCTTCTTTTATTTATTTTTTTGCACGTACGCCACGCACGTATGGGCACGCACGTACAGGCCGCGAGAGTGAGGAACAGCCTTGTGGTTTTGTTTCTGGCACGCTGTTAGAGTTTTTGTTTGAGCGAAGGAACGGCTGTGTGGTTGTTGTTTCTGGGCACGGTTTGCAAGTTTTTTTTTGTTTTTTTATGACCCAGAATAGGCCACGCAATGTACGGCCACGCACGTACGGGCACGCGAGAGCGAAGGAACGGCTTGTGTGGTGTTTGAAAGGTTTTTTTTTTGCACGTACGGCCACGCACGTACCGGCATGCGAGAGCGAAGATGGCCTATGTGTGTTGTTTCTGGCACCGGTTTGAATTTTTTTTTTTTGCACGTACTGCAACGTACGTATGGCCACGCACATACGGGCACGCACTAGTTATAATAATTTGCAATAAGCTTTGCCGCTACTTGTTCTTCATTGCTGTGACCACAACACAAGGAACTGTTGGTGGAGTCGTTAAGTGCTATAATTGCTCAAAATTTCATAAAAGCATGAAAGTAGGGCAGGGACATAGTTCAAACTTTTTTGGCGAATATTGATCGGGAAGCGCTGAAAAAGATGTAATTTATGACGTCATAATTGACATCATCCATGGCATCATCATTAAGGTCCTGACAAAGTATTCAGACCCAGCGTAACGTTAGTGAATTGCCTCCAAAAAGGTATGAAATCAACCAAATACCATTTAAAACAATGTGAAATGAAACTTTTGTCAGAAAATTATCTTATTTTCACAACATGATTAACGTCATGATGACATTGTTCTTTCAACCACTGGTGTTAAAAGAGTTCACCGCTGAAGACTTCATAAATTTATCAAGTCAAGATAAAATCATGATTTAGTACTTTGGTTTTGACATTGTTTACATTTTTCTGAACAATTTTTATTGTGGCACATCGAGAGGTGATGTATAAGTTGTCATTCTTACATAATAATGACAGCCTGATGTAAATCATAGAAAATTTAACAATCAGTATGTTCACGTGTTTTGAAAAAGGTTTCATGTTAACCCTTTAGTTGTTTTCAATGACAATCCATAGAGGCCTCTAAATTACATGTGACTATTGACAGCTACCGCCACATTTACAGAGGACAGAACACGAAAAGTTATTTTTCCTACATTGCATCGGCTTGAAGTGCAACTTTTGCAGCCACATTGAGTTCTTGGCATATCTTAACGATTTCTGGTAAATCAGACCACACTGGAGTCCATCTTTCATTGACAAGAACCCAGCCAAACTCCCCATGGTTTGGTTCATTTATCACTTTTTCACACATATCTTGCCATATCTTAGCTGAGTAGGCAGCCCGTTTAGTATGTTCCACCAATGCTGCTTCTGTCAGTGGTATGTTCTCATTTTGCCTGTTCTTTGTTGCAAACAGCTCCAGATGGCATTCATTCACTTTGAGCTTGCTGCTTGTCTTATCGTAAAGTAATACAACAAAGCGTTCGATCATTCACATATACATGGAAGTATTTCCTGGTTTCACGGCAAGGGTAGCAAATCCTTTTTTGACATCTTTGAACTTTTTCAACGTCGACCAGCAAGTGACTTTTCTCTTAACTTTGAAAAAGGATGTTGTGTCACAACCTGTGAATGAGTGGAACAAAAAATGTAAATTTTGAAATTATGCCTTGTTTGTGCTGACTTTATGGGCGTTTTATTTGAATTGCTATTTTCTTGTTATATTTTTGTCTGTATAGCAGGGAAATTTATCGAATTCTCTGTTTTACACAAGTCCATCCCAACACGGCCATTTTGTTCCACTCGTTGGTAATATGTCAAGACTGTCTTGCCCATCACAGTCGGAGAGCAGTGTGTTGGGTTCATCTGCGAGCGTCGTTGGTGTTTCTGCAAATCACCGGGAAGGTGAGAATCTTTAACGTACATGTTTTTTTCCTTCATTGTTGTTTGATTTAGACCTATAGGGTTTAAAGGATCCAAGTGATCCAAGTGGTCCAAGAGTTTGAAGGGGTTGGAGTCCAAACAATATACAAGGGTTCTAAGGGCTTAAAGAGTATGTTCCAATAGTGGTTGGGGTCTAAGGGGTTTAAAGGGTTAAAAAAAAAAGGTCTTAAAGGGTCTAAAGTGTCTATGAGGTGTGAAGGGGCTAAAAGGTCTGAAGGGTCCAGGGGTCTTAAAGGGTATGTTCCAATGGTCATTGGGGATCTAAAGGGATATAAAGGGTCTACATAGTTTGAAGGGGTTTATAGGGTCTAAAATATCTGAAGGTGTCCAAAAGGGTCTGCAGGTCAAAAGGGTCATCAGGGGTCTAAAGTGTCTATCGGGTCAATGAGGGTCTAAAAGTCTAAATGGTATGTTCCAATACAGCACAAGCCTGTGGGGTGACATCATTGGCTGAGGGGGTGGCTGTGCTGCAAATGAAATGCCCTCTCCTGGTTAGTGCAGGAATTTGGAATTTGGCCATGTTGCCGGCAATAGCTTGCCGACTCTTCGCGAAGGACAATGTGGGATTTTTATCGTCCACCAACGAATGCTGGCAGACGGGATGCCCATTTAACGAAGGACAGACTTTGTACGATGGAGGATGCCCAGTAGGCTGCTTGCTTTGGAGGCCAACTTTTAAATTTACAGGGTCAAACAGGTTTATAGGGTCTCAAGGGGTCTAAAGGTCTGTAGGGGTCCTAAGGATGTAAGTTAGTAAAGGGTCTAAACAACAACTATGGCTACTACAGCTCCAAATACAACAACTACGGCTACTACAGCTCCAAATACAACAACGACGATGGCTACTACAGCTCCAAATACAACAACGACGGCTACTACAGCTCCAAATAAGTGCCTTCGTGCAAAGTCGAGCCAATATCCAATAGGATCACTGCATTTGGGTGCCAAGTTATCCACAGAAGTCAGTTTCTCAAGGCAGCATTTTCACCATTATCCAGAGACAAACACTTTGGCATGTACATCATCTTAGACAAATTGCCATCTCTGTCGAATTGTTCATGAAAACCCAGCTGACTCGCTAATCAACGTTTGAAGAGGATGATCACCCTGCTCACGAAGTGGTACCAGACACAAAAATATAAAGCAAATCCACCCTAATGAAGACGAGATTTTGCACTGTCGCTCCTAAATACTTCATCCTGAATATTATAAATGTTTATCTTTTTGATTGGCTGCATTTGTCACTTAAATGGCTGCCCTGGACATTTTTCACTTCTTGTACTTCACTGTGACATTTTGAAGTCCTGGCTTATAATCACTTGATATTATTTCCCTATTGTTCATCCTCGAGTCCCCATTTGTGATGTCATTGCACCTCTCTACCCATGATAATGATGCATGGATGTTCCAGTGATTGAAGAGGAGCTGCAACTCTCTCATCCAGTGTTCATTCACCCTGGACAAGAAGGCTCAAACTATGCCTGTTCTTTGGATGACAGCGAGGCCACAGTCACAACCCTTGAGTCCTGTGACCCTGTTCAGCTTTCACGGTGAGGACCCCCTTGTTCTTTGCAGAACTTTTCTCAAACTTCAGTCTTTCTTGAACTTGTCATTGTGAATGTGCATCGAGGGCATCTCTTTGTTAGATACTTGGTTGTTGTGCAATTTCACCACCTCCTTCATGCTGCTTACATTTACCTTCTCTTCTCTTGCCTTCCTTTTCATATCTCTTCCCCCTATCTCCTTCCAAACCTTTTTTTTTTAACCTTCTCACCCCATTCCTCCCCAAATCTCCTTTCTTTTTCATATCACACTCCCTTCTCTTCATTGTGCACCCACCCGTTTAAAGCGCCTTAAAAGGACCCTTTATCGGCCTTAAAAGGCCTATTAATTGTACTCTAGAGCTGATGACCCATTCACCGTAGTGCTGCAGTCCAGGAATAACTTGCTCCTGCTTTGACACGATGTCAAGGTCGCTTGCTCATGTTGCAAAATGGAAATTTTTCAAACTCATCCACCATGAAAAACTTGTGTGCGACAGCTGAACTTGAATATATTTATCCGGCTTTGAAACTAGGCATGTCAAGTTCACTTGCTCGTGGTGTTGAACAACATGGATATTGAAAAAAAAAGAAAAAAAAATGATGCCAATGAGATTCGAACTCGGAACCTGCAGTTCCACAGGCGTGTGATTTCACCGTTGAGCCAGATGGTCAAACATTATTGAGCTTGAAGACAAAGTAGAAAACGAAATGTATATTGTATAATCTTGTCTGCACGAAAGCAAAATAGCTCTCCGTAACGGGTGAAATGCATATTTTTGCTGGAAGACCACCCCCCTTCCCCCCTAAACGAAGGTTTACAAACGTAAAAAATACTGTTATGGATTTCAGAATCCGATCTGATGAATGCATCCACACATCCAGGTCCTCAGAGTTTATTTCCTTAAATGCATGTTCAGATTAGCCCCATCCCCATGTCTGGTGGGATTCTAAATGTGATGCGTACGAGAAGGGTAAAGAATAGATCCCCTCTCTTATGGGAAGCTTTTTCTCTTTCGGACAGACACATTTATGCATGCCATTTCTTTCACGGACGCTGACGCCCGCCTTTTTCCAGCGACATTGACACACATTTCTTTCACTGATGCCGAGACCCGCCCTTTTTCGATCGGCATTTGACACCACGAGGAATAATAACGAGAGTGTGTGTTGTCATGGTAACGGTGTGCAAGTGGGGCAGGGTGAATTTGGGGGGAGTCTGTGCTAGCCCAGATGGGCAGCCTATATAAAAGAGGGGGAGGTCCGGTCCTGGCGTGTAGGAGTGAGCGGCGCGCGGGTCAGTCACCGAGTGAGGGACAGTTTGCCGTCAGACGGCTGGTTGCTTCGTCGGTTCCAGTCAGACGGTTTGCTTCATCCGTGCCAGTCAGACGGCGGCTTCGTCAGTTCCAGTCAGACGGCTGCCTTCATCGTCCAGTCAGACGGCTGCTTTCATCGTTCCAGTCAGACGGCTGCTTTCATCGTTCCAGTCAGACGGCGGCTTCGTCAGTTCAGTCAGACGGCAGCTATTCTCAGTTCCAGTCAGACGGCTGCTTTCATCGTTCAGTCAGAAACGGATGCTTTCCATCGTTCCAGTCAGACGGCTGCTTTATCGTTCCAGTCAGACGGCTGCTTTCATCGTTCCAGTCAGACGGCGGCTTCGTCAGTTCCAGTCAGACGGCGGCTTCGTCAGTTCCAGTCAGACGGCGGCTTCGTCAGTTCCAGTCAGACGGCGGCTCGTCAGTTCCAGTCAGACGGCGGCTTCGTCAGTTCCAGTCAGACGGCGGCTTCGTCAGTTCCAGTCAGACGGCGGCTTTGTCAGTTCCAGTCAGACGGCGCTTCGTCAGTTCCAGTCAGACGCGGTTCGTCAGTTCCAGTCAGACGGCGGCTTCGTCAGTTCAGTCAGACGGCGGCTTCGTCAGTTCCAGTCAGAGCGGCTTCGTCAGTTCCAGTCAGACGGCGGCTTCGTCAGTTCCAGTCAGACGGCGGCTTCGTCAGTTCCAGTCAGACGGCGGCTTCGTCAGTCCAGTCAGCGGCGGCTTCTCAGTTCAGTCAGACGGCGCTTCGTCAGTTCCAGTCAGACGGCGGCTTCGTCAGTTCCAGTCAGACGGCGGCTTCGTCAGTTCCAGTCAGACGGCGGCTTCGTCAGTTCCAGTCAGACGGCGGCTTCGTCAGTTCCAGTCAGCGGCGGCTTCGTCAGTTCCAGTCAGACGGCGGCTTTGTCAGTTTCAGTCGAGACGGCGGCTTCGTCAGTTCCGTCAGACGGCTGCTTTCATCGTTCAGTCAGACGGCGGCTTCGTCAGTTCCAGTCAGACGGCGGCTTCGTCAGTTCCAGTCAGACGGGCTTCGTCAGTTCCAGTCACGGCGGCTTCGTCAGTTCCAGTCAGACGGCGGCTTCGTCAGTTCCAGTCAGACGGCGGCTTCGTCAGTTCCAGTCAGACGGCGGCTTCGTCAGTTCCAGTCAGACGGCGGCTTCGTCAGTTCCAGTCAGACGGCGACGCTTCGTCACCAGTCAGACGGCTGCTTTCATCCGTCCAGTCAGACGGCGGCTTGTCCTTCATCAGACGGCTGCTTCATCCGTTCCACGTCAGACGGCTTGCTTCATCCGTTCCAGTCAGACGGCGGCTTCGTCAGTTCCGTCAGACGGCGGCTTCGTCGGTTCCAGTCAGACGGCTGGCTGCTTCGTCGGTTCCAATCAGACGGCTGGCTTGCTTCTGTCGGTTCCAGTCAGACGGCTGGCTGCTTCGTCCGTTCCAGTCAGACGGCTGGTTGCTTCGTCGGTTCCAGTCAGAACGGCTGGTTGCTTCGTCGGTTCAGTCAGACGGCTGGCTGCTTCGTCGGTTCCAGTCAGACGGCTGGCTGCTTCGTCGGTTCCAGTCAGACGGCTGGCTGCTTCGTCGTTCCAGTCAGACGGCTGGCTGCTTCGTCGGTTCAGTCAGACGGCTGGCTGCTTCGTCGGTTCCAGTCAGACGGCTGGCTGCTTCGTCGGTTCCAATCAGAGGCTGGTTGCTTCGTCGGTGCAGTCAGACGGCTGGCTGCTTCGTCCGTTCCAGTCAGACGGCTGGCTGCTTCGTCGGTTCCAGTCAGACGGCTGGCTCTTCGTCGGTTCCAGTCAGCGGCTGGCTGCTTCGTCGGTTCCAGTCAGACGGCTGGCTGCTTCGTCGGTTCCAGTCAGACGGCTGGCTGCTTCGTCGTTCCAGTCAGACGGCTGGCTGCTTCGTCGGTTCAGTCAGACGGCTGGCTGCTTCGTCGGTTCCAGTCAGATGGTTGCCCTTGGCGTACCTGTTTCTTGGGGTGCCGTCGACTGGTGTTCAAGGCTGTTGGCAAGTGGATGCATGGCAGGCTGGGTTCTCGCTGCGGACAGAGACACGCACCACATTTCAGGACGTTTTCATTTGACGGACGACTTCTCTTGGTGAGCGAGACGATTCTTCTTCCCCCCCCCCGATGATCTGCTGGGTACCCTGTTCGTGTTTGTTGTTAAGTCAATCCCCGATAAGCATCGCTTCCTGTCTCTTTTTCTATCATTTTGATGATTGTGCCTGATTAATTATTTATCTTGCTTGGCATCATTTTGATTGATTTGGAATTTATTTATTTTTACCTCATGTAAATAAACAGTTATTTTTTATTATTATCTTGCCAAAACGAAGTTTTGCAAGATATGTAGTCGCTTGTTATTTTTTTTTATTTTTTATTTTTTATTTTTTTGTCTGTATCACGTATAAAAATTTGCAGAGCACAGTTTCATTGGAAATTTTGTAACTTCGCATATCAGAGGCCTATAGAGGTCCTTTTCAGCGCATAAAATTTTGAAGGTCAAGGTCAAAAGGTCAAGGTCACTTTGTCGCAAATCAGGGAGTCGACGAAACCCTTATTTTTTGAGTAATTTGATCGATCGTCTTCAAAACTTCATGGGAATATAGTTAATGGTCTGGCGCTCAGCTGATTAATTTTTGGTGGCGATTGGCCCTTGACCTTCATGGTTAGCCGAAGGTCAAACCATATTTGACCCCAAGGTCAATTTTCAAGTTTTAGAACATATCGTGTAGTACCTCAAATTGAACACCTCGATGAGTGCTTTTAGATATGTCAAGCTTGAGACATTATGACGTCATTTGGTGACGTTTATGAGGCAAACACATATTTTCATGGTTACTCTGTGAACGATTCTCATCGGAATCTCTCGTAGGCAGATATTCCTCAAGGAGTCGCTCCTGTGGATAGCAGCTCTGTTCACCTCAGTGTGACGCTTAAAGAAGTCACACGTGGTCACCTTTGGCAAGATACGGGTCACCCTGCGGGTGACATTGGTTTATTTATTTTCTTGTTAACCTCCGCCATCGAAGATCGGAGGTTACTGTTTCACCCCTTTCTGTTTGTTTGTTTGTTTGTTGTTTGTTTGTTTGTGAACAGTATTACGGAAAAACTCCTCGACGGATTTCGACGAAACTTGGTGGGGGATTAGGTATGGTCCAAGGACCATGCCATTAGATTTGGCTTGGTCCAAAATCCAATATGGCCGCTATGGCGGCCATTTGAAAAAATATTTGATTTTTTTTTTGCATTTCTACATGTTTAAGTGATTTCCAACCCCCCCCCCCCAAAAAAAAATTGTTAGAAGAATAGAATTTTTTTTGCAACTTTTTTTTCAACAAAATTTCGATTTTTTTTTTGCATTTGTACATGTTATAAGTGATTTCCAACAAAAACATGCAAAATTTATAATGCGGCTGATTTTGGAACTTCAGGCGGATATACCCCGTAAAATCATTTCTGTCTCAAGGAATCGGTTTATGACAATGAAATTGAGTATGTAAAAGTTAAAAGGGAAGTTTGCAATATAACTCTGTGAGCACTGTTGACGTCAAATTGAATGAATAGGATTCAGGTTCACTTGAGTGACCTAGCAGTATTGGCGCGAGGTTTTGCACTCTACGAGTGCTCCCCCTCTAGTTAATAAATTATTTGTTGACGTTCCAACCTGTCGTGCTTGTCCTTTCTTCCTTGATCCCATTTCCTTCCATTGATCCAGCATTGTCCAAACCTAGATAGACTGGGAGGTAATTACCACAGACTTGACCAATAATAGTCGGCACGCACCAGAGGTTAAAACGCTCGGCCCCCCTAATTAAGATCTAATCAAGATAAGATTGGTGCTTTGCCGAGGGCACGCTCCCCGTTCAGGTAACTACGTGACCTCTAGTTAAACGGCATAATTAGACGGTGAACACTGGAACTTGTGGTTAACTGGGTGGCGTTCGTGGTTCTAAAGCAACCCACCGTACCACAACGTTAATTGTGAGCGGTGGCCCCAGGTCCAGCTCTTCCGAGGACAACCAGGGATTAAACCCCCTGAGTAACAAACTGGTGTCTCGGTACCCATGGCCGTAACAATACCTACTGCAAGCGACGATCACACAAGGGTGAGTTTGCAGTCAAAGAAACTCATGCACGAAATCACCGGTAGGAGAAGAAGCGTGGAGAAAGCCGGTCCCTTATCCTATCAATATGTCGACAGTGCCATTGGAAAGCTAATCGATTTACTTGGAACAAAAATTTGTGTCCGTTTAAACATAAAGATGCCGGTTTTTTAAAGCCCTCTTTCCAAGATTGAAGAAGAAGAAGTGGGAATGGGAGCTTGATGCAGCGGTTCCAACGGTAACATTTATTATTCTACGACAGCAGGAACCCTTTAATAGGATACGTAAGGAGCACACATAATTATATGTAGTAATACTTCATTTTACATCCTCATTGACATTCACAGATAGACGTGCAATATATTTGTGAATTTACAACATTCTGTCTTGTGATAAATCTGTCAGTGTAGGCACGCCTAGTTTTTATTAAGCTGACAAACTCGTTTTGTTGGGTTCCAGCAGCATGTGTAGCTGTTGCATCATTTTGCATTTCTTGCATCGTATTGTTACATCATAATTTCCTTTGCCGCCTCCCTCTGTGTGATGATGTACCAGGCTGCGAGTGTTCCTGCGTGAAAAACATACCAGGCATCTTTCTGACGTTCGAGCTTACTATGAGGCCGAGTTGGCTGCTCTGACTGAGCAACTGGCTCACCGTGATGCCAGTTCATCACACCGAGACACTGCTCTCACCGTAACAGGTCTCTCTGAACGGTACACAACGTGTTTGCTTGTTGGTTGGGATATTTGGCGCAGTAACAGAACTTGCATACTTGCTGGCATAGTAACTTCAAAGTTTCCTGGACATATTTTTATTTTTGATATTTTGGTGGTACATATACAAATATGTAAATTTGGACCACATGGAATTGTCATGCTGCATGAGATTTTCAAGGCATTGTAACTGATGCAATTAAATTCAGCTTTTCAAGCAATTGCTAAAACTAAATGGAATGGATGTTCAAGGAAACTGGAAATTTAGAAGTAGAATGGCTTCGGGGTGGTTAACGAGGGTAGAAGAGATCATTATTTTGGATTGGGAATGATCTGAGATGGTGGTGAACAGCTGTCTTGAAGACTTGGAGGGAAGAATGAGATTGAAAAGAATGTGGAAGTTGGTTCCACAGGTGGGAAAAAAAGGGGAACGAATGAGTGGAGGTGAGCAGTGATTCTGGATTTAGGGAGTTTCAGAAGGGGGTTGATGGTGGCCTGTGTATGCCCTGCAGAAACCTGGGGTGGGGGGGCATGGGGGGCACAGAAAGAGCAGAGGGTTCAAGACCAGAAAGGAGGTGGTATAAGACAGAGAGACCACCGACCTCTCTGCGATGGCCAATGGGAAAGTAATAGGCCCATAGACTCGGGTTCATCGCGGGAGATTCCAATGATCTTGAAGGCCTTGATTTCCACGGCGTCAAGATGAGCAAGATGTAAGGCAGTGGAGCCAGCCCAGATGGGAGAGCAGTACTCCATCAAGCTGCGGATGAAGGCCTTGTTGGTGTATAGGAGTTCAAGTGTGCCAAGGAAGGACTTCGTATGACGGAGGATGCCCAGTCGATGACTGGCTTTGGAGGCCAACTTTGAAATGTGGTTTGCCCAATAATGTTCCTGGCTGTTAGTTTGACCCAGGAATTTGAGTGACTGAACTTCCTCAAAAGGATTGTTAAGAAAGTAGATGGGAGGGGTTGCCAGATGGTCCTTTGAGAGAGAGATAGAGATAGAGATAGAGATAGAGATGTCAGGATTGAAGCGTATTCCAAGTGTTTGACTAGCTTGTGATTTTGTCCAGGTCGTACGAGAGGGAAGAGGCTGTAGCCTGCCTATCTGAAGGATTGGGGCTGTCACGGCAGAGGATCTAGTCATCAACAAATATAAAAAGGGGATTTTCAGGAGCGTCCTATTGATCATTGGTCAATGTCAGGTCAGGCCAGATTAGATCTGTGATTGCACAGGATCATTAAACCTGTACTAACCTGTCATGGCCGGGTTGTCGGCGACTAAACGTCTCCCCACCAGGTTTTTTGGTGAGGAGGTGTTTGGTTATGGACACCAGCAGGATTAAAAAACAAAACCTGTCAAAGGGCGGAGGAGTTCCTTGTGAGCCAACGGCCATCCATATCTAGTGCCCAACTGTGTTCTGTAGACGTCCTCCTGCAGTTGGGTTCCTTTTTTAAGGAGGTTGGTGGCAGGATTTGCACTCCGGCCACTGTAAAACCCTTCATTCCGCAAAACACAAAACGCAAAGAAATCTGAAAACCCACTCCATGGGAGTACGTCTGTGCAGCTTCCCTTCGCAGGGCAGCTCACCGGATGACGGGATTGGGCAAAGCCTTCAGGACCCCCAATCTTTGATGATAGGAGGGAAACCACGGGGTAACATTCCCGGGTCAGATTGCGGGAGAGTGTGTCGGGGTGGTGCTGAGGTGTCGTCCACCAGACGGCGGTCTCCGTGGGTTAACGCTGAGGTGGTCCCTTCGGGTGGGTGCCTGGAATGTCCTATCCCCAAGAGAGGATGATCACCTGTCTCTGTGATCATCGAAGCTAAAGCGTTTGAACATCGGTATTGCAGCACTCTCTGAGGTTTGGAGACCGGATTGCGGCGAGATCATGGTGGGTG
>CM068955.1:117267519-117278735 GCA_035128595.1 Eptatretus atami
GCGCCCTCGTGGCGCGATGGCGGGCAAGCCGCAATGTCAGCGTAACGCGCCTGACTCCGTGCCCCTGGCGCGGCCGGGGAGCTCCCTCCGGTGTGCTCCGCACAAGCACGTGTTTCTCGGTCGGCACCATGGTTGGGGTGGGGAACTGTTGTCCCTCTCTGAAGGGAAGGGTGATCGCCAGACTGCAACACACTACGAGGGGTGACGCCGTTCGCAGTGCCGGGCAAGTCTTTCTCGGATAATTTCTTGATGTGGTTCGCACCATCTGCTTGAGCACCAGCGTCGGCATCAAGTTTACACAAAGAGGTCAACGATTGACCGTATCCTTGCCTCTCGGGTTCTCACCGAACGCAAGTCGAGAGTTCGGCAAGGGGCTGCTTGCAGCCTGTGTTTGATCTCTGTAAAGTGTTCGATTCAGTGAATCGGGATGCACTCTGGAGATTTCTTGGTCTTTGTGGGGTTGCCACCAAAACTGATCATCTGAGTCTGAACTCTACTCTGTAACTGAGATTGCTGTGAGATGTGGCGGTACGTCTCTGACTTATTTCCAGTGTTTCACTGCAGTTTGTTCAGGGGGTGTACTGGCCCCACACTTTTCAGCACTTGTATGGGACTGGATTCTCGGGAGGATGTCGAGAGTCAACGCTGCGGTGCATTGTTTGGGAATGCAAGACTCGGAGCCTGATTTCCGATGACGCAGTCTCTTTCGGAGACTTTAGATATCCTTTTGGGGGCCCTCGAGGTGATCTGACAATATGAGGAGAATCGGGCGCTGGAAGTTACGGTTTCCTGGGTTCACACGCCAAAAACAACACATCCAGGCTTTCCAATGCATCGTGCGATGGCTGCGTCGGTCCTGTTCGTGCCTGTTTTGATGGGGCCTGTTGACGATCATAGCAGAGTATTCATTTCACCTTGGCATGATATTGTTACGAATTATCGGACCGCCCTGCGTAAAAAGCGATCCGGCCACGAACTCGAATTCCGGACCGCGCGCCACAACGGAACGGACAATTCCATTCGTGACCCTCTTAGACTCAATCGCAGGACTGCACGGGCTGGCTCTTTCATCCCACCACAAGTGATGGCCAAATCGCCACACCGCGCCAGGGATAGGGTTCATTCGCCAAACTCTGAAACCCCGCCTACCTAACGTACCTGAGCAGCGGCCACCACCCAAGCATGGTAGAAATAAACGAGACGAACGTACCTTCATCCGCTCGGCGCCTAGGACCCCGAAACCGCTTAAGCGGTCCAGATTCCGTGCTTCGAAGGTGATAATAAGCCGCCAGCGGTGTTTATCCGCCGGCCCCGACGGACGGTGATTAGTTACCCGGTGCTTACCACCCCTCTCCAACCGATCTCCTCTCCCCGTATGTAAGATGCAGAGACTTTCAAAAAAAATGAAGGAAAGACGCAAGCGAACACGAAGAACCAAATTTCGTACAAAGACATTCTATTTTCACAACACACACACACACCAAGCAAGGCACAGTCTCAGGGCAGGCCATAGCAATATAATCGGCACGGTATTAAACAGTGACGCCCCCAGGACAAAGCCCAAGCGGCAACGGGCAGAGTCATACACCTGGCACGAATGTAGAAAAGGGCAATTATCTTTCAGGACACCCTGATATACAGAATTACTTACAACACTGGCTGCACACCAGCAACATTGACACACAACAGCACAGAAAAAACTAGAAAAGGCACCGCTCAGTAGCAGCGCAGGACCCAAGACAGGTCCGCTCGAACTAAATGCGCTTTAACCGTGGCCTGAGCGTCCAAGGTCCACAGAAGGCGTAGCACCCTAAGTGGGCTTACGCCCCCCAGCCCCAGTCCCCCCCCGGCACCCCCAGCCCGGACAACCCAAAACCCGGACTGACCCCCAGGTTCCTCGTTAGGCGCGCCCTGGCAGGGCAAGCCGCAATGTCAGCGTACGCGCCTGACTCCGTGCCCCTGGGCGCGGCCGGGAGCTCCTCGGTGTGCTCCGCAACAAGCACGTGTTTCTCGGTCCGCGGAGGCACCATGGTTCGGCAGGTGGAAGAGAGGACGGGTTTACGCAAAGCTATCGTCACAAGCGGCATGGCGCGCCAATTGGTTGATGCCCGGATGGAAACGTTCCTCTGGTTGCTCGGATGGAGAGGCCCGAATGCGGCTGCCCGGGATGGGAGATTCTTGATTGCTCGGGCATGGAGAGCGGAATGGCTGACCTGAGAGTCCCCTAGACGGGGCTCGGACCGCCTGACTCCGGCCGTAACTTCTGCGCCCCCAGACCTCCTCGCATCCTTGCTTCGGCTCCGGCAACACTCGCCACTCAGACCACCTACACCACTCCACGAGCTGCACGGATCTCGTGCGTGTTCTATGTGATACGGGCCACCCGTACTACACGTGTCCTGTCTTTCGATGCTTCTCCTTACGGTCCACCATTCACGTGCCCTTATCTCCAACTCGGCCACTTCTCCGACTTTACCCTAGACCGCCCCCGCGTTCGCTCTATATACCGGAGGTGAGCACTGCAGAATACGTGAATCAATCCTTACTATGATCTTTAGTAATACGGGTACCCCTCCTGACATCATCCCTCCATTCTTGTGCCTATCCACTTTAGCCCTGAAAGTAAGTCTTACTCTTGCCGACACAGCCACCTCATTCCATCCGATGAACTAGATCGGGGAAGAAACAAAGGTAGTCGAATTTAATTAGACTTGAAAAAAAAAAAAATAAAACAAAAAATATCTAAATGTTACATTATGTATACATAGACACAACATAAGTTAGGTTTCCCCCGCTTCCGCTGCCGCCCACCACACCCCCACCACCCCGATACAACCTTGCGCCACACTCTTTACTCACCTACCCCACCATCAGTCGTCTCGACCGGCCGCCAACTCACCTCTCTCACTGCCATTCACGCCGCTTGCTAGACTTCCCCTCCCTCTTCACCATCCATCCTGCTCCTTGCAACATCTAATATGCCCTCGTCTTTTTTCCCTCCCCCCCCTTTTTCAATTCTCCCAATTCCCAATTTACAGGACTTCTGATCACTGCAACACTCAGCTATCGTCGCGGTTGTCCCATCCATCCCCTTCTTGCATTTTTGTCTTGAGTTCACACCCCCAAACCCCGTGCAGACCCCAAATTGCATTGCACACTCGTATGTTCGCTGCGGATCAGTTCCGGGGGACTTGGACTGCATGACAGGCCACTCCCTATCACCTGGATATATCAAGAATTTGCTCACAGCCTCCCACTGCACTTTCCTTTGCGTCCATGCATCGAGCATTTTAGTTAAGGATTTGTAAGGTAAGGTTAATGGTGTAGTAAAGTGCCCCCCAACTGACCGTCACTTATTTTTCTTGTTTTTAGACTCACCCCGATTATTATTTGCACGAATACACTGGATGTCCACCAATCCGAATATCACTACCGAAACCTCACATACACACCGAAAAACCCGACAATAAAAGAGGTATGTTACCTTAATTCACAATAACAAAATCTTAATCATTTTACAAATAGTGTGGGGTTAACTGTCCCAGCTTTTTAAGGAACTTCCTTCACGTCTCATCAAGCAAACCGTCTTTGCTTACAATTACCATCTCCACAACAACAAAACCCACCACCACAACCCACCAACAACACCAAACGCCACACCTTCACCCACCACCCCACCCGCACATCGCTACCCCCATTCTCAAACGACGGCCCGCCTAACAACCCGAACCCACAGCAAACCCCCCACCACCTTCGCTTCTCCCTCCACAACCACAAAACCCCTCACTCCAAAACGTTATGCCACCCCACCCCCCCCCAACCCCAAACAACAACCTCAATCGGAACTTCTTGTCTGTCCAGGATCCGTTCGTGATTGTTACCAAACGACGTCTCCACCGAGCAGACATTGATCCTTGGAAAGGAAAAACCGATCAAAGAGTATTTTCACGCAACAAACCCATTTCCTCCAGTCCCAATGGCGGAGTGGCCGGTGTTGGCCCCGCCTCCGAAAACGAAGCATTATGGGGATCCACATGGTTGGAGAACGAACGGATTCAGGAGATTGTCACGCCCTTCGCCATCCAAGGTGTAACAGCGCGCGGACGCCCCGCCCCAACCAGATCCATGAACACAAAATCCACGTATTTGCATCGTGCGCTCCAGCCTCGGGCTATATAAGAGCAGCGAACCGGCGCGATAACTAATAAGGAGGCGAACTTAAATCAGAACCGACCGGGCTACGCCGCCGCGGATGGTCAACCATGGCATGGCGGAAACAGGGGCGTGAACCGCTCCTGATCCGTTCTCTCTCCAATAAGGATCCATTATGCTTCGCTTTTGGAGCCAGGGCCACACCGCCGACGCTCAGCCATTGGAACGACAGGAAAGGGGCCGGGGAACTCTCCTATCGGTTTTCCTCTCCCGAAAGGCATCCAGTGTGCACTCGTGGCACACGCGTTTAAGGTAACAAAAAATTTTTCCCACGGGAAAAAAAAACGGGGGTCTTTGGGAAACAAGCGGGCCAAACGGGGAACGTTTTTTTCGGTGTTTCACAGGTGGTGCTGTTTGAGGTTGTGAGGGGAAAGGCCGAAATGGTGGGATTGCTGTGGTGGTATCGGTTTTGAGCGGGCAAAAACGTCGTCTTCGAGTAATCGGGGGTAGGCATGTTTGCGGGGTTGGGGTTGCTCGAGAGGTGAAGTACAAGTGGCAGTTTGTGTAGTTGTTCGGGTGGCGCTTGTTCATAGTCGGCGATTTGGATTGTTGGGATGATTAGGTCCAAAATAAATGACAGAGAAAAGAAACAACGCTATCTCAAAGGATCGCAGCCCAGTGAACACGGAAATTACCCCTACATAAACACGTAGGGAACATCAACTAAACATACTTATCGCAAACATCAGGACCTTACTGGTGTATTAGCTGGAATTCCACAGCCGCTAACACTACACTCCCCTTTACAAGACTCGCCCGAAGCGAATCGAATTTCGGTATGCATCATGTTAGGTTTCCCAGTACGATTACCTTCGGACCCTGAGTCACATTCAGTGTATCGTGTCCCAAAAAAATAACCTACGGCTGAGTAACTAACTTAACAACCAATCAACAGACACATAAATAAATGCCGGCGCTAAAATACATGCCAGGGGGCGCAAAAACACATTACAATACACACTTAAAACAACTGCTAACTTACAAATCTTACACTAAACCATGGCCCAGGATCGATGGACTCTGCAAAGAGAAAAAGTTAGCAGGGAGGGCCAGCTGCTCGCACCAATCTCTGGCTCATGAATGCAGCGTGACAGGGAACGTGCCGCTCTCACTCGCAAGTCCAAGGCCTCCCCCCCCGAAATGAGCACGCACGAACACACACGCGCACGAAGCTGTGCAAATGCAGTTCTCCTGGTGCGGCTGACCCAACCGAGGCAAGTCCCTGCGGCACCGGACCGCGCTGTTGACGTCAAACAACACAATGCAACGAACGGGAATTGGATGATGGACAAAACAAAACACGAGCGCACAAGGTGCTGGTGCAAGTCCCGTGTTGCACCTGCCATAGAGGCCAGGCCGCAAAATTTGCGCGAGGATCCTGAGCGCACATGGCATGGAACCAAAGGGGGGGATGCAAAACAGAACGGCCGGCAAAAGATGAAGAGGGCAAATAGCTGGATTTGCAGAAGGCAGGCAGCAAGGCATGCATGACAAGCCGCTCTAGCAAACACAGCCGGGCAGATGAACATGAGCCCAGCACAGAGCCTTGCAGCAAAACACAGCCAGCAGTGACTTGCCCGGCAAGCCTCGTAGGCAAACAGCCAGCAGACCGATGTGGCCGCAATAGGCCTTGCCAGTAACAGCCAGAACGATCCGCGCCGGCACAGGCCTATGTACATGAGAGGAGTTAGGTGGAGGGAGTGTCGGTCAGGTGCTGGCCACTCGCGAAGGCGGGCCCGGACCTACCCTACTGTATCTCCCCTCCAACCAATATCGCCTTGCTGTCTCTAGTCCATACCCCACCCCTTAATTTGTAAAAACCAAATGTAACCCCAAACTTATTTTTTTGTTTTTATTTTATTTTACTTCCTCTATAAATCGCCCCTAACCCCCTCATCGTCCCTTGTTCGGCTACCTAATCCTGTCTCTAGCACTATCCCAACCCCTTACGTTTCCCATTCGCTGAGGCGGAATGAAGGGAAGCTAGTTCCTGTGTCGACGGCCAATCTAGCCTCAGAATGACCTACCTCAGATTTCAGCGAGCTAACCCAAAGTGGTCCCAGCCGGCCCACAACCGAGACGAAAGGGCATGGATGCTGCGCGAGGGTACACTTCTATTACCCAACATTTATTACCTTAAACTACCCTGCTAATTCAACAAGCGCCTCTCGCTTAAACATGCAGGTTCTAACAACCAAGATCCCGTCGCCTGTGTATTTGTGTTCCTCTCCAAATTTCGGGCCATGCCCCCCAATTTTCTTCCCGTCCCTCCACAACAGGTCTCAACGGCTGGGAACCAATGCTCCTTGGCAGGAAACTACCCCTCTCGAATTCTCCAACGATGGCACCCCGGCACTACCACTGCCATCCGAGCTACCAGCTCCCTAAACACCGGGGAGTAGCCCTTCCCTGCGACTCCCTAAAGCTCACGTGCAGGCTGGTGCCCCGCCCCTTCCGCAGGGATCGCCCTAGTGCCCAGCACTGACCCACAGCGGCATGGCGCCCCGGCCCCCGCATCAATGCGGAGCGCACCGTGCCCCACTACGCAATATTCCCGGCCCCCATCGGGCCACTTGCCTACCCAGGCGAACCTAGCCCGGTGCCCCCGGGTACCCACTCAGGATACTCACCTTTCGTCAGCCCAGCTCCCAGCCCAGTCAACAGGGGCTCCTCCACCCCTCCAAGCGGGTTTCGAGCCTACCTTCACCAACCAACAGCAAAACGACCTCCATTTTATTCCAATTTCGCATAACCCACTAACTCACATATACAACTGACCGGCGGTCCTTGGGCAGGAATCACTCCTTCCCCCAATCACTCACTCGCACCATGCCATATCCACAAATTCACTCCTTCACAGACCGCTCGGCCTCACTCACCTCAACATGTGACTTTTTCCCTTTCACACCTTCTCAATCACACATCGCTAGAACTCCTGCCATCCTGCTCAGCAAATCCCCTAACTCCCTTCCATGCTCCCTCGTCGTCCCTTAACTATAGCATCCGTCCATTTACTGCCCGTAGCTCAGCTACGTCCCTCTACAACACGCACAGTCTGTCATTGTTCTCAAATTCCTCAAAAAAGCCAGTATCCCCTCCTAAATCTACAACTTACAATCCTCTAACTAATCCTTCACGGCTCCATGAGGACTTACCCTGCCCCATTGAGCCCGGTCTAGCTAAGCTAACCTTACCCCTTAGCTAGTAGCCATTCCTAATGCCTAGCAGGGGTCTTCCACCCCTTGCCTGGGAATCCATGTTCACCCAAACAGGCTTGCTTTGCCTCAACTTTGTTTTCAACCTGCGCATCACCAGCCGCGGCAACACTCGCAGCCTGCCTCTTTCTTCCTCCCGCGACGTCAAATGGCAGCTGTTGTGCACCTGTCCCTTCTCGGACAGGTTTACCTTCCGGCAGGGATACCCTCCGTGCCGGGATTCCAAACCCGACGTGCAGCCAGACTCACCCTGCGCATCAAAGCAAACCCAGGCTTCGAGGGGCTCCCCACGGCAGAGCACAGTGCTCTGACCCGTCCGTAAACCTGCGCCGTGCGCTCTAGCGAACAAGAAACACACTGCGCAGCCACGTAGAGCTTATCACACCACCAGCGACACTGCTGAGAGAAAACTCATCCACTCCAATCCATATCCAGCCTTACCGTTATCCGTCGCAGAGGATCTGGCACACACCTCCACCGCCGGGCGTTTCCCGGGACCCGGGTTTCACTCCCGACCGATCACGTGGCGGAGCTCTCCTCGCGAAGCACGGCCCGAACCTCAGGCGCTCAGACGCTTAGGCGAAACCCGGCCAGGTCACCCAGATGCGCTCACGCCGCTAATTCGGGCCTTGCTCACCTATCTGGTGCCGTCACTTGGCCATTTAACACACGCCACATCCCGCTGTGCCATGACGCTCACACACCTCACCATTACACTTCTCACGCGAGACGCGGCTCGCGTGTCACGCATGCCAACCGTCATCTCCCTCACACACAAGCGGACCTCAACACACGCTGTCCCTCACCCACACAAACGGCCGCAATTCACTAAACGCGCTGCCCTTTCGACTCGCAAACTGGTTCACTCACACACAGCCTAATCCACTCGCACACCGTGGACTCCTTCCACACACGGGCCATCATCCACACCAACGCGTGCTGGAGCACGCACTTCGGCACACTTGCCACCACACCACTCACACGGCGGGGTTCAACTCCCACACGGGTAGCACCATACCCGGCGGGTCCATCCATACACGGGTCTCATCCATACACGGGGTCTCATTCCACACACAGATCTCTCGTCACCCACCCAGGCTCGCTCATCACACACGCCCTTGCACCCCAGCATGGCGCGTTGCAGCACCACATTTCGCCAACATTGTCTAACACACCCTCGACACAACACCACCGGACCACACTCGTAAACCAACTGGGATTGTTGCCACACCCAAAGTTTCCGAGCCTCCAGTACCCCCCAAGCTCTCCCTGCACTCATCCCAGCAACTCGCCCCTCTACCCTCCGCAAAGCGTCCGACCGCGACCCCACCTGGTCACGAATCCGCTTCAAAGGCATACTCCCTCCCTCTTACCTGGAGGAGGCTACCGGCTGCTTGCACCGGGTATCGAGACATTCCCGAGCCGCTCGCCCCAATATCCCCACTACCTCCGATGTGTGTGTGCTCGCTCCTTTAACCCCGTTCCTTCTATCGTCCAGTCTACTCCCTACCAGATTCCACTTCCTCGTCATCTGTTATTCTTTTTATTCTTTCCGTCTTACCTCGTGATCTCGTCTCACACGTTCGCCAGTCACCCCATTTAATTTTTCCTCTGTGTCACCTGATGTTTCCATCGTTGTTACCTCCACGTGGTCTCGTCACTACACGCTCCCCCGTATTTAATTCTCCTCCTCACCCGCCTCCACTTGCGGCCTGACAAGCCGTTGCCCATCCCCCCCAGCTATCGTTCCCCAGCCACGCTGGCGCCGCCATTATGCCCGCCTGCAGGCATCGCCCCACGCGCTGCATTTCTTCTTCCGCGAGCTATGCTCGAGCTATTTGTTTGTCATCTTCACCTTTGCATTTGTCTGCACTAGTCACGTTTACTCCGCCCAGCTGGCGCAATAGCTGGCACATGTCGGGTGCACTCGGCTGAGCCGATCTCGACAGGATCCGGGGATTTGCGAGAGGGCGCAGGGGAGTGTCATACCGCCGCCCGGCCGCTGCCGCGCACCATCTTCGGGCTTGGTTCAGTTGGGGGGGATTGATTCCTGTATCACAACCATCATTTCTCCTGCTCGAGGATTTCATCCTGCGACCATGGATCATCTACAATTTCTTACATCCTAGTCTTACCCGGCACCCGTACCCGACTTCTGAGACTCCATTATTTCTCGGAACAGGTTAATTTAATGCTCGTAATTAATGGAACCACAGAGGGTCGCTTCCAACTCACCTTGATCCGGTTCCGTTAAATTTAGTTGCAGACCGAGTAATGATTGAATCCCACATCTGTACCACCAGTGTTACGAACTTGCCTAGTTGGAGCGATGGATTTGAACGCCCACTCCCGGACACCAGTGTTACGAATTTCGGTACTGCCCAGCGCGTTCACGCGATCGGCCACGTAACTCGAATACTAACCGACCGCGTCGCACCCCACCGGAACGGACAATTCATTCGTGACCCTCCCTTGGGAACCTATCGGCCCAGGACGCATAGTCAACAGGCGTGGATCTTTCGACCCCCACCCCACACGTGCACATCGCCCACCCGGAGGATAGGGCTTGTTCGCCAAACTCACCTACTAAGTACCTAGTGCGCGGTAGTTGAACCGGGCGAATACGTTATCTCGCCGCTGGCCCGCCTAGGACCACACACTGCTTCAACACCGGTCCGCTCCTGCATTCCTCATCAACGAGGCCGGTGCTATCGCCGGCCCCGACGGAACACTGATGTAAGTTACCGAGGTGACTTACACCCTCTACCAATTCCTTCCCTGCATGTAAGATGGAACTCATAACAAAGGAAGGACCCGGCAACGAAAACGGCGACACAGATTCGACAAGATACATCTATTTTCCACACACAACAACACACAAAGGCAAGCACGTATTCACAGGCCATACAATTAATGCAGGACCCGTATACAGTCGAAAGCAGAACCACAACGCAGAGTTACCAACCGAATAAAAAAGGGCAATATTTTCAGCACACTATACAGGGCTCTTACTTACAAACGATGCGCCACACATACATTTACACAAAAAGCAAGACAAAAAAAAAAGCCACCCATCATAGCAACGGAGGCAGACACGGTCCGTGGACCAAAGCGACCGTGGAACCTAGGCATGAGCGTCCAGGTCCACGAGACCAAGTGTTCCTTACCCCGCCCTCGTGGCGCGATGGCGGGCAACCACGCACAATGTCAGCGTAACAGCGCCATGAACTCCGTGCCCTGGCGTGCCGGGAGCTCCCTCCGCCTACGTGCTCCGCGCAAGCACGTGTTCTCTGTCGCAACCACGGAGGAGGCGGATGATGGGAACGAACGGAGTTCACCGCCGCTATCTCAGGGCGATGGGCGGACATTGTTGATGCCCAGCGCATGGGAACGGTTTGTGTTGCTCGGGATGGGGAGAGAAATGGCTGACGCTGGTCCCCCTAACGGGCCTCGCGACCGCCCTGACTTCCGGCGAACTCTCGCCCCGACCCTCCCTCCGCGGTCCCTGCTCCACTCAACGAACTCGACCCCTCACCTCCACTCCGAGCTCCGTCACCCACGTCGATCAATCGGGCCCCATTCTCGCACTGCCTGCTTCGACTTCTTCTCATCACCGTCCGTCCCACGTATTATCCTCCACTGCCACTTACCTCCGACTTTCACCCGAGCCGCGCCGCCTGTTCGCTCTTATAGTAGCCCGCAGGGGAGGCAACACTGCAAAGTATGCTGGATCAAAATTGCCGTTTGGAGGCGGCGGGCTACGCCGCCCATGTTTACAACACCATTAGG
>CM068955.1:117289691-117297191 GCA_035128595.1 Eptatretus atami
TTTGTTACCTGCATAGTCCATGAGCGTCAGCTCCAGTTGTATGGCCATGTTGCTCATTTTCCTGATGCTGATCCTGCTCACCAGATTCTCTCAGCGATGGAGTCTCGTGAGTGGAGGAGGCCAATGGGCCGGACACGTGCCTCGTGGTTGCAGCAGGTTGATCAGCATCTCAAGGAGATGGGGATGGGCCAGGCATCTGCCTGGGGATGGCCAGACGGAGGCCCTGGAGTACCGGCGGAAAGTGGACGCAGTGACTCGCTGCTCTGGCGCATGCTCCCATACCTGACCTGACCTATTGATCATTAATGAAGATCAGTATTTGGACTGAGCCCCAGAACACTGCCTTGGGGCACTCCATCCTTGATGGGGAGAGGGGATGAAAGGATTCCATTGAAAGCCACATGTTGGCTACAAGAGTAGAGGAAGTCAGTAATCCATGTGTTGAGTTGGCCTTGAATGCCATAGGCAGAGACTTTGGAGAGAAACGCAGGGTGCCAGACTGTATCGAAAGCACGAGATATGACTAAAGATGTCATGTCTGACATTGAGAATTTCCATCCATTTTTGGGTGAGAAGAAGCAGCATGTCCATTGTTGAGTGACCTGGTCTGAATTTAAATTAGTGATCTGAGATGAGGCTATTGGAAAAAGGAAGGATTTCATATCAACTGTGATGATGGATTCCATGACCTTGCTGATTGGAAGGGAGCTGATCAGTCTGTTGTTAAGGGGATTTGTTTTTTTCACCTTTTTATGTAATGCAGTGATGGCTGATTTTCAAGCAGATGGAAAATGACCTGGGGCATATGATAGAGTGAAAAGGACAGAGGGAGGATTTGCAAGAGCAACAGAGCAAGTTTTTTTTTAGGACATGTGAGCTGATGCCGTCTGGTCCAGTAGTTGAGTGAGAGACGAGGTTTCACCGAAACTTTTCCACCTTCTCAGGTGCAAAATAAAAAGAGTCCAGGAACAGTTAGGTACAACTGTGATGGGTGGTGGGTATAGAGCGTGAGGGGTTGGGGACACAATATTTGGAAGCAAACATGGAATTGAGGCATTCAGGCTTCTCACGAGCGGAGTCGGTTGTGCTGCCAATTGAAGTGAGAGAGGTGAATGAAAGTATCGAAGCAGAACATACACTAGATACAGACTTAACAAGGTGCCACCAGGTTTTAGAGGAGGAAGACATGTTTGAAAGTTCAATCTTGAGCTTGGACAGATGTTTTTTGGCTCTCCTGAGAGTGGACACTCACTTGTTGCGAGATTTTTGGAATGCGCTGAGATTGCCTTTGGTCGGATTTCCTTCTGGGAAGAGAAGGCAAGTTGTTTCTGAGCAACTATCTCATCACAGGATTCTGTTTACCATGGGTGGGAAGAAGGGTAGGATAACTGAAGAGGAGATGGGATTAATTTGTGTATAAGAGAGAGAGCAGGTTTCTGTGAAAGAATTCTCAGGCTGAGTTAATATCAGGGGCAGTAGATATGGGAGACCGGTCTTGAAGAGAGATGGCTGCTTGCGGTCGCTGCCAATGTGCCTGAGTGAAATGCCAGACTCTTTGGTGTTGAGGCAGCTCTGAAAATCGCCAGAGATGTTGACTCTCACAAGCATATGATCAATTGAACCAATTGGAGTGAAGGAAGAGCAGGAGACATTTGCAGGGAAGTTTGTCATCACTGACTCCAGAAGGAAGGATTTGCCACTGGGAGAATTCTGAGTTTGGAAGTACACAGATTGAGTCGGTCTCATGGAGTCACTGAAGTCCTTTGTTGAAGTGCCATGGCTAGTGAGAGAGGTACCAACAGAGGAAGTGGGTGTGAGGGAGAATCTTGGAGAGGGTGGTGTGAGGGAGAATCTTGGAGAGGGTGGTGTGAGGGAGAATCTTGGAGAGAGTGGTGTGAGGGGGAAGCTTGGAGAGGATGGAATGAGGGTGGGGGGGGGGGGTGATGCAGAAAGTGGCAGACCAAAGGTGGGGAGATGCTGAAGAGGGGGGACATGTAGAAGAGTGGGGTTGGAAGGACCTAGGCTTGTTGAGGTGTTGTAATATGTCTATTATTTGTAGAAATAAATTGTTCTTCTTTGAAGAAAAAAATAGATAAAGTATAAATTTTATCTCACGAAGAACACTATAATTGTGAATTATATTTTGCCTTATCATGTAAAAGCGATTCTTGAAAGTAAAATATTGTGCAGAGTTTGCTGTGGTTTTTGCGCACTCCCAACTCGTACCATGGTTATACGGCCATGGGTGTTTATATTCATTCTGTTGGTATGTTGTACCAGTTTTGCTTGTAGCTGTGCTTGTGACTATGATTCATGGGTGGGCCTGTATTTCAGGTGCAAAGAAGCAGAGAAGGCCTTGCACTCAGCCACACTGCGCATTCACGATCTTGAGAGCAGGAACAGAGATCTCGAGAGGGAGCTGGTACAGCCATTTTGTCAAAATTCCGAATAGTTTTAATATGTAAAGAGCTGTGAGTTCCGATTGGTCCTTTCCATGGCGTCAATCAGTGATTCCTCATTCTCAACTCTGGTGCCATGTAGTTGAGGCTCATCCGAGCCATTTTAGAGATGTGTGAATGATTCGGTTTCTCTATTTTGTGGCACGAAATCTGGATGATTAATTATTATTGATGGACCCTGTTCAAATGTACTTTGGAGGTTAGTTGAAATGATGTGACTGTGGGAGTCAATTTGTTTAAAGACATATTAAAAGTGACTTGAGTTGAAAATTAGATCCAACACCAAATGCTGTTTTTCAGACGAATGTATTGGAAATTTTAAAAGATGATGGTTTGCCTTTTCACAGTAGGAATCCAAGTTTTGTGAATGTTATTGCGTACATAGTGGAATCCGTCAGTTTATCAGCACTGTTTCGTGACAGGGAGCATGGCCCGAGCGCTACGATACAGCGGTGCAAGCAACGCACATGATGCAGCGCACATTGGAGGAAGTGCGCACTCGCTGTGAACGGGAGGAGCATGCTGCAAAGGCACTGCGGACAAGGGTTCGAGAGGTAGAGCGGGCCTACAATGATTTGTACCATTCTGCTGACAACCGAGAGGAGCGTAGCCACCGAGAGCGGCGCATGCTTCAAGACGTAAGATATGATTATTATATGTCCAGGTGGTTCAGATTTGATGTGGACAAGGGGCAGAGTAATCTATGTAGGTTTTCCTTGTGCTTGCTCTCGGCAAACAAATGCAAAGCACGATACCAGCCCAGGTCACTGAGCTGGCTCCCTGAGATATCCACTTGGCCTTCCATATGAAAATTTCTGACTTTGTCAAAAGTCATGAGAGGTTAACACCTTAACGTTATGAATTTTGGAAAGGTCTCAATCTCTTGTACTCCTTGAGCTTTGGTTTCTTTCATACTTGCAAAGTTGTAATCACCTACTTTCCTTTTACCCAGCTTTTGGCAGAGTACGAAACACTTACCAAGGAAAATGCGCACATGAAAGTGAGTGACTTAAAGATGTTCTAGTTTTATAAAAAGAAGTTACTTCATATTTTATTGTTTAAAATATTGAAGTTCCATGCTGATGCTGATAAATGGAATTGTTATCATTAATTATATTTGTTGTTGGGACTGTCTATACATTATAATATCTGCAAAATGGTGGCATTTTTGACTTGTATATTTGAAACTAAGGGTAATGTATTGATTGTGGATTTGAAAATCAAGAGGCCTTGTATGTCGGGGAACTTTGTTCGTGTGATAGAAATTCTTCAGAAGGCTGAAGTTGCTGTGGTGAAAATAACAAACTCCTTTCTAATGGGATGTATTTTGTTTTTTTCAGGAAACTTTGAGAAGTACGGAAAACAGACTCATTGATGCAAATGATGAGACAGCAGAGCTTAAGAGGTAATTGGTCAAACTATCTGCACCATTTGTCATTTCTCTCGTCTCACATTGTGTTGAAATGTACGTTAACATTATTCCCCTTTCTTATTTACTTTTGTTGAAACGTTTTGTAGCCTGACATTTTGAAAGTCTGAATACGATAGAAACAGATTTGTCTATGTGGCACGGCTGCATTCATTGCCAACAAAGAAAGCTCATAATTTGCAAATTGTCATTTTCAGGATGATGACATTGACTTGTATTTTTTTTTTGGCCTGGCACCACTTCTAAAGCAGACTTGGTGATCCAGGCCGATCACCATCTTTGAATGCTGATTAGAGAGCCAGCTAAGTTTTGATGAACAATTCGATAGAGATATCCAAAATATGCTTGATGCTTCTTTGATAACTTGTTGCTTCTTCTTTTTAATAGCAAGGCTTTCTTTAAGTATATTAAGGGAAAAAAACAGGTTAGGACCAGTGTGGGCCCATTGAGGGATAGCATCGGGAGAGTAGTTAGTGATGAAAGTGAGATGGCAGGCTTATTAAACAGGTATTTTTCTTCAACTTTTACACAACAGTCAGGAGAATTGCCAATAGCTGAGAGTATCTTTCAAGGAGGTGAACAGCTTTTACAGAAGATCCAGGTTGGAATGGAGGAAGTAAAGGACCAGCTAGGAAATGTAATAGAAGATAAGGCTCCGGGTCCACATAATATGCACCCAAGAGTATTGAGGGAGGTGGCTGAGCAGGTAAGCGAGATGTTAATGGATATTTTCAATACTTCCCTGGAGTCAGGACAGGTACTGGAGGATTGGAGAGTAGCAAATGTAACACCATTATTTATGAAAGGATCCAGAGAAGAATTGGGAAACTATACTGTTGGTTTGACTTCAGTTGTGGGAAGGTGTTGGAGACATTAATTAGGGACCAGATGAGGAACCATTTAAATAAATACAAACTAATTAAAGGTAGTCAGCATGGGTTTACCAAAGGTAGTTCCTTTTTAACAAATATTTGAGAGTTCTATGAAGCAGTTTCTGATTGGATGGATGAGGGAATGGCATTGGACTTGTATATCTAGACTTTAAGAAGGCATTTGATAAGGTACCACATCGGAGGTTGTCAGTCAAGGTGAGGGCTTGTGGAGTGGCTGGTCAGGTAGCTTGGTTTTCAAACTGGCTGATTTGATCGGAAGCAAAGAGTGGCTGTGAGTGGGAGGATTAAAGTAGTGGGGTACCCCAGTGATCAGTACTCAGACCATTATTATTCATAATTTACATCAACGATTTGGATAGTGGGGTGAAGAGTCAGCTCTCCAAATTTGCAGATGACACAAAGCTTGGTGGTAAGGTGGATAGTGGAGGGGGTGGTGATCAGATTCAGGAAAGTATTGTTACTTGCATAGATCGCGCAAAAGATTGGCAGATGCAATTTAACCTGAGCAAGTGTAAGGTGCTGGGGATGGGTAAGAATAATGAAAACAGAGATAACATAATGCAAGGGGTAATTTTGGAGCGTGTCACACATGAAAAGGAAATGGGGGTGGTAATAGATGCAGGAGGTCAGCAGGCAGCACAGTGCCAGACAGCTATAGGTAAAGCAAACAGGGTTTTAGGTTGTATTCGGAGGGGGATCATTTATAAATCAAAAGAGGTGGTGTTAACATTGTACAGGAATTTAGTGAGGCCACATCCAGAATATTTTGTGCAGTTTTGGTCACCACAATTCAGAAAGGACATAGATGCCATAGAGAGGGTTCAGCGCAGGGCTACTAGATTGATTCAGGGCCTAGCTAGACTCAGCTATG
This sequence comes from Eptatretus atami, assembly GCA_035128595.1. Lineage (NCBI taxonomy): Eukaryota > Metazoa > Chordata > Myxini > Myxiniformes > Myxinidae > Eptatretus > Eptatretus atami. The sequence continues at coordinate 117,295,344 of CM068955.1, forward strand.
AGGAGCGGTTGAAGGAGACAGGGCTTTATAAACTAGAAAGGAGGTGGTTTCAAGGAGATATGATGGAGATGTTTAAGATAATGAAGGGTATAGACATAATAAGTGCAGAATAATTATTTAGTAGAGTAGAGAGTGATAGGACCAGGGGCCATAGCCTGAGAGTAAAGAAGAGGAGAGTTAAGATGGTAGTAAAGCAGGGGTCTTTTACTCAGAGAGTAGTAAATGCATGGAATGGTGTCCTTGGGAAGGTAGTGGCAGCAGAAACAGTGGATAAGTTTAAATTGGAATTCTTAGGTTCCTGGAAGTTATGGAGATGGAGGGGTATAGGGATGTGGCAGGATTTTTAGGTAGCTTTCGCATTGATGGGTGATTGTGTGCATGTGTACGGAGTGTTGGTTGAAGGGGTCTCGTCAAGGTGTTGTGTGGTTGATGTGTGTGTTTTGTTTTGGGTTTTTTTTACCCAAACCGTCTATGCCCATGCCCGCTCCCCTGGAAATTAATAGAAATACAAAATCTCAACAAAAAAAAAATCACTTAAAGGTCCATGACACCCAAAACTTTCTGGTTATTTAGATATTAACTTCACCTTCCTAGTGAAGAAATCACCCATGTTTTTTTTTATTATCAAAAATGGATAATTAGACCAATATTTCGATCATTTCTGGTGCTTTTCACAACTTGCTATGCCCCGCCCTTAATAAAGTTGACTTCAGCGAACCACAGCGTTGACGTCACATGCAGAAACTCGCACAGAGTGGATTGACTCGAGATCTCTAGAGTCTAGACTAGTCCGTAAATCTGTCGTCCGTCCGACTAGGCCGATAAATCCGTCGTCCGTCCACTAGGCCGATAAATCCGTCGTCCGTCCGACTAGTCTAATAAATCCGTCGTCCGCCGACTAGTCCGATAAATCCGTCGTCCGTCCGACTAGGCCGAAAATCCGTCGGCCGTCCGACTAGTCCGATAAATCCGTCATCCGTCCGACTAGGCCGATAAATCTGATGTGCTGTAGCTTTCTTTTATTATTCTCTTTTCTTCATTGTTTTCTACTGTGCTACATGACGACAGTAGGAATAAAATAAATAAAAATGCAACAGAACGTCAGATTTATCAGACTACTCTAGACAATTGTGTCGCAAGGGTGTGTCTGCACACAAGTTTTCATCGTATCCGGACAGTGAAGTTGCTTCGTTTTATGCACGGAGAGATACGGCCGATTACATGCGCTGGCCTTGCTTGTGATTCATTCGCCGCGGAGAAACATGTCCGCTGCGCTGCGCTGTTCACGTCACCTCACTAAAATATTTCTGATATCGAGCCTCATTGTTCATCTTCACAAGTTGAAGCTAGGAAGTCCAACATTGTATATAATGTGTGATTCCAGGTTGAATTCCAGGCTGGAGGTTCAGATAAAGCAAATCGAACACGGGAGAAACTTGACCCATGCCCGCGGTAGTGATGGTATTTCAGATCTTCTGCACATCTCCATCAGGTGAGGAGCTTCTCGGTAGATCCTCATACCATAAACGAGCAGTATTATCCATTGCTATGATATAACCCCTCCAAAAAAGTTTGGAAACTCAAGTTTGATCGATTATATCTCTCTTGTTATTGTGCTGTCATCACTACATTTGGTTAATTAGAAAGCCTGTTTATTTCTCTTACAATGATACCCCATTTGTTATGATTATGCAATCATGGAATGTGCAGTACATCAGAGTATGGGCAAGGTCAAAAGTGAAAAATTGCAAAATGCACTGTTATTGTCATGCAGTGCATTCTTCTTTCTTTGAAGGAGAGAGTGTGATTTTAATGAATGATTGTAAGACTATTGTGTTTCCAGGTGGT
>CM068955.1:117302191-117316790 GCA_035128595.1 Eptatretus atami
GTATCTATGTATATATATATATATATATATATATTATATATATATATATATGTGTGTGTATCTATGTATATGTATATATGTTATATATATATATATATATATATATATAATATATATATAATATATATATATACAGGGGGCTGCAAAAGTAGGTATACAGTAAGGATTATACCAGTATTACCAGTATTATAATAGTGGGCTCGGATTCATTTAATACTAGAATTCATTTCATTAATACTACTTAATATGTTTATTATTGGTATGTTATTATTGATATGCTTGTATAATCAAAAAATACGTTTTGGGCGCAACGTTTTGTTTTTCATTACTGTATACCTACTTTTGCAGCCCTCTGTATATATATATATATATATATATATATATATATTATATATATATATAATATATATATACAATATAATATATATCTTATATATATATATATATATATATCTTATATATATATATATATATATATATCTTATATATATATTTATATATATATGTATAGTGGGGAGAAGAAGTATTTGATACACTGCCGATTTTGCAGGTTTTCCACTTACAAAGCACGTAGAGGTCTGTAATTTTTTATCATAGGTACACTTCAACTGTGAACGACGGAATCTAAAACAAAAATCCTGAAAATCACATTGTATGATTTTAAAATAATTAATTTGCATTTTATTGCATGAAATAAGTATTTGATCACCTCCCAACCAGTAAGAATTCCGGCTCTACAAGACCTGTTAGTTTTGTCTTTAAGAAGCCCTCCCATTCTCCACTCATTACCTGTATTAACTGCCCTGTTTGAACTCGTTATCTGCTAAAAGACAGCTGTCCACACTCAATCAATCAGACTCCAACCTCTCCACAATGGGCAAGACCAGAGAGCTGTCTAAGGACATCAGGGACAAAATGTAGACTTGCACAAGGCTGGGATGGGCTACAGGACAATAGGCAAGCAGCTTGGTGGAGAGGCAACAACTGTTGGCGCAATTATTAGAAAATGGAAGAAGTTCAAGATAACAGTCAATCTCCCTCGGTCTGGGGCTCCATGCAAGATCTCACCTCATGGAGCTCAATGATCATAGAGAAAGGTGAGGGATCAGCCCAGAACTACACGGCAGGACCTGGTCAATGACCTGAAGAGAGCTGGGACCACAGTATCAAAGAAAACCATAAGTAACCACTACGCGCCGTCATGGATTTATATCCTGCAGTGCACGCAAGGTCCCTCTGCTCAAGCCAGCGCATGTCCAGGCCTGTCTGAAGTTTGCCAATGACCATCTGGATGATCCAGAGGAGGAATGGGAGAAGGTCATGTGGTCTGATGAGACCACAAATAGAGCTTTTTTGTTTAAACTCCACTCGCCGTGTTTGGAGGAAGAAGAAGGATGAGGACAACCCCAAGAACACCATCCCAACCGTGAAGCATGGAGGTGGAAACATCATTCTTTGGGATGCTTTTCTGCAAAGGGGACAGGACGACTGCACCGTATTGAGGGAGGATGGATGGGGCCATGTATCGCGAGATCTTGGCCAACAACCTCCTTCCCTCAACAAAGAGCATTGAAGATGGGACGTGGCTGGGTCTTCCAGCATGACAACGACCCGAAACACACAGCCAGGGCAACTAAGGATGGCTCCGTAAGAAGCATCTCAAGGTCCTGGAGTGGCCTAGCCAGTCTCCAGACCTGAACCCAAGAGAAAATCTTTGGAGGGAGCTGAAAGTCTGTGTTGCCCAGCGACAGCCCCGAAACTGAAGGATCTGGAGAAGATCTGTATGGAGGAGTGGGCCAAAATGCCTGCTGCAGTCTGTGCAAACCTGGTTAAGAACTACAGGAAACGTCTGATCTCTGTAATTGCAAACAAAGGTTTCTGTACCAAATATTAAGTTCTGTTTTTCTGATGTATCAAATACTTATTTCATGCAATAAAATGCAAATTAATTATTTAAAAATCATACAATGTGATTTTAGGATTTTGTTTTAGATTCCGTCTTTCACAGTTGAAGTGTACCTATGATAAAAATTACAGACCTCTCGTGCTTTGTAAGTGGGAAAACCTGCAAAATCGGCAGTGTATCAAATACTTGTTCTCCCCACTGTATATATATATATATATATATAATATATATATATATTATATATATATGTATATACAGTAATCCCCCGTTTCTCGCGGGGGTTACATTCCAAACCTCCCCGCGCTAAGTGAAAATCCGCGATGAATGGACGCCTCCCCAAAATCGACTCGTCTGGTCTGGTCGGTTTGGGAGTGATCGGGTTTGAGGTGCCTGAGATCGACTCGTCTGGTCTGGTTGGTTTGGCAGTGATTGGGTTTGAGGTGCCGTGATCGACTCGTCTGGTCTGGTCGGTTTGGCAGTGATTGGGTTTGAGGTGCGGGAGATCGACTCGTCTGGTCTGGTCGGTTTGGCAGTGATTGGGTTTGAGGTGCCGGAGATCGACTCGTCTGGTCTGGTCGGTTTGGCAGTGATTGGGTTTGAGGTGCCGGAGATCGACTCGTCTGGTCTGGTCAGTTTTGAGGTGCTGGGTACGAGCAGTGCTCGTCCAACGGCGGCAAACCTTTTTCCTTCCCGAAGCATATATGGAGCACCTTAACCTTCTCCTGGAGCGTCAGGACCTTCCCTCTGGCGCTTCGTTCCTTGCCAGAAGCCTTAGAAGGTGCAGGGCGTTTGGGCAGCATCATGGGGCTTGGAGAAAAAAACGTAGAAAATATTCGAAGTTCACAGTGAAACTTTGTCTCGTGCTTGTGTGACTGGTCGAGCGCCACGCGTTATAATTTATTGCTTAAATAATTTATATTTTATATATTATTACCGCGATGTACCGGGGGATCCGCAGAAAAATTAGTTATGTTCCAAGGGAAAACCCGCGATGAACCGGGGCGCGATAGGTGAACCGCGATAAAGCGGGGGTTGACTGTATACATATATATACAGTACAGTATATGTGTATAGGTATGAGATGTGTATATATATATTATATATATATATTATATACACACACACATACACATATACACTTTTCTCCATGCTCATTGTGGTACACAGTGACACAAAACAGCAGAATGACTCTTTTCTCGATTCAAACTGATTGAATGAGTGATTTTTATATTGCAGGCACCTTCAACTCACCACAGGTGAGTTCAATTCCAAAGTAAAGGAGAATCACCTGCTTGAAATCTAATTATTTCAATAACTTCTAAAAGGTGTCAATAATATTGTTCAGGCCATTTTAGGATTTCTTTGTGGAATATGCTAAGATTTCGTAATTTTTTCAGTTTTTCTTGTTTTGTTTCACTGCAAACCAAAAGAAATACATATGTGGATACCAAAAGATTTTTAAAAATTTCAAAAATTTTCTTGAAGAAATGGTGCATTATTTGAAAAAAGTGCAAGGGTGCCAATATTTTGGTCGCGGCACTCTATATCCATTTGCATTTTAATAACGGCCTTATATTTATTTACTGAATTGGAAGGTTATAGTCCATGGGCCCAGGCATAATATCGGTACCATCTGAGGAAACCAAACTTTAGGGCTACTAAGTTATTGGTCGGGACTATATGATTATTTCAATATGTGATAACCGTTCCAGAAGAGCAGCTTAGTGTATGTATTTTGCATTTTTACCATTTTACCATTCTGAGATATTAACGTTTGGGGGAAAATCAAAAAAAAAACAAAAAAACCAAGACCACGTGGAGAAGTGGCAGAGCTGAAGTCCACGCAGGAGGAAGCAGACACCCGAATGATTCTGCATGCTCTGCATGCAGCAGAGGCTGGGTACAAGGCTGTGGTGATCACTGCCGAAGATAAAGATGTCCTGTGCTGTGTCTTGCCTTCAATAAGGACATCCCATGCCCCGTGTATCAGAAGTGTGGTACGCAAACCGCACACGTTTCCTAGACATTGACAAGTTTGCTAGATCGATGGGAAACAGTGTCTGTGATGCCTGGTTGGACTGCACGTGTTCTCCGGTTGTGATACAGTCAGTGCCTTTGCAGGCCAGGGAAAGATGGGCCTTGAAGCAAATGAAGTCGGATAAGACCTCCAAGAGGCCTTCAGTCAGCTCGGTCATTCATGGGAAGTATCCACCGAGCTCTTTCAGAAGCTGCAAGAGGTCACCTGCCACATGTACGTGCCGTCTACCAACACCACTAAAGTCAATGAACTCCGACATCAACTCTTCTGTGCCAGACGGGGAGAGATAGAGTCCAGTCAGCTTCCACCATGTGAAGACTGCCTCTTCATGCACGTCCTCCGTGCAAACTACCAGGCTGCTATTTGGAGGCGCTGTCTGCAATGCCAACCCTATGTTCCAATCCCAAAGGTTGTGGATGGACCACTGATGATGACGGGAAGCTGGCCATCGAGTGGATGCAGGGTTCTCCAGCACCGGATGCAGTGTTGCAACTGCTTTCCTGTAAGTGTGGACGGTCGTGCAAACTCCCAGACTGCACTGCCTTGCCAATAGCCTGAAGTGCACTGACATTGTGCAATTGCGAACCTGCAGCAACCAGCCCGCTGATGTCGAGGAAGAGGTTGTAGACCTCGAGGACTCTGATGCTGATAACAGTGATGAAGACTAGACTACTGATCCATGGTGTGAATGTTTGGCACAATCACAAGGACATTCATGGCTACAAATATGCATGAGTAAAACATAGTACATAAACATGCCACAGTAGCGTGGTGAAATTTGGGTTATCCGTAAATTTCACATTTTGGACGCTTGTTGGAACTAGGGTAGGGGAAGGGCAATTCCTTTAACTGTGGTAAAAACTTGTAAAATGTTCATAAATGTTTTCCTCATACAACATGTGCATGTTGTAGGCTACTGCGGTTCAGTAGCACTACCCAGGGAACTTGTATGACAATATTATAAATTAAAATGTACTGAAAATCACTAATCAGCAACATTTTGATAGGCCCTATTGTTCGCCCCTTTCTGCCATAAAACAAATTCTGCCTTAGCATGACAGAAAGGATTATTCGGATGGTATAAATAAAGCATTTCAGACATGTATTTGTGGTTTGCAGTTCATTCTAGCCCCATGTGGAAACAGCAATTGCATCATTAGTGAATGTTTCTGAGTTTGCCTTTTCGCTTTCATTATGCGGAGGGTGGGTACATTCCAGAGATGATAACTACCAATAAGCTGCCAGTCTGCAATGGTTATCACATCAAAATATGATTTTATATATATACACCAATTCAAAAATCATAACTAGGATTGGTTTCCTTAGATGGTACTGGACAAGTGGAATTTCTGGCCTGGGCCCATGGACTATTAGCCATCTGCCAAGTAAAACACCCCTCTTCCCCAAAAACAGATTGTCTTTCCAAATTATCTTTATTCAGTCGAATATAATTATCTATTATCCCATTTAGCTTAATAGAAGCACCCGCTCCCTTCGGGAGCCGTCAAGAGGGTCATGTTAATGCCTATTTTACTCCAAGGGGTCCCAGGATTACACACTCAAAAAATGGTTGCGATCGGTTCAGCCGTTTTTGCGGTCCTGGGAACAGACGGACGGATGGACGGACAGACTGTGAATTATAGTAAGATCACTATGAAGGGATTCTCATGTATAAATAATTATATGCTGGCGTCTGAAAGTCTGGCTGGAAGCTGGAGTCTAGCTTCAATGGTCGGTGTGCTTCGACAATCCATATGTCTGCTTGAATTCTTATCACCTTCTGATCGTAAATTGTTCTCCAGCCTTTGATTTCAATCTGACCTCTGAATGGCTGCTGCAAAAAACAGGCTTTGAGTAACCTCTTCCCTGACCCCAAAAATTCAAGCCTCAGCAGCTACCTTGTCTTGAAAATTACCAGATATCATCCCATGATCTCACCCTCCCCACTCTTGCTTATTATAAAAGAAACTCCAGATCCACGCACTGATAGAATTAGAGAATAGAGCATGTTGCTTGCTTGTGTTATTGAATTTCCTCTGATTCTCCATATGGATATGTATTAAATAAATGGTTCAACTGTACAAGAGGAATTAAGTATTCCTCGACACCTCGCTGGGGTCTTAATTCGCCATTTTGTTTGGCCGGCTCAACAATGCCTTGAGTTGGAACAGGCTGAAACGTTTTATTATAGCTAAAGCGTTCAAAATGTTTTTTCACTTTCCTCACTCATATTATCGAATGCCTGATCTTCATACTTATGAATCATTGTATACATTGCTTTTTTAAGTGCTACAGTTTTCAAATTAGGAACTTGGAGCGATTCCATGCATTATATGATGTGATCTTCCAACGATCTACTCTCACGGGGAATTAAAGTATACTAGTACGTGCCGCGTAAAAAAAATATTAATAATAATAAATAAATATTCAAACCGCGAGCAACAAACAACAACCACACAGGCCATTTCTTCGCTCTCACGTGCCCGTACGTGCGTGCCCGGAAGTTCGCATATTATTCGCAGTTACGATTATTCGCAATTTAGTTTTAATACCCAAATATTCAAATAGCGCCAACGTATTTTTACCTTTTCGCAATGTCGTGGCAAGGAAAAACAAAAAGAGAAGAGAAGAGAGAGAAAAAAAATTTACTTCCTGGTTCGGAGCATACCAGCACTCTGATTGTTACCGAAATTTATGCACCGTCTAATATGAAAACGATCATAACTTGGGGCATTGTGTTTATCTATAAATGCGCATAGAAATCGAGAATTATTAGAATACACGAAGTCATCACTCTCCGGAAGCCCGTACGTTGTAACCTGTAATGGGGAACGCGGCTGAGCTTCCCTTCCCATCGCACCCCACGCAACACGTGTTTGTCATTGGTTTGGTAAATAAATGGCCATAACTTGGGAAGCACTTGTCCGATTAATATCAAACCTTGAAAAGGCACATCCTCAGGTCCCCAGCAATATATCGGGAAAGTTTCAATTAGATCGGACCAGCGTTGTCGAGAAACAGCAGTCACAGACACACACACACACACACACACACACACACACACCATACAGATTGCTGGAATTATAGATAGATAATTGAAATATAATTTGAGTTTGGAGGATCGGATCACATGGGTTAAAGAACTCAAAATCTGGAGTGATATCTGAAAATGTTAAGAAATTGGCGATGCTTAGTTTTTTTGCGGGTATGTGCCATCATCAATCAGCTTGCTATGGCTTGCTTTGTGGGTGTGTGTGCATACCTGCACGCTTGGTTATGGATGCCGTGGTGGCAAAGTCATCCCGTATCTTATGATGATGGGTGGTGGAGAGCCTGGTGTTGGCTTAGTGGTGAGGGTGGCAGCTTGGGATCCTAGGATCCTGAGTTCAAGCCCCGTTGGTTGCTGAATTAATACACCAGGGGTTGACTCAGCCTGTCATCCTTTCGAGGTCGGCGAAATGAGTACCGGTGTGTACTGGTAGAAGGGCACTGCATCAGCGACACAGTCGCGCTTCCAAGAAATGATACTACCGCGCAGCTAAGCTGCCATACGCAAGAAGATGGGTGGTGGAGATTTTTACTTTTAACCTCAGAGCGTATGAACGATCACGTTGTTCCTTTGTCCTGTACTGTTCTAAAGTCATATATTTTATATGAACTGGGTGTGCTTTGGAAAGGTTGTAGGGTTTCTCTCTGTGAGTTTCAAATCAAAATATATTTGATGACACCCGATATCCGAGCTCTTTGTTGCATTAACATGTTTTCTAAATTACAGAGCCAATTCTTTCCACCTATCACATGACGATTGGCAGCTGTTTATAAAGATTAATGTTTATGCACATCTCCCTGAAACGTCGATAATGCAACGTTGTTTTTTTATATTTGTTTCTTGAAATTCCCCCAAAACAAGGGTGAAAGCTACTCAAGGTTTTTGGGTTGTGTACAGGACACTGACTCCAATCTGCCAATTCCAGAAAAATTGCCGACATCAGCCAAGCACTAATATCGTGTGTGTGTGTGTGTGTGTGTGTGTGTGTGTGTTTGTGTTTGTGTTTGTGTTTGTGTGTGTGTTTAATTTTTCATGTAACCTTTAATGGAGATTCAAAGACAAGTGGGTGGAGGCATATCCATTGACACATTCACATCAAATTCTATTTTAGTTATTAATTGATTTTTCAACAATTCCACAGTTTTGCCAGGTTTGCTGTTGGATTATCACAGGACTTTCATTTTATGCCTTGGAAGTCTTAAGGTATTCTTGATCATGTAATACCATGATATTATGTACAATACTATTATATCCGAACAAACTAAAACAAGGGTGCAGTTTTCTTACACATGGTATAAAGACTTTGGTTCTTAGTTCCATTTTGTTACACTTTGAGGATAAATATTACTACTTTTTTTTTTCCTTCTATTTTCTGATATTGTCAAGTCTGGTGACAGATTGTAACCTGCTGGAGTCTACCCACCAGTAATAAACTGTACCTAAACCAAATGTTTTGTTATTTGCATTCTGGAGGAGATTGTATCTGCCTGCAGCCCCTCCCACAGAGATGGGAAAGCCTCAACAAATTGCTCTCCTCGTCACGTCTCCAGCAACCGCCGCAAATGGCTCACATCACCCCAGGAGATTCCATTTGCAACCCCCAACCATCAGGTGGAAGCCAGGTAGGGCTTGCTTTTATTATTTTCCTTCAAGTAGCATATTTATTTTTCCAGTGTGTTAAGTGAAGGTAAATGGATCCATGTGTATTGGTGTTCAAACTACAGTATTTACCTTTTTATAATAAGCCAGCAACGGTGTGTTTTCTTTAGTCTTTCTTTATAAATTTCAAATGTAACCCTCTTTATTGCCGTTTCAACTTGTGGCTTCACCTAATATTTATGTATTTATTAATTTATTTATTTAATACCTCCACCACCGAATGTGAAGGAGGTTATGTTTTCACCCCTCTGTCTGTCTGTCTGTTTGTCTGCCTGTGTGCAGGATATCTTAAAAAGTTGTGGACGGATCAGGATGAAATTTTGTGGGCAGGTTGGGTGTGTGACAAGGGTGAACTGATTCGATTTTGGTAAAGATCCAGATCCGGATCCGACTACTAGAATGTTTAAAGTGATTCTTCACCATTGAGAGATAGGGCTAAACTAATATATAGCACGATATCTCAAAAAGGTTGTGGACGGATTTTGATGAAGATCCGAATCCGGATCTGGATACGACAATTATTTAATTTTAAAGTGATTCTTCACCATTGAGAGATTTGGCCAAAAACAATATATAGCATGATATTTCAAAAATGTATTAGGCCAGATATTTTCTCGTGGATCAGGCATTACATGGCAGAGGTATGTGCTCTACTGAGCGCCCTTCTAGTTTATTACTTCGTTAGTTTGGTTTGGGTTTTATCCCCTGTTTAGGCTTGGTTCAGTTGTTGACCCCTTTGAAGTTTTCATCCTTTTAAAAGTCCCACATATTTTTCCTTGATTAGTGCACAAGTTTTTGCTTTGTTTTCCTCCAAAGGATGCACTCGCCTCCTGAGAAGGATGGGGGTAGCAGGAGCTGCGATTCCCCACGCTCAGGCTCTCCGGATTTGGGGCCTGTATTGCGTGCATGTCAGGATCTGAGGGATGCTGAGCAAACGAGCAGTGTTGCAAACAGGTCTCCTGGCACGCACAAACACAGGAGTAGCAAAAACTCTCAAGGTAAGATGTTTTTTCCACTCCCCATTCCAACAATGTGAATGTTCACAATTCGAGTGAATTTTGGTGAAAATAATCTTACTGTTATATTGAATATGAATGGTGTTAAAAATGTATTCCACTGGTGCTAAAGCTTTTTTCATGAGTAATCTGTCTGCAAAGTCACAAATCAAAGCAAAATGCCACTCTCTCAGGAAAATCAAGGCCTGAACACGATGGCTCATGTGGAGAGGTGAATGAGGAAGGGAGGCGCCATCCATCGCCTATCACCACACCCTTGAGTTCTTGGCCGACCCGAAGATCCTCTTCTGTCCCTCCCGCTGACCGTTGCCAGCCCGCAGTACTCGGTAACTCAGAAACTTTACATATTCGTGAGGAATCGTGCAGATCTCAGCCATGATGCCAATGGTATTGTAACAGCTGGTTGAGGAAGTCATTCAGTTTTTGGGGCCTGATTATTTTTCACTTTTAGGGAAACAAACGGCTTCAATTTCAGCCTCACCACGGAAGGACAGTCATACTGCACAGCAACGAGATGCTGTGCTGCCTGGATACGGCCAGTTCCACAAGAAGGAGGAAGGGCAATCCGCAAGGTTGAGGAAGAGTGTAATTAATTATGGATCAATGACATTCTCATAAATATAATGTTTTGAGGCTACTATGAGAGGGATATTATTCGCTAACTTTCAAGTTGTAGATTGCATAAATAATTATCCTGCCTTAAAAGAAGTTGATTAACTCTTTTTATTCAACAGCTGTTTGAATTATTTGATGACATAATTTATTTATTCTCAGTCATTTGTTTTGGGATTATGGTCTCTCTTCTCTTGGCATATGTGCATACATAGAATGTTGGCCAGTTTTACCTATTTCTCAACATCTCTGGTGTTTTCTCAGCAGTACAGTTATTGGTTCACGAGTCAGTAAGTGACCACTATATTCGTTATGGGTGTGTCTGTCTGTCTGTCTGTCTGTCTGTCTGTCGAGCATAGCTCTGTGGGTTTGATCCGATTCTGATAAAATTTGGGTGGGAGGTTTATATCATGATCTAGTTGTGTTTTCCTGAGAATGGGCGTGCTGCGCCCATTATGGGCGGAGCCACGCCCAAAAAAACGTGTTTTTAGGGGGTAGCCGATTTCAAGTTACATCTTCTCCTAGGGTTTGTCGAATCTGACAGGGGTTCGGTATTTGGTTAGCCCAATGGCACCTGCATAGCCCCACGGAGCTCGATTTTTCATTTTCGTCCCAAGGTCAAGGTCACAAGGTCACGAACTTAGAAAATGTCAAAAAAATCAATAAAGTGGGCATCGAGCTCCTAGGGTTTTGAACTGTTTCGAATGAAAGTTGTTATGCAAGTAGTGCTCTTCAAGTCTACAACTTTCATCATTCGTTTTTCCCGATTCCCACCAGTTTGCCCGTGGCGCCCCTTCAAGTTTGTTTTTACGCTGATTTCATCAAAGTATGGATAATCCGAGGAATGCGAAATGCCATTAGCCTATATGACGTTATATGTTCCTGGAATGTCCCAGAGGAAGTTTTGCACCAAAGGTCATAATCCTTGACCTTTGACCTTTAAAGGCCACAAAGGTCAATTTTCAAAGTTGTGGGAATCGAACCGGGTTTTCGACCTTCGACGAACTAACTCCATAAGCTATAGCACGTATCCTGTTTCCTTATTTTAATGTCCACAACATTGTTTTGTGACCTTTAAAGGTTATGCAAAGGTCAAATTTTGAAAGTTGTTGAAGAACGAACGGTTTTGACATTTTTCAGCTAATAACCTGTCACCGTACACATCATGTTGATCATTTTTTATAACTTGGTCAAAAATTATCACATTGTCTCATCCTTGACTTCTGAACAATCTACATCGTCAAATACCTCGTGAACCATTGTCGTTTTCAGACTTGTGTGTTAAAATAGTGGGCCTTATAACTATCCCTATTAGGTAGGTAGGTTTGGTGGTCATTCTTGACCAGGTGCCACGTCTGTTTCTGATGAGAATGTTTGCCTTGTCTCAGCTAGTCCTGAACTAGTTAATGCCAGATTTGACATGACTCGACTTGTGATCATACCCTAGCTGCTTCCAAACCAGCAAGATCACTCATCAAAACCTCATGGATCATCCTGAGTTTGGGTCTATCTTTAACTAGTTCAGGTTCATGCTAGTGGAGACAAGATCATAATTCTGCATGTCCACAAGCATTTAGAATGAAATGCACTGGTTCGTTTGAGCACCGTCTTGCACAGCAAATTGATGTTCATCTCTACTCCCTTGATCTGTCTAGCCTGGAGCCAGTTGCCAGGCTGAGCATCAAGAAAAGGCTGAATTTGGCACTCAACCCATCTGCTTCTGGTATGACTGATTGATATGTATGTATACGGTTACCTGTTTCTCTCTTCTCTCTTCTTCATATACTAGAGGAATTCTCACAAAACTTTCACATTTGTGCATCATAGAATTATTTTACTATTATAATAATATTTATTATTATGATTATTATATGTGGAAGTTTTGAAGCATAATGCACCTGAATATGCTGTTTTGAAAAATAAAACTTGCTTACCGAAACGGAAACAGTGATCTTTTGCTGAGAGCCACATAACTATATTCGTATGTTTTATTTTGCCTCCGCTGGCGAAGTCGCCGGAGGCATTATGTTTTCAGGTTGTCCATATGTATGTCCGTGCTAATGTACGTATGTCCGTGCTAATTTTCTGTTTTCTCTGCAACTGCTTATCCGATTGACACGAAATTTTCACCATCGATGCGACTACTCATGTCGAATGTTTTAATAATAATGATGTCATAGGTTATTTGGTGTGGCAGCCATGTTGGAAAAAAAGAAAAAAACTTTGGACCTCTGTATCTCCGAAACCGCTCCATGGAAAAAAAAATGAAACTTGGCACATGTGAAGTATTTCCCACGGGAAATACTTCACAAATGCCAAGTGTGATTTTGTTTTTGATGTCATGGATGGCTTTGTTATGACGTCATAATTGTATACATCGAACGCTTTATCCGATCAGTATGAAAAATGTTGAGGGTCATCTCAGGCTAAAAATTGATTATGTCATCGGTCATGTGGTTTTGCCACCATATTGTTTTTAATATAAAACCTCCAAAAATCTTCTTCTCCGAAACGGCTGAACAGATTGAGGTGAAACTTTACAGGTTTGATCGCCTATCCAAGAGGAACAAAATGTTCTCTGCCTATGATGTCATCGGTCACATGGTTTGGCAGCTATGATTTTTTATTGAAGAATAAACCTTTAAAAACTTCTCCAGAATGGTTTGACAGATCGAGGGGACATTTCACCCACGTGTTCCCCAAGCCTTGGGGATACCATGGTGTTGACGAATAAGTAATAGGTCACATGATCTTGCTGCCATATTGGATTGAATGACAATCTTTTAAAAATTCTTTCTCTTGAACTGCTTCATCAATTGATGAGAAACATCGCAATTATGATCTCGTGGTCATTGGGAATATATGTTTTAAATTTCAACCTGATCGGTTGCATGGTCTAGCAGGCAGAATTATTTAATATTTTGAATCTGGGTTCTTGGTATTTATAAACTTGGTACAAGTATGTGTAATGATGTAATAACGTGGGCGGAGGCATATCTGGTGACGCCGCGACATCGAAGAGTGCTCTTCTAGTTCCCTTCTTGTTGGGAAGGGTGTTTAGGAACCAGAATGTTTCGGCAACACGATTTATAGAGTGAGCGGTATCTGACACGCTGAGCATTATTTTTCACTCCAGCTGGAGTAACGGGCAGCAAGCTCTGTGAGGACAGTATTACTGCAGCTGAAAATTCTCCACGGTTCTCCACAAAAGCCAGCCGTTCATGCACTCCGACTGGGCAGTATATCAGCTGTTTAAAAAACAAAATTGAGGCTCATGGAAGAACGAGTTGATGGTGAAAGGCAACATGGTGATAGTGGGGCTGCAGTAGAACATAAGCAAATTAA
This sequence comes from Eptatretus atami, assembly GCA_035128595.1. Taxonomy (NCBI): domain Eukaryota; kingdom Metazoa; phylum Chordata; class Myxini; order Myxiniformes; family Myxinidae; genus Eptatretus; species Eptatretus atami. The sequence continues at coordinate 117,315,817 of CM068955.1, forward strand.
GAACAAAAGAGGAAATAGGAAAGGGGAGTGGATGAAATCGAGAAACCTTGCAAGTAAGAGGGTTGGGTAAGGAGGGGTCAATGGGGGAGAAAAGATTGCAGGTATCGATGGGGAATGACATGAGATGATGTGAAGAGAGCCAAAGACGAGTGTACGTACATACCTGTGGATGAGACCATCCTGCAAGCCGATCAAAGTAACTTCGGGAGTTTGGTGAAGTTTTTCCACGTGAACAAAATACTTTGAGAATCTTTGGAAGCACAAGTCTCTGTTTGTTGAAAATTTTGAATACAAGCCAACCAGTTAATTGTCAGCCAATGTTTATCATGTGTTACTATTTTTGTTTTCCATTGGCACAGCATAAATAAGCCGGTGTGATTTAGTAAGAGATCGATCATGATATAATATAGTTTCAAAATAGTCAAAAGTGCAAAATAAATATCTTATTTACCTCTACGACAGAAGGTGAAGGTCAGATCAGGTCAGGTATGGGAGCATACACCGGAGCAGCGCGTCGCTGCATCCACTTTCTGCCGGGACTCCAGGGGCCTCCATCTGGCCATCCCCCAAGCAGATGCCTGGCCCATCCCCATCTCCTTGAGATGCTGATCAACCAGCTGCAACCACGAGGCACGTGGTTGGCCCGTTGGCCTCCTCCACTCACGAGGCCCCCTCACTGAGAGAATTTGGTGAGCAGGATCAGCGTCAGGAAAACGAGCCACATGTCCATAGAGCCACAGCTGATGCTCATGGACTATGCAGGTAACAAATCTCATTTGAGTCCCACTCTCAGCAACCACTCGTTGGACACAAAGTCGGACCAGTGATAACCAAGGTTTCTCCGAAGAGACCTGGTACCAAAGGAATTATGTCTCCATCTCAGATCCCTGGTCAGAGTCCATGCCTCACATCCGTAGAGCAAGACTGGAAGCACCAAGGACCTGAAGACTCGGACTTTGGTCCTCCTGCACAGG
>CM068955.1:117331388-117354466 GCA_035128595.1 Eptatretus atami
GGAGTAGGTCGGTCAACCGTGCAAGGTATTACGAGACCGTTAGCCTCATCTCCTCTTCTAAGCCTGTTGTTGGCTTAGTGGTAGGGTGGTGGCTTGGGATCCTAGGTCCTGAGTTCAAGCCCGTTGGCTGCTGAATTAAAATACACCAGAGGTTGACTCAGCCTGTCATCCTTCCGAGGTCGGCAAAATGAGCACCAGTGTACTGGTAAGGGGACACTGCATCAGCGGCATAGCCGCGTCCCAACCAATGATGCAACCAGCAGCCACAGGCTGCACTCAATGGAGAGATCTCCTCTTCTTTCTTGAGATTAACTCCTCTTCATTGGTGTGTGTGTGTGTGTTGGTGTGTGTGTGTGGTGTGTGTGTGTGTGTGTGTGTGTGTTCATGGCGCTGTCCTCACTGAAGTTAAGAGTGCAGAAGAATTATAGCAGGATAAGTCTGCTCTGTGTCTGCTTTAGTAAGTTGCTTGTTTGTTTGTCACACCACACATTTCTTTCTATCTCTTTCTTCTTCTTCTTCTTCTTCTTCTTCTTCTTCTTCTTTCTTTCTTCTTCTTCTTCTTTGTGTTTGCAGCTTAGCTGCCGGGTAGCTATCATTCTTCTTGAAGTCGGACTGTGTCGCTGATGTAGTGCCCCTCTACCAGTACACACTGGTACTCATTTCACTGACCTGAAGGATGACAGGCTGAGTCAACCCCCTGGTGTTAATTCAGTGGCAACGGGCTCGACTCAGGACCCTAGGATCCCAAGCCCCACCCTAACCACTAACCAACACCAGGCTCGTATATCCCTGCTTACACACAACAATAAACTACATTCACTGTGCCACATATTTTTCCTCGCCTGCCTGTTAATAAATGATTGTGGAGAAATGTTCCAGCTCGTTTTTGTCTTGTCTTTTCTTTCATTGATCCAGCATGATCCGTATCCTAGCCTAGCCGGACTTTTTCCCAACGATCCGTTCTTTTAGCCGGTACATCCTTGGCAGTGTCGCTCGGCTGCATCTGACCCGGTTCAGACAAGGCGTACTGAGGGCGTGTCCCTCGGTAATTTAGGTCATGTGATTGTAATTAGGTAACCGATTTAGACGGAGGACCCAAAGTCACGTAGTTGAGTTTATTGGCTTTCACGGTCGGTTAGTACCGCCGCGTCACGGAGTTCTCCGTGTGTGATGGCCTGCGATTCCGGGGAGTCTGGTAGGAACCAGATAGCTTCCCATATAGTGTTTTTCTCACCCAGACCCCCGGCCACAACAGTATGTATGTACGTATGTATGTATGTGTACAGCAATGTATAAGTTGCAGCAATAATTCCATATCTGCTTGTTTGTTTCCTTGCTTGCATTATATTGTAGTCCTGTATAATGACTCATTTGTATGGGTATATTGATACTTCTGGAAGCTGTCCTTTGTGTTGTGTTCAGTTACTGTGCTGAAGTACACATTTCTTTCCTGTACACTGTACCACAGGAGGTGTTGGAGGACGGCTAGATGAGTTAACCGAGAGCTTGGCTCTGTCCGCATGACCCTGAAACGATTCCATATTCTCCGCACGTCCTCCCATCCCTGATGGGTGTGATGAGCCTGCCTGGCCAGTCAACTTATACCTTGTGTGTACATTGTACTTACATTCTTCTATATGCATGTGTGGAACCATTTTTTATTCTGAGGGGGGGGAGAGATGCTTGTTTTAACAATGGGAAAGTACTTAAGATCAGGATGGTTGCAAAGTGAAGGGGTAGTAATGAGTTAACTGAAGGGATATTGGGAGGAGATTGGACTAAGGAGCAAATAGGACTTGTGGCGCAGGGAAAGAGGCTCAATTCGCCGTCTTTGCATACATGATAAAAAGATGACGCCGAATATGGCACATCTTACCTACTCTCCCCCAAAATCAGTTGTATATTATAGACTATAAGTTTGTCTCTAACACTCAGGAACTTCAGAGTGAAATATTAAAACACAATTACATGAGACAGAGTATGCTGACTTTAACAAACTGCTGGCTTTAATGTTGTATGTTATCCATTGAGAAATCTCTCGGTTCATTTAATTTGTAGATGTTACAGGCATGTTTTTTTTGTGTTTGACGTCAAACTCTAAATATAGGGTTAGGTGGATGGTATCGGTGCAAGTACATACCTTTGTAAATGCTTCATGATGGTTTATACTTTGCAGTTATACAACAGGCCTCAAATGGAGCCAATGCGGATTTAAAATGTATAATGTATGAATCGTTTTGGTTTTGGTTTTGGAGATTGAAAGCATTTTGGAGATCTTTGACCAATTGCTGGCCATTTGTAATTATTTAATGATATTCGAACAAAAGACTGTTGTGAGATCGTTGCATTTCATTTGGTCTTGTTTACATTAATAAAAACAAATTTTTTTTTTAATGAATTGGTCAATCATCCTTTCATATATAAAACTCACATGGTCTCTTAATGCATTGAATACTTGCTTAGATGTGCACATGTGTGCATTCCTGAGAGTTTCAGTAATGTTCAGCAGGTCTTGTATTCTGTGCCGTAACTCATGAACCACATGTCGAAGGTCACTTGTGCTCAACAAGGCATCGTTGCATAATATACGACTTTATTTTGGTTGATCTATTCCAGGATAACTATTTATACTTGTTCTTTATTTTACAAGTTTATAGGTCTGAAGACGACGTTTTGTTGTGATTGATGTTGTCAGTTTGCTGCATGCTCATTCACATTGGACAATCACTAATGCACGGGTAAAGCAACAGCATCGTGAAATTCAGTTAAATTTAGTTTTTCTATCAAAACATATGCTATTAGTCAACTATAAGGATTACAGTGACCGCAAAATCTAAAAAAAAAAATTGTCAAAAATGTTCCTCCTGAATGCAAAAATAATTTTCTTTTCCACTGGGTGTAGTGCTGACTTAAAGCAGAATGGAATGTTTTCTTGTCCCACAGGGCAGCAAGTTGCCTTGTGCCACAGAGCGGTTCAGTGGTGCAGTGGGTAAGCTTTTTTGCATTGTCCTCACTGCATTTTCCTGCCATATAACTGGTACCTGCCAGGATTGGTCTTAACCATGGAAACGCTCCACTTGACGGCCTGATGCTCTGTCAAGGGTATGGCCTTCGCCACACCACCACTACCTTGTCTTGAAGGAGCATCTATTTTTCTGTCCTTTGGATCATTGAGAAGTATGCATGGATATTTAATCATCAACAGTGTAGTTAAATGCATTAAAGTTTTTTGAGTGGGTAGAGAGGACATGAAAAAGTCGCATTGCTCATCAAAGTTGGACAGTTGATAACTGCAGTATTCCAAATTGAGACAGGAAAGCTGGTTGAAAAAAAGAGTGGACAGGAGGCTTTTAGGTGGAGGGGGTAGGGCTTAAAATCAGCCTTTTGTTTTTCTAAATTACATCTGTAGATGGGGCTGGAAGATGGCCTATCGTCAAACACTCACCTCTAAGCTGTCGAGCCTGGGTTTGAATCTCGCCCAGCGATAAACTGGCATCCAGTGTTTCACACTTCACAGGCAGGCGATTCATCCAATATATGTGCCGTAGTCCTTGGATGGACATTAAACTGGCCGTCACATCTGCCGGCATTAGTTGTATTAAAGATACTATGATTTGGTGAATGGATGGTGGATGTCCTTCACGTAGAGTAGGTGAGCTATCGCTGGCACACGCCAAATTCCTAATTCCTGTCCAAACTACTATTGGGAAGCAATGGCAAACCACTCGGTATAGTCCTTGTCAAGAAACTGCTTCAGCAGCACCAACACTCTGCAAAGAGTCTGATACATCATGATCTGAATCAGAGATTTGTAGATGACCTATACCAATGGGCTATTACAGTAGTAATCCATCCATTGGGATCGGACTCTGTGCAGAGCGTTGGAGCTGCCTAAGCAGTCTCCTTGGCTATTGGCACAATCCTGGACAGGTCGCCACTCCAACACAGAATACCAGCAAGCTGGCACTCATTTTGCCGACTCGGAAGGATGACAGGCAGAGTCAACCCCACCTGGTATTAGTTCAACAGAAAGGGTGATTTAACTCAGGATCCAAGGATCCCAAGCCCACCACCCTAACCATTAAGCCAACACCAGCTACGATTAATACATTGTCCCAAACGAGTTGAGAAGGCACAAGTTTACTGCTGTGAGAAACATGGTGAAACTGACGTTTGCGGCATTTAACTGTCAGAGAAAAAGTGAAGTGCAGGTCAATGATACAATGACATTGTATAAATTCACAGGAAGTCATAACTATGCACAGTCGGCCTGTTATTGTCTTCATGACTGAAATTATCGTAATAATAATAATATGAGTTCCCTACCTTCTGTTGCTTCAATATTCTCACGACTTTGTAGGGATGATGGGGTTTTGAATTATTTTATTCTACATTGATAGTTAGGAAACTTCATCAGTCGTTTCACTATTAGTTGGTAGTTGTCGATTATCGACAGCCTTCCATGGGAAAAGGGAGTGTCGCTGGCACCAACGTCACTTGTACAGATCAAAGTTTTGAATGAGTATCAAAACAGTTAAAGAGTGCATGTAACCTCGTGTAAAAGTGGACACTTGCATGTTTGAGGCCTGGGTTGAACTCTGCCATCTTCATTTTTGTTGAGGTCTCCTCGACATTTAATCGTCAACTCGTTGCTCGGTCGTTAATTTTCAATAACTCCACTGTTGTCAAACGGGTCATCCTAACCAACAACTGAATGGTTCCAGAGATTTTCATATACTGTCACCCAATTGGCACTCTTTCAGTCTTTCATCAGACTTCTTGTGGTGCTTCGCCTCAATTCATGATCTGTCTGCAATATGATGACTACTTTTACATCTGGCACAAAGGTTTTGAGTCCAGGATCTTGGCAAGGAAGTTCAAATCACATTCCTAATGCCAAGTTGTCACTAGCTCTGGGATGCCCAAAGGACTAGCTCGTTGTGAACAAACCGCATGAATGACCTGATAGCTCCATTCACGGACTGAATCCCAAATGCGTATGTCATAAGTTGATGGTGTGTCTTACAATGATTGTAAATGCCATTTTGATGCAATTGATTTAATTAATGTCATTGAAAAGCAACTTCTGCATAATGCTTATTGTCAATATATTGTTGTGTTGTGGTGTGTTGTATAGCCCAGACAGTTTCACTCGAACAGGCCCTGGCATGGAGACAACGATCAATCTCCCAGGACAACCTTGAGATCCCGCCATACAAGATGTACTCCACCTTAGGAAACCAAGCCACAAGACAGAGAAAGAGGGAAGACGACTAGAGGGACAGTCCATGGGACTGAGCAGCATGCTGACTGTGGCCCCACTGCCCTGACGCTGTGCTGCAGGAAAAAGTGGGAAAGTTGGCCCAGGATTGTGTTGGGGGAATAACCATAGTCCGTGGCGATATGATATTTTGCCACAGGCAAGATAATTTCAACCTAAAGAGCAGGAAACAGAAACGTTTTCACCAACATTATAAAATGAAAGACAGATATATTGACTCTGAAAGATAATACGTCTCCATTTTATTTTATTTCGCAGAAAATATTGGAAAGAGTGTAATAAACAGTCCATGTTGTGGTGCAGAAAGCTGGGCTCTTTCCCATTTGTCGGCCCAGTGTTTCAGCTCTGCATGTTATGCAGATCACAGTTTTCATTGATGTCAAAATAGTTGATAAGAAGGGATGCACCTCAGTGTTAGAGTGCATACTTCGCATGCATGATGTCCGGATTCAACTCCTGTCATTTCCATTTTATTTAACGTCTCCTCTTCATTTAATCATCAATAACTCAGTGCAAGGTCGGTGAACCTGTGTGTGTGTGTGTTGTTTTTTGTCTCCTCCATAACTCCAAAGCCATGAAACCTAGAAGCCTGAAACTTGCATACAAACGAAGGAGGTCCAGGTGCATGAGTGAAGTCACCTCTTTCTCCCCTCCTTACCTCATTTGCTCTCTCTCCTCCCCTCCCCTTGCCCCCTGCATCATCTTCTTCTTCTTCCCTTCCCTCCCTCCTCCTCCTCCCCCTGGTTTGCAACTCCAACTATTACTACCAGTCCCCCCCCCAGACTGGACTTACCCCTCCATACTCTCTGAGTCATCTCAGCTTGTAGTGCTCCTGTTAAAGATAGCGACTTGCCATCACTACGTTAATGACACACCCAAGGATGTAACCACTGAGAGTGTTCCTCTTACATCTTTACCCTCCTCCTGATTAACCATGGAGATTGAGCAAATGGCGAAGGCCCTGAGGAAATTGAGGACTACGATTCAGACAGTTGCTCCTCTCTGACGTCGAGCGCTTTGGCGAGGAGCTCCCCCAGATAGTAGTCTCGATGATACTTTAATCTCTATTTCTGATATCTTAGATTTTTTACAAAAAAACTATCTAAAAAGCGAGTAGATCTTAATTTTTTTTTCCCAACTTGCGTGCTTTGTCCAGAAAGCACAAATAATTGTTAAGAACCCGGAAGCGACTGCCATTCCAGCGCTTCTTGTAAAGACTGAAAAAATATATTATTAAAGCAAGAAAGCACTTGATTGCAAAACTTCTTGATTATGATTATAGCAGTTTAAATATAACGGAGAGGACGTAATCCTTTACGTAAAGTCCAAACGATGCAGCTAATTACTAATGTAAAGGTAGATATTCTCTTCAACAAAGAAACTCGGGCGACTGCGAGTGCATGCAGATTGGAGGCTGAAGTTAAGGCACTTGGTTTTTGTACACGGCCTCCGTGAGTCCGGTATTGATTTTTATATCTCTGCACGTCTTCCATCTCCTCTCTTTTTTTATAGAATTGTTCCTGGATATTTAGCTGCAATTGATTTTATATATATAACGCCAACGATTTTAATTGTCAATGTTTCTGCCCAGTGACAGTACAGTCAGGACACTTTTCTCACCGATTCCTTCACTTTCTTAATATCTCACCCCCGATACCTATTGTGTTTAGGTGGTGATTTTAATTGTCATTATATCCGTCAGAGATCGGAACAGCCTGAACCTTACCCAGCTAGTGCTCGGCCTTTGTCCACACTCTGTTACAACATGACTTGGTGATGTTTGGCGACTACAGCACGGGAACGTCCAACAAATTACTTGGTGTCGTTGCTGTTAAATAACATTTCGCTTGCAAGCTGATAAATTTTACATTAGTCTCTCCTTTTTAAATCGTGTAAGTTTACTGACATCACTCCTCTGGCTTTTCTGATCATTTTTAAATTAAAATGCGTCTTTCTTTTCTAGTCCTCAGAGGAATACTTCTTTATTGGTCTTTTAACACCTCTCTTTTAAATGATTCCTTTTTAAATCATGTTTTAAAAAATTTTGGCTTCGAATTCTGGAATCACGGAACGATTTACAAATCTTTGTTAATGGTGGGATTATATAAAAAGCACAAATCGAGTCTTCTGTCAGCATACAGGAATAACTTCACTAATGTAAAGCATGCTAGGATAAGTATTTTAAAGAAAGAAATCTCATTTTACAAGATAGCACGATTAATATTGATAAGGATGTACGATGCCAGCGGCTTTATGAGAAACAGCCGATTAGATTGTTTAATTAGAGAAGTTGCTCTCGGAGTGCTAACCAGACTTAGAGCGAAATAAAGGTCTATCGACTTCAGAAACTTGCTGTAAGACTTTTTTAACTTTGAAAAACTACAAAGTCTAATTGTTCACTGTTAAGCTTACGTTCAAGTGATGGACAAATTATCGAAGACAATGCTCAGTTGAAGTGTTTTAATTCGGGATTTTTACAAGGATGTTTTTACCAAAGAAAAGTAATGAATGAGCAATGTCTGATTTTACCAAATCTACCACAATGAAGAATCGCAACAACACTCTTTTAGAACAAGATTTTACTGTAGATGAACTTTTAATAGCTCTTAATGACCTTCATGATCATAAAGCACCTGGCTTTGATGGTTTACCTGTTGAATTATTGAAAACATTTTGGGATTTGTTGGACCAACATTTTTAGATGTTTTTAAGTTTATGTTTACAAGATATCTCTCTCTTTTTTGTGACTGTGTCGCTGATGTAGTGCCCCTCTACCAGTACACACTGGTACTCATTTCACTGACCTCGGAAGGATGACAGGCTGAGTCAACCCCCTGGTGTTAATTCAGTGGCCAACGGGGCTCGACTCAGGACCCTAGGATCCCAAGCCCCCACCCTAACCACTAACCCAACACCAGGCTCGTATATCCCTGCTTACACACAACAATAAACTACATTCACTGTGCCACATATTTTTTCCTCGCCTGCCTGTTAATAAATGATTGTGGAGAAATGTTCCCAGCTCGTTTTTGTCTTGTCTTTTCTTTCATTGATCCAGCATGATCCGTATCCTCGCCTAGCCGGGACTTTATTCCCAACGATCCGTTCTTTTAGCCGGTACATCCTTGGCAGTGTCGCTCGGCTGCATCTGACCCGGTTCAGACAAGGCGTACTGAGGGCGTGTCCCTCGGTAATTAGGTCATGTGATTGTAATTAGGTAACCGATTTAGACGGAGGACCCAAAGTCACGTGGTTGAGTTATTGGCTTTCACGGTCGGTTAGTGACCAGCCGCGTCACGGAGTTCTCCGTGTGTGATGGCCTGCGATTCCGGGGAGTCTGGTAGGAACCAGATAGCTTCCCATATAGTGTTTTTCTCACCCAGACCCCCGGCCACAACAGTATGTATGTATGTATGTATGTATGTATGTGTACAGCAATGTATAAGTTGCAGCAATAATTCCATATCTGCTTGTTTGTTTCCTTGCTTGCATTTATATTGTAGTCCTGTATAATGACTCATTTGTATTGGTATATTGATACTTCTGGAAGCTGTCCTTTGTGTTGTGTTCAGTTACTGTGCTGAAGTACACATTTCTTTCCTGTACACTGTACCACAGGAGGTGTTGGAGGAACGGCTAGATGAAGTTAACCGAGAGCTTGGCTCTGTCCGCATGACCCTGAAACGATTCCATATTCTCCGCACGTCCTCCCATCCCTGATGGGTGTGATGAGCCTGCCTGGCCAGTCAACTTATACCTTGTGTGTACATTGTACTTACATTCTTCTATATGCATGTGTGGGAACCATTTTTTTATTTTGAGATTGGGGGGGGAGGAGGGGTGATGCTTGTTTTAACAATGGGGAAAGTACTTAAGATCAGGATGGTTGCAAAGTGAAGGGGTAGTAATGAGTTAACTGAAGGGATATTGGGAGGAGATTGGACTAAGGAGCAAATAGGACTTGTGGCGTCAGGGAAAGAGGCTCAAATTCTGCCGTCTTTGCATACATGATAAAAAGATGATGCCGAATATGGCACATCTTACCTACTCTCCCCCAAAATCAGTTGTATATTATAGGACTATAAATTTGTCTCTAACACTCAGGAAACTTCAGAGTGAAATATTAAAACACAATTACATGAGACAGAGTATGCTGACTTTAACAAACTGCTGGCTTTAATGTTGTATGTTATCCATTGAGAAATCTCTCGGGTTCATTTAATTTGTAGATGTTACAGGCATGTTTTTTTGTGTTTGACGTCAAACTCTAAATATAGGGTTAAGGTGGATGGTATCGGGTGCAAGTACATACCTTTGTAAATGCTTCATGATGGTTTATACTTTGCAGTTATACAACAGGCCTCAAATGGAGCCAATGCGGATTTAAAATGTATAATGTATGAATCGTTTTGGTTTTGGTTTTGGAGATTGAAAGCATTTTGGAGATCTTTGACCAATTGCTGGCCATTTGTAATTTATTTAATGATATTCGAACAAAATGACTGTTGTGAGATCGTTGCATTTCATTTGGTCTTGTTTACATTAATAAAAACAAAATTTTTTTTTGAATGAATTGGTCAATCATCCTTTCATATATAAAACTCACATGGTCTCTTAATGCATTGAATACTTGCTTAGATGTGCACATGTGTGCATTCCTGAGAGTTTCAGTCAATGTTCAGCAGGCCTTGTATTCTGTGCCGTTAACTCATGAACCACATGTCGAAGGTCACTTGTGCTCAACAAGGCATCGCTTGCATAATATACGACTTTATTTTGGTTGATCTATTCCAGGATAACTATTTTATACTTGTTCTTTATTTTACAAGTTTATAGGTCTGGAAGACGACGTTTTTGTTGTGATTGATGTTGTCAGTTTGCTGCATGCTCATTCACATTGGACAATCACTAATGCACGGTAAAAGCAACAGCATCGTGGAAATTCAGTTAAATTTAGTTTTTCTATCAAAATCATATGCTATTAGTCAACTATAAGGATTTACAGTGACTGCAAAATCTAAAAAAAAAATTGTCAAAAATGTTCCTCCTGAATGCAAAAATAATTTTCTTTTCCACTGGGGTGTAGTGCTGGACTTAAAGCAGAATGGAATGGTGTTCTTGTCCCACAGGGCAGCAAGTTGCCTTGTGCCACAGAGCGGTTCAGTGGTGCAGTGGGTAAGCTTTTTTGCATTGTCCTCACTGCATTTTCCTGCCATATAACTGGTACCTGCCCAGGATTGGTTCTTAGCCATGGAAACGCTCCACTTGAACGGCCTGATGCTCTGTCAAGGGTATGGGCCTTCGCCACCACCACTACCTTGTCTTGAAGGAGCATCTATTTTTCTGTCCTTTTGGATCATTTGAGAAGTATGCATGGATATTTAATCATCAACAGTGTAGTTAAATGCATTAAAGTTTTTGAGTGGGTAGAGAGGACATGAAAAAGTCGCATTGCTCATCAAAGTTGGACGGTTGATAACTGCAGTATTCCAAATTGAGACAGGAAAGCTGGTTGAAAAAAGATGAGACAGGAGGGCTTTTAGGGGGGAGGGGGTAGGGGCTTAAAATCAGCCTTTTGTTTTTCTAAATTACATCTGTAGATGGGGCTGGAAGATGGCCTATCGGTACAAACACTCACCTCTAAGCTGTCGAGCCTGGGTTTGAATCTCGGCCCAGCGATAAACTGGCATCCCAGTGTTTCACACTTCACAGGCAGGGCGATTCATCAATATATGTGCCGTAGTCCCTTGGATGGACATTAAACTGGCCGTCACATCTGCCGGCATTAGTTGTATTTTAAAGATACTATGATTTGGTGAATGGATGGTGGATGTCCTTCACGTAGAGTAGGTGAGCTATCGCTGGCACCATCGCCAAATTCCTAATTCCTGTCCAAACTACTATTGGGAAGGCAATGGCAAACCACTCGGTATAGTCCTTGTCAAGAAACTGCTTCAGCAGCACCAACACTCTGCAAAGAGTCTGATACATCATGATCTGAATCAGAGATTTGTAGATGACCTATACCAATGGGCTATTACAGTAGTAATCCATCCATTGGGATCGGACTCTGTGCAGAGCGTTGGAGCTGCCTAAGCAGTCTCCTTGGCTATTGGGCACAATCCTGGACAGGTCGCCACTCCAACACAGAATACCAGCAAGCTGGCACTCATTTTGCCAACCTCGGAAGGTTGACAGGCAGAGTCAACCCCACCTGGTATTAGTTCAACAGAAAGGGTGATTTGAACTCAGGATCCAAGGATCCCAAGCCCACCACCCTAACCATTAAGCCAAAACCAGGCATACAGTAGTAATACATTGTCCCAAACGAGTTGAGAAGGCACAAGTTTACTGCTGTGAGAAACATGGTGAAACTGACGTTTGCGGCATTTAACTGTCAGAGAAAAAGTGAAGTGCAGGTCAATGGATACAATTGACCATTGTATAAATTCACAGGAAGTCATAACTATGCACAGTCGGCCTGTTATTGTCTTCAGGACTGAAATTATCGTAATAATAATAATATGAGTTCCCTTACCTTCTGTTGCTTCAATATTCTCACGACTTTGTAGGGATGATGGGGTTTTGAATTATTTTATTCTACCATTGAATTAGTTAGGAAACTTCATCAGTCAAGTTTCAACTATTAGTTGGTAGTTGTCGATTATCGACAGCCTTCCATGGGAAAAGGGAGGTGTCGCTCGGCACCAACGTCACTTGTACAGATCAAAGTTTTGAATGAGGTATCAAAACAGTTAAAGAGTGCATGTAACCTCGTGTAAAGTGGACACTTGCATGTTTGAGGCCCTGGGTTGAACTCCTGCCATCTTCATTTTTGTTGAGGTCTCCTCGACATTTAATCGTCAACTCGTTGCTAGGTCCGTTAATTTTCAATAACTCCACTGTTGTCAAACGGGTCATCCTAACCAACAACTGAATGGGTTCCAGAGATTTTCATATACCTGTCACCCAATTGGCACTCTTTCAGTCTTTCATCAACTTCTTGTGGTGCTTCGCCTCAATTCATGATCTGTCTGCAATATGATGACTACTTTTACATCTGGCACAAAGGTTTTGAGTCCCAGGATCTTGGCAAGGAAGTTCAAATCACATTCCTAATGCCAAGTTGTCACTAGCTCTGGGGATGCCCAAAGGACTAGCTCGTTGTGAACAAACCGCATGAATGACCTGATAGCTCCATTCACCGGACTGAATCCCAAAATGCGTGTCATAAGTTGATGGTGTGTCTTACAATGATTGTAAATGCCATTTTGATGCAATTGATTTAATTTAAAATGTCATTGAAAAAGCAACTTCCTTTGCATAATGCTTATTGTCAATATATTGCTTGTGTTGGTTGTTGTTGTATAGCCCCAGACAGTTCACTCGAGCAGGCCCGTGGCATGGAGACAACTGATCAATCTCCCAGGAGCAACCTTGAGATCCCGCACATACAAGATGGTATACTCCCACCTTTGGGAAACCAAGGCCACAAGACAGAGAAAGAGGGAAGACAGACTAGAGGGACAGTCCATGGGGACTGAGCAGCATGCTGACTGTGGCCCCACTGCCCTGACGTCTGTGCTGCAGGAAAAAGTGGGAAAGTTGGCCCAGGATTGTGTTGGGGGAATAACCATAGGTCCGTAGAGAATAGGTCCGTGGCGATATGATATTTTTGCCACAGGGCAAGATAATTTCAACCTAAAGAGCAGGAAAACAGAAAACGTTTTCACCAACATTATAAAATGAAAAGACAAGAATTATTGACTCTGAAAGATAATACGTCTCCATTTTATTTTATTTCGCAGAAAATATTGGAAAGAGTTGTAATAAACAGTCCATGTTGTGGTGCAGAAAGCTGGGCTCTTTCCCATTTGTCGCCCCAGTGTTTCAGCTCTGCATGTTATGCAGATCACAGTTTTCATTGAGGTGTCAAAAATAGTTGATAAGAAGGGATGCACCTCAGTGTTAGAGTGCATACTTCGCATGCATGATGTCCGGACTTCAACTCCTGTCATTTCCATTTTATTTAACGTCTCCTCTTCATTTAATCATCAATAACTCAGTGCAAGGTCGGTGAACCTATACGTGTGTGTGTTTTTTTGTCTCCTCCATAACTCCAAAGCCATGAAACCTAGAAGCCTGAAACTTTGCATACAAACGAAGGGAGGTCCAAGGAAGTGCATGAGTGAAGTCCACCTCTTTCTCCCCCTCCTTACCTCATTTGCTCTTCTCTCCCTCCCCCTCCCCTTGCCCCTCCTGCATCATCTTCTTCTTCCTTCCCTTCCCCTCCCCCCCTCCTCTCCCTCCCTGGTTTGCAACCTCCAACTATTACTACCAGTCCCCCCCAGACTGGACTTACCCCCTCCATACTCTCTGAGTCATCTCAGCCTTGTAGTGCTCCTGTTAAAGATAGCGACATTGCCATCACTATCGTTAATGACACACCCAAGGATGTAACCACTGAGAGTGTTCCTCTTACATCTTTAGCCCTCCTCCTGAATTAACCATGGAGATTGAGCAAATGGGCGAAGGCCCTGAGGAAATGGAGGACTACGATTCAGACGGTTGCTCCTCTCTGACGTCGAGCGCTTTTGGCGAGGAGCTCCCCCAGATAGTAGTCTCGATGATACTTTAATCTCTATTTCTGATATCTTAGATTTTTTTATAAAAAACTACTCTAAAAAAGCACAAATAATTGTTAAGAACCTGGAAGCGACTGCCATTTCCAGCGCTTCTTGTAAAAGACTGAAAAAATATATTATTAAAGCAAGAAAGCACTTGATTGCATAAAACTTCTTGATTATGATTATAGCAAGTTTAAATATAAACGGAGGACGTAATCCTTTACGTAAAGTCCAAACGATGCAGCTAATTACTAATGTAAAGGTAGATATTCTTCTTCAACAAGAAACTCGGCGACTGCGAGTTGCATGGCAGATTGGAGGCTGAAGTTGAAAGGCACTTGGTTTTTTTAGTAACACGGCCTCCGTGAGTGCCGGTATTGATTTTTATATCTCTGCACGTCTTTCCATCTCCTCTCTTGTTTTTTAAAGAAATTGTTCCTGGATATTAGCTGCAATTGATTTTATATATATAACCGCCAACGGATTTTAATTGTCAATGTTTCTGCCCCAAGTGACAGTACAGTCAGGACAGCTTTCTTCACCGATTCCTTCACTTTTCTTAATCATCTCACCCCCGATACCTATTGTGTTTAGGTGGTGATTTAATTGTACATTATATCCAGTCAGAGATCGGAACAGCCCTGAACCTCCCCCAGCTAATGCTCGGCCTTTGTCCACACTCTTGTTACAACATGATCTTGGTGATGTTGGGCGACTACAGCACGGGAACGTCCAACAATTTACTTGGTGTCGTTGCTTGTTAAATAACATTTCGCTTGCAAGGCTTGATAAATTTTACATTAGTCTCTCCTTTTTAAATCGTGTAAGTTTTACTGACATCACTCCCTCTGGCTTTTCTGATCATTTTTAAATTAAAATGCGTCTTTCTTTTCCTAGTCCTCAGAGGAATACTTCTTATTGGTCTTTTAACACCTCTCTTTTAAATGATTCCTTTTTTAAATCATGTTTTAAAAAATTTTGGCTTCGAATTCTGGAATCACGGACGATTTCACAAATCTTTGTTAATGGTGGGATTATATAAAAGCACAAATCCGAGTCTTCTGTCAGCAATACAGGAATAACTTCACTAATGTAAAGCAAGCTAGGATAAGTATTTTAAAGAAAGAAATCCTCATTTTACAAGTAGCACGATTAATATTGATAAGGATGTACGATGCCAGCGGCTTTATGAGAAACAAGCCCGATTGAATTGTTTAATTAGAGAAGTTGCTCTCGGAGTGCTAACCAGACTTAGAGTGAAAGGTCTATCGACTTCAGAAACTTGCTGTAAAGACTTTTTTAACTTTGAAAAAACTACAAAGTCTAATTGTTCACTGTTAAGCTTACGTTCAAGTGATGGACAAATTATCGAAGACAATGCTCAGTTGAAGTGTTTTATTCGGGATTTTTACAAGGATGTTTTTACCCAAAGAAAAGTAATGAATGAGCAATGTTGATTTTACCCAAAATCTACCACAATTGGAAGAATCGCAACAACACTCTTTAGAACAAGATTTACTGTAGATGGACTTTTAATAGCTCTTAATGACCTTCATGATCATAAAGCACCTGGCTTTGATGGTTTACCTGTTGAATTTTATGAAACATTTTGGGATTTGCTTGGACCAACATTTTTAGATGTTTTTAAGTTTAGTTTACAAGATGGTTTGTTACCTTTAAGTTGTCGTGTGCCTTATCCCAAGAAAGGAGATCTCCAGACCTTGCAGAAAAACAGACCTGGGTGCAAGAAGTACTTAAGTCACATTTTTGAAAAAAATGAGCTGGCACCAGTACTATAATCTATAATGGCCAGAGCATCATTTGATACCAAAAAATTCCGAAAATAAGTACTCAAGTCCTGTATATTGGTATATGGTCATTGTTGAATTCACTAAAATGTAGTGCAAGAAATACCCAAGTCCATAATGTTTGAGCAATAAGTTCCTAAGTCCATGACTATCCAATCAAAATGCTAGTATGTGTCACGTGACAAGCTATGATGGCGACCATGGAGGCTGGACAGCATGGTGTGAATGAGGATAACCCTGATAACAGGCATGACAGGGGCAAAAAACGTAAAAGAAACCCTGGAGACTTGGCTAGAAAGAGAATGAAGGATGCCAAAGCATCAGTATGTAGTTTCTATGCATTATACTTTGCTGGCACCAAAGTTAGGTTTTCTTTTATTTAGGACATTAATTTCCGATTTAACTGAGTAATTTTGGACTTAACTGGGTAATATTGTAGTTAACTGAATATTTCTGCATAAAATTAAACCACGAAAGGCAAGGAGACAGAGTAAAAATTACTGTTTGGCAATCAAAATGAGCAATAAAGGGCTTTGTGTGTTAAAAGTACCCAAGTCCAGCCATTTTGTCGCAAAAAGTACCTAAGTCCAGGTATTTAGCCACAAAAAGTACTTAAGTCCAAAACTAATTTTCTCATTTTCTTCGTAATAAAGGATTATTTTTCCACAAAAAAGGGTTTGTCTGCTCTGTGTAGCCCCTGGAACAGCAACAGGCTCCATCGTGTGCCACCTTTAAAAAAAAGTATCTGCAGCATGTTTTGAAAACTTTGATCCTCAATATCTCAAAAGTGTTATTTTGTGACTGAAGTACTTATTGCACTCAGTCTTTTATTGGAGGCCTATTTCTCTGCTTTGTGCGGATTACAAAATCTTTTCCAAGGCCCTTGTAAATCGTATAAAGCCTTTTCTTAGCTTTTTAATTCATTTTGATCAATCTTTTGTATTCCAAACTGGTCTATCATGATAACATTTTTTTAAATCGGGACTTGTGGGATGTCTGTGCTCTTCAAAGCAGAATGCTGGCTTGTTTTTACTTGACCAAGAGAAAGCTTTCGATCCTATTAGCCATGAATATGTATTTTACACCTTAAAAGAGTTTGGTTTTGGGGCAACTTTTATATCCCATGTCTCATTGTTGTATAATCATGTTTTTAGCATCATTAAAGTTAATAATAGCCTGTGTGCACCATTGATGGTTGGAAGAGGAGTCCGTCAAGGGTGTCCGTTATCGGGCAGTCTCTAGTCCCTCTGTATTGAACCCCTCCTTATTCGCCTTTGTGCTAGTCTACCAGGCTTTCCTGTGATGCCAACTGAAAGGCCAATTGTTATCTCAGCATATGCCGATGATGTGTGTGTCGTGGTTTGTAATAGTGATGATGTCACCATATTATAAATGACTTGGAAAAGTTATCTTCGACTTGCACAACTACAATAAATTGGAGCAAATGTAAAGCTCTATGGATTGGCCATACCCCGGCTGTTGGTTTGCCTCATCTTCCCAGAAATTGCAGTGGGAGAAGGAAGGCATCCGCTATCTCAGCGTGTACATTGGCACCCCAGCTTTTATGGCTAAGAACTGGTTAAATACAGTTAACAAAATTGATTATAGACAAGAGAAGTGGAGAGGAATATTACTTACCTTGTCATACAGAGGTCGTGCCCTCGTGATCAATAACCTGTTGGCTTCCTTGTGGCACAAAATGATTGCCCTGCACCCTCCTGAAGCATTGCTGCTGACAATCCAGAAACATCTGCTTGATTTTTTTCTGTGGGTGGCAAACATTGGGTCAAGCCTGAAGTCCTTTACCTTTCATTGGCAGATGGTGGTCATGGTCTTATTGACATTCTCAGCCGACTGATGGCCTTTCGAGTCGCCACTGTCCACCGCTTTCTTTTTTTGCATCACTGCCATGGCGCCCCACTGCTAACCATTTGCTGAAAATGGCTGGCATGCTCGACTTCAAATCAGGAACTTTTTCTCATGGACTTGCAACATGTGAACATCTCCATTGCCTTTGTTTTACCAAGACCTGTTGCAAGACTGGCAGCCTCTTGTAGTGCACCGAGATATGGCTCACTACAACATCAACAACTTTCTCGATAAGCCTATCTTCTACAATGCACTTTTTCCGAACATACCTCGATCACGTGCTTACATACAATTCTTTATAAACTCCGGTATACGTCTCATACGAGATCTGTGGACGAGAACAAAACATGGCACTCAGTCGGGCATATTGCGACTACCGTTGGAATGCGCTCTTTAAGAACTGTTTCCCAGCTCGTCCAGGAGGTTCTGCGTACCTCCAGAAGTTTGGGACTCCATTTTGATACCACCAACGCTGTCCCTGCAATCCATGCCCCTTCTTTCCGCAGTTGCGTATAACATCACTGGCATTAACAGAAACTGTGATCCTGTCTTCCTCTCCACTTCCTAGTGTTGCTAAAAAGTGCCTGTACCACTTTTGCGTCACCATACGGCATGCTAATGTGTGCAACGATAGTTTTGGATCCCGATGGAAGGGGATATTGCCTCCGGGGTCCTCCCTGTGCCCACAATGGACTGCCATGTATGTCCCACCGATTGTAAAACGGACTGGTGATATCTCTTGGAGAATTGTACATATGATTTTACCTACAAATGTTTTATTACATCATTTTAATGTTTTAAATTCTGTTTCGTGCCCCTTTTGTATGGCCTCTGAAGGTTTATACCATGCCTATGTTGACTGTGTAAGACTGACCCCACTTTTTACCTTTTTATCACAATTGTGCTGTCATATGAAAATTGTATTTTCTTTACGTACTTTTATTTTGGATTTCCGTTAAATTCCAAAAGTCATGTTGAATCTGCTCTCGCCAATTTTATAATAGCTGAAGGGAAATTAGCAATCTATAAAACAAGGAAAGCCAAACTTCTTGCAAACCCTGATGCCGATTACAATGTTTTAACTGTTTTTAAGGCCCTTGCCGTGGCCAGATTACGTGCAGAATATTATTTCAACCAAAATCTTAATAATCTTGAAATGTTTAAGCATAAATGGTGTCACAGGAATGCTTTGTGCAAAGTAGACCACAATGATCTTATCATTTCATTTTAACTGTGTACCTGACCTTTTTATTATGTCTTGTTTTGTATGTTTATGTGTAACTGTTTTTTTCTAGGCTGATATGAATATAGGTATACAAAAGTCAAAGTCTCTCTCTCTGTCTCCGGACGTGTCCGGATGGTGCTTCTGTCTGGGCGGTGTTTGTGTCCAGGTGGTGTTTATGGTCAAGGCAGTGTTTGTCTCCAGATGGAGTTTGTGTCCGGGCATTGTTTATCTCTGGACAGAGTGTCTCCGGCAGTGTTTGGCTCCTTGCTCCCCCACCCCTCCTCGCTCCTCTCCCTCCTCTCTCCCTCCCTCCTCTCTCCCCTCCTCTCTCTCCCCTCCCTCCTCTCTCCCTCCCTCCTCTCTCCCTCCTCCTCCTCCTCTCCTCCTCCTCTCTCCCTCCCTCCTCTCTCTTTTTCTCTCCATAATCCCTTCTCTCCCCCCACCCCTCTATCTCTCCCTTCCCTCTCCTTTTCTTCCCCCCACCCCTTTAGTATTCCCATCAACAAAGTGACGGGTGGTATTTGCTAGTTTTAATGCACTGTTATCAATTGGGTCATCCGAACCAACAATTGAATGGGCTCCCGAGGTTTTCATTGTCATGACACACAATGTTCAATGGCACTCCTTCAATCTTGATCAGCCCCTGTGGTCCTTCTCCTTTGTTCGTGATCTGCCTGCAATGTGAAAACGCTTAGGTCTGGCGCAAGTCTTCGAGTCCTAGAATCTTGGCAAGGAAGTCCAAATCCCACCACTCAGGCCAATTTGTCACAAGTTTCTGGGGATATCCAATGGTCCAAAAAAACAGCTCATTGTGAACATGTGGAATAAAGAATCAGCACTGGCCTGAATCCCATCATGCGCATGTCATAAATTGATGGCGTGTCTTACATTGACTGGAAATGCCATTTTGATGCAATTGAATGAATTAAAAACGTGATTGTAAGAGCACTTTTCCATTGCATCATGTGTCTTGTAAATGCATTGCTTTGCTTAACTGTGATATGACAAAAGCATTGTGGAAATGTGAGAATAGCTCCATGGCTGTTGAATGGAAAACAAATACTTGATGACAACAAGATGTACCTCACAGTCATCACTTGAGAAAATAGTATATTTCTGGAAGCTTTATCGGCAGGAAAGTGGTTGAAGAATAAAAATATGTTTATGTATTTGTTCAATATGATATTTTGGCCACAGGGCAAGATAATTACAATGTAAAAAGCAGGAAAACAGAGGAAATCTTCGACACCCCAAATGGCAGATAAGCGCTTGCTGCCGTCTGGGCGGAGATGATACTAGTCTAATAATATTTTTTTATAAAGCATTGCAGTGAAGTCTGATCCAAATAATTTTAAAGCAATATATGTATTTGTATATTGTAATCAGTAAAAAAAATAGTGTGGTAGATAAAAACATTAGGAAATAACTTGCACCAAAAAACTTTAACATTTTCACGCTGACGCTGACGACGCTGACGCTCACGCCGGGGGTATCGCTATAGCTCTCTGTTCTTCGAACAGGCAAGCTAAAAATGAAAAGAAAAGAACTATTGACTGTGAAAGATAATACTTATTTCTCCATTTTTTTTGTTTGTATTTCACAGAAAATGGTGGGAAAAGGTGTAATAACAGTGCATATCATCGTGCGAAACCTCTCCCATCGGCCGGCCCAGTGCTTCACTGCTGCATCTTTGTACAGATCAGTTTTCACTGAGGTGTCAAAACCTGCTGAAAAGAGAGGTGTAGCTCAGTGCTGGAGTGCATTGATTGCATGTGTGAGGTCTCGGGTTCAACTCCTGTCATTTCCATTTTCTTTGACGTCTCCTCTCCAATTTATTCGTTAATTACTCATTGCAAGGTCAATTAATTTTAAATAATTCCCCTGTTGTCAATTGACTCATCCGAAGCAACAATTCAAGGGGCTCCCGAAATTTTCATTGAGATGGCACGCACTGTTTATTGGCACTCTTTCAAACTTTATCAGCTACTTGTGGTCCTTCTCCTTTGTTCGTAATCTGTTTGCAAGATGACCACGACTCTTCAGCCCAGTTCAAATGTTTGCATCCAAGGATATTGGCGAGGAAATTCAAATCCCACTCCCAAAGTAAAGTTGTCACAAGTTCTGGGGATATCCAATGGTCCCAAAGATCACCTCGTTAACATGTGGGATGAAGAATCAGCACCGGCCTGAATCCCATCATGTCCTTGTCATAAATTGGTGGTGTGTCTTGCAATGACTGGAAATTCCATTTTGATGCAAATGATGATTTCAAACTAGGTCCATCAGGAACATGCAGTACGTGTTGATCAGGAGTGTGTTGAAGGTAAAATACATTATTAAAACAAGATGTCATCACCTGAGAAAATTGTATATTTCTGGAAGCTTTGTCAGCAGGAAAGTGGTTCAACAATAAAAAATCTCTTGTTTTTGTAATTGTTTAATATGATATTGTTACATTATCGGGGGTGGGGAGGCAGATATGACCCGACGACAGATCGAAATGTAGAGACTAGGATGGCCTGTGTTTGGGTAGTTCGCCAATCTTGATGTATGTAATAAGCAAGGAAATGTAGCTGAAGGATTGTCTTGTTTGAATGTGCACCATATGGAATTAGGGAAGGGATTAAGGTTAAGGAATCGTATATGCGACCTTTTCTAATCCCCCTGGGTGAGGCACCGGTGTGATGCTTTGGGGGCGGCGTTTTGAGAGACGGGCGTCGTGCTGAGAGGAGTAGCTTTGGAGGAATGGCGTCCTCGGAAAGAGAGAGGGGAGGAGCTTGGATAGACTCATGAGGGGTAGTGTTTAGCAAGAGAGTGAGAGGAGGAGTTTCTGAGGTTCCGGTTCTGCGGTTCTCGAGAGAGTTGTGTAATGTCAGTCACGACATTTGTCGGAAAGTAAAGATCTACGATACCATTAATTTTCTGAGCGGATGTTCTGGGCGGAGCTCAGAACGGATGTAGATGCATTTTGGGAAGCCAAAAGCTTCGGCTCTCTTCGAAGCTTATATCACTCTGCAAAGTTTACATCTTGTTGTAAAGCTTGTACTGTGTTGCGAGGTTCATGTTGAGCCACGAGGCCATTGGTGTGACCAGGTCCATTCTACTTTTTATCTACATACAAGCGCTACTCGTTAAGGAGGATTAAAGTGGTCGGTATATCTCTCTATCTAGCTGATTGTAAGACTTCACGTCGTAAGAAAGATTGGAATGTATTTTGGTTTGCACGTCACGTACATTCATGCCATTTGAGGTCTGTTTCCTGTTCGTTTGATTCATTGTATTTGATTTATAGTGGAACTGTAATGCATTTCTGAAGTATTATTACAAAACAACATTCCTTTACAGTTTCATGGAGCTTTCACGGAGCTTTCACGGAGCTCTTAGGAGCTTTACGAAGCGATTAAAGAACTTTCTCGAAACTTCTTTGGGAATAAGTAAACGGCCGAAGATTTCTGTATGAACAATACTTGTGTCTATGTCTGCGTATGACATCCAACGAACCTGCGATACTACGACCACGAAACCCCGGTGGAAGAAATGAACTCGATTTCCACTCATGTTCAGCATACAAAGGAGAATTTTAATAACATTACGTGCGTGCGCACATTCGGGAGAAATATCCATCAATAAAACTCTCCAAGAAAAATCCTTAACCCAAGTCTTATGATATCGAGTTGGGGGAGATGATTGAACAAACAGGATAAAAAGAGAAATAGTCTTTTCATCTGGGAAAGAGTAACTATTCCCATAGTTTGAAATCAAAATAACTGTTTCTGCTACCGGGGATGGGTTGGAACAGAGTCTAAACAATATTGCTTCCAGTATGGAAGGTCCAAGTACAACCAACAAGAAAAGACAACTACAGCCCTTCAAGGTCCCACAGTGTTTGGAGGTACAGAGAGTTGTCACAGATCAAGGGAGTGAATCATTACTTCGGCACGTTCTCAGCACTGATAAAGATCAACATTGCATTCTGACATTCTCACTAGCGCTGCTCGCAGGACCTCAGCAGCTTTTACAATGCGTCGACACAAAAGTGATGCATTATTATTCATTAATTTGTGAACTAAATATGAAATATCTAAAGTTATATTTCATCGTGTACTAATTGATGCGCAGTAGTTAAGTCTTCTTGGAACTTATTGCAACATTTCCAAGTTGTCACATAGTTTTATTTGGTAGTTGTTTTGAACTTGTAATCATTTGTTTAAATTGTAAATGAGTACAGGTGAAGAACCACTCATCATGTTTGATGTAAGTCGTGATGT
>CM068955.1:117374828-117385201 GCA_035128595.1 Eptatretus atami
CCTTTTCTGTAGGGGGTGTTGAACGAATTTCCTTATTTGGCCTCATATGAGAAATGGCTGCTGGACTACAGTAACCATCTCCGATTTTGGAAATTCTTCCTGGTTGTTTCACAACCCAGAGTTTTCATCAGCTCTTCGTGAAACTAGTTGTTTCACAGCCTACAGTTTTCATCAAAACTTCCTGAAACTTGGCATATATATGTCTTCTTTATGCATGTCATAATTGCAGATGTTGAATCGCTACATTATCAGTATGAAAGTTTTGTGTGTCATCTCGGCATAGAAATGGTCCACACAAAATAATTGATTTGACAAAATCCGGTCAGTGATTCGTCAGCCACCATTATCCCTTGTTTTTATACCTTCAAAAATCCCTTCTCTAATGCGAAAAGATTATGAGGCTATAAACTTTACAAGCATGATCGCCTATCCATGAGGAACAAAAGTTCACAATTTGACATCACAAGCCACATGTTTGCAGCAATATTGATTACCCAAAAACCTATAAAAAAAAAATATTCTCCAGAACGATAATTTAATCAGGGAAAACTTCACAAAAAATATTCCCCAAGCCGAGGTTACATGTTTTTTAAAGAATAATTGAGCGGTTCCATGTTTGGCAGCCATCTTGGATTTAAGGAAAAATATTAAATTTGATTGTATCTGCAAAACCGCTTTATCAATTCGACATGAAACTTCATACATGATCGATTGAAGTTGAATCAATTTTAAATTTTCAACTTAATTGACACAGATCTGGCAAGCCAGAATATATTTTTAATCTTGGTTCTTTTGATTTTTAGATCCTCGATGGAGGAGTCTCGAAGTCTTACTACGTTGTTGTTCTTCTGACTTTTTAGATCCTCTGAGGATCCTGCTAAGTCTTACTCACGTTGTTTTCTTCATCTTCTTCTTCTGGACTTTTAGATCCTGTGGAGATCTCATAAGCTTACTCACGTGTTGTTTTGTACTTTTTGTTCACAGTGTTTCACAGCCTATTGCTCGTGACTCTTGAAGGGAATACAAATACTGGACTCAAACAAGATGGATCTCACAATCCTCATTTGAGAAAATCGGTTATTTCTGGAAAATTTTTGAACAGGAAAAATGCTCAAGAATAATATAAAAGTGTAAGTGATGTCATTGCTCAAGATCATGTTTTCCACATCATGGAAGATCATCCGATCTGTTGAGCAGGAAAAAAGAAAACATTTTCACTGAGATGATAAAATGAAAAGACAAGAATTCTTGTTTTTTGAAAGATTTTACTTATTTTTCTGTTATATTTTTTGAAATTGCTCCGTTACTCTTGAAGGGAACATAAATACTGGAGAAAACAAGATGTTTCTCACGTCCTCATTTGCAGAAATTGTTTATTCTGGAGACTTTTTTTTTCAGGAAAGAGGTCAAGAATAATATCGAAAAAAATTGTGTTGATGTCAGTGATCAAAATCAATATAAACTTTGCAACTCATGAAGATACACCAACTGATGAGCAGGAAAAAAAGAAAAACATTTACTGAGATGATAAAAATGGAAAAGAGAGGGGAATTTCTTGTTTCTGAAAGATTTTTATATCTGTATATATTTTTCACAGAAAATGGGGCAAATGTCGTAACAGTTCGTTTGTTGTTCAGAACTGTGGTGGCCCTCCTTCAGTCAAGTCAATATTTTAGCTCTGTATCGCATGCAGATTCAGTTTGCTGCACATAACAAAATATTCAAAGAAGTGGATTCGCTCCAATGTGGAGTGTGGCTGATGCATGTGTGAGGCCCTGGATTCAACTTCCAGCGTTTCCATGTTTTCTTATGGTCATCTTCTCACAGTTTTGTCGAAACAACTCGTCATTGGGGAAATCTTTTTGAAATAATTCTGCTTTTGTCATTGGTGAGTGTGAACAACAATTCAATGGGTTCTCGAGATTATATCAATATGAACCAAGATGTAATTGTGCTCTTTTCAATCTCTTCTCATTCTCCTCGTGGCGCTCCAGGTTCTCATCAATCTGCAAGGACAACTGCCGCTTTAGATCGCCACGAGGTTCGATTCCCAAACGTCTTGGCCCTGAAGTTGAAATCCACTCCTCAGGCCAATTTGCCATGCAGATTTGTGCATTTCCAATGGAAAAACAGAGCAGCTAGTTGTGAACATTTCGATGTAAACCCAGCACCGCCTGAAGCCCAAATGATGGCGTACGTCATCAATCGATGGCCGATGTGGAAAGTTGAAGGAAATGCCATTTTAATGTAATTGCACGTCAGTTTAAATAACTGATTGTTAAAGGCACTATATTTTTGCTGCAGCGTATTTCAAATTAGTTTGGTTTGACTGCATATGTGGCAAATGCATCGTGAAATGTGAGAATTGCTCCGTGACTCTTTGAGGGAATATAAATACTGGACTCAAACAAGATGTATCTCACAATCCTCATTTGAGATAATCGTTATATTTCTGGAAAATTCGTGAGCAGGAAAAACGCTCAAGAATAATATCAAAGTGTAACGTTATGTCATTGCTCAAGATCATGTTTTGCCCATCGTGGAATATCATTCGAATCTTCCATGAGCAGGAAAAATGAAAACATTTTTCACTGATATGAAATAAAAGGAAAAGACAAGAATCTTTTTTTATAAAAGATAATACTTATTTCTCTGTTTTTTATTTTCACAGAAAATGTTGGAAAATTGAAATAAACAGTGCATGTTGTTGGATGGAGAGCTGCGATATCTTCATTTCAGTCTGTTCAATATTTGGCTCATGCATCGTATGCAAAGATTACAGTTTCACTGCGACGTGACAAAATTAATGATACAGAGGATGTAGCTTAGCCTAAGTCACATTTCCACGCGGCCTGGCGCCTCCAAAATCTACGCCACTAGCAATATATGGCGGCCGCAGTATTTCCATTGGTCACACAATGCTAGCAGTCATGGTATGTTTTATTTTTCGGGAAGCCGCACGCGATTTAGAAATTGTGGAGACCGAAAACTGGGTGGTGCCGTACGCGTCTTTGAATTTGATGTCGCACGTGACCTTTAGGGCGTCCCTGATGCCGGCGGCCATAGAATTTTCAAGGTAGCCTCAGGTGCCCGCAAGGTGACCGCAGGGGGCCCTAAGCGGACGTGCGGCCAGACGGATGGCTAACGACGTGGGTATATTTAACCATCTTTTTTTACTGAAAATAAAATATAAAACAGTTTGGAATATACCAGTACGTGGTGGCCACCCATAATCTGAATTGAATTCGTTCACAGGAGGCGTAGTTCGCGGATTGCCAAAAAGCTTCATTCCTAAACTATTTTCCAATAAGAAATAATGGAGTGAATTAAATCTGTTCCTGACCCCAAGAAAACCCACTTCAAGACCACTTTCAACTGAAATTCCCCAGTTAAGTAAAAACTAGAGGGGAGCACTCAGGTAGAGCTGCAATACCTCTGCCGCCAATCCTCTAGGTCACTCAAGAACCTGATATCCTATTCATTCAATTTGACGTCAACAGTGCTCACAGAGTTATAGTTGCAACTTTTCCCTTTTACTTAACTTTTACATACTCAATTCATTCGCTAATAACTTATTCCTTGAGACAGAAATTGAATTTTACGTGGGCTATATCCACCTGAAGTTCCAAAAATCAGCCGCAATTATAAACTTGGCATGTGTTTTGTTGAAATCACTTATAACATAGAAATGCCAAACAAAAAAAATCGAAATTTTGTTTTTTTCTTTTTTTTCTCTAACAATTTTTTTGCTGGTTGGAAATCACTTAAACATGTATAATGCCACAAAAACCAAAAATTCAAAATATTCAAAATTGCCGCCATTAGGCCATAATTGGACTTTTGCCCCGCCAAGTCCAAAAATCTAATGCATGATCCTTGAAACCAACCTAATCCCCCCACCAAAGTTTCGTCAAATCCGTCCAGAGTTTTACGTTTAATACTGTTGAACAAACAAACAAACAAAACAGGGGTGAAAAACGGTAACCTACCGCCATCTTCGATGGCGGAGTAAATAAGATAAGTAAATGACCTCAGGTGGCGGTGATATATTGTATGTTAAACTGCGTACAATCACCACATCCAAAGGGTTCACACGAGGCTCGAGCTCCGGCCTGGGTCCGATTGCCGCCCATCTGCGCGAGCGTGCCCAGGGCAGCTCATAAACATGGATGCCCCCAGAACCACAATCACTTCATCAAACGCATCGGGCCTAGGTAATTATGATATTCCAAATTACAACCGCGTTTTCTGTGAAATAAATCCCTTGCCCGACAGTTCGTCACACCACGTGACGGATTGCCTTTTTGTATTAATTAAAAACAACAAGATGAGTAAAAAAAAAAAAAACACCGAATCAAGGTGAAAACACGAGTTAAAGTAGCGATCAACACACGAGAGAAATGTTTCACGAGGACTTCCACCGACGAACTGGAATGAACAAAGCGCGAAGATGCCGGCTCGAACAGGTGGGGAGACGCCCTGAACAAAACAATGAACGTACGTTGTGTTCGGTTTTGTTAAAATGTATTACGGTTTTTAGGACCAAAATTCATTTTTCATTGATAAGAGCTACGGCAGCGCACGAATAACCGCAAAGCCCACCGTACGCCCGACGTACGTCGACGGCGAACACAACACGTCACAACTACGCATGACGGAATTGCTACGCCAACGTAGAAATGAAAAAAGTTATAACTCCGCGTTATAATTCCACCGGCGACCCTTACGGCCTGTAAAAGATTTCAAACGGCGGAGGGCCACTCTCGGCCGCCCACGTTTCTGTCAATCAGAGGCGTACGGCCGCCGTATCCTCGCCGTAGAGCAAATGTGACTTAGGCCTCAAGCAGTTAGAGCACAATGACCTTTGCATGTGTGAGGCCCTGGTTCAACTCCCAGCATCTCCATTTTCATTTCTGGTCTTCTTTCACATTTTGTCATCAACAACCGTCAGTCATTGGGTGAATTTTTTCAAATAATTCTGCTGTTGCAATCTCGTTATGTTGAAGCCAACAATTCAATGGGTCTCAGATTGTTCATCACACTACACCAAATGGTTAAATGTTTTCTTTCTAATCTTTTATCATCCCCTTCGAGGCCTCTCCTTTTCTCATCGTCTGTCAAGTGACAACTCGAGTGAAGACGGCACGATGTGTTCTGATCCAAAGTGTTCTGGGCGACGAGTTTGAAATCCAACTCTCAGCGAAATTCTGTCACAAGATCTGGGATTGTCCAATGTCCAACGGACCAGCTGTTGTGAACATTTCCGATGTGCAAGACCAGACTGAAGTCTTACTGCCTGAAGCACTACATGGTACGTCCCTCACTCGGATTGGCCACGATTTCCGGAAAGGAAAATGCCATGTTCTAGAAGAAAATGATGTCGACCCTCGCACGAACGAGGGGATTGCGTTGGGTCAATTTATTTGTCTGTCTGTTTTTCGTTTCTTGTTTGTCTGCACAGTAACTTGTGGTTTTTCTCCTAACACCTTTCCTCGGTATAAGAAGAATTCTCACCATCGTGTTGTTGACCCTCCTGTGGAATGTTTTTAATCGTACATGGCCTGATGTTATGGTCACTATCATGTGGCAGCACAGGTTGGAGAAAATATGACCACAATATGCAGGACTATCGGTTTCTCTCTGAAACTGCCACCAAGAAAAAAGTTAAAGCTTCTCACCGTGCAAGCAATCCGTCATTGGGATAAGGCGATGATTTGTTTATTATTTTGTCACGTGGGCTTGCTTTATGATGTCATAATTGCAGATGTTAGAACGCTACATTTGATCAGTATGAAAACGTTTTTGTGTGTCATCCTCGGATAAATGGTCCCTCGACCGGGAAAATAATTGATGACAAATATCAGTATGTGATTCGCAGCCACATTATTCCTTGTTTTGATAGCCGTGCAAGAATGCCTTTCTGGAAGTGGGCTGAAAAGATTGAGGTAAAACTTTACAAGCATTGATCGCCTGACCATGAGGAACAAACAGTTTCACTACATTTGAATCAACAGAGTCACATGGTTTGCAGCAATATTGGGATTTTACCAAGAAACCTATAAAAAAAAATCTTCTCATGCAAACGATATGTAGATCCGAGGTGAAACATGTCACAAAAAATTCCCAAGCCTTGGGTGTACAGTTTTTAAAAGATGAATTGAGTCGCGTCATGTTTGGCACCATCTGTGATAATTGAAGCTTAGTTATACGAGATAGAAAATATAAATTTGTTGTTCTGAACCGCTTTATCAATCGTACGAGCTGAATGCACTATTCATGGTATCGAGTTGTGGAAGTTGAAATCGAGTATTTAAATTTCAACTGATGGACACATGGATCTGCACCTAGGAATAATTTTTTTTTGAATCTGTGGTTTTTTTATTTTTGATCCCTGGAGGATCTCCGAAGTCTACTCATGTGTTGTTCTTGTGGACTTTTTTGTGTGTCACAGCGCTACGAAAGTTTCATGCGGAAACTTGCCTGAA
This sequence comes from Eptatretus atami, assembly GCA_035128595.1. Classification (NCBI taxonomy): domain Eukaryota; kingdom Metazoa; phylum Chordata; class Myxini; order Myxiniformes; family Myxinidae; genus Eptatretus; species Eptatretus atami. Next base: position 117,381,314 of record CM068955.1, read on the forward strand.
GCTTTGGCTATACAGTATATGTAAAGATACCCTGGCGCAGACCAGAACCGATCTCCGGATTTAGAGAATTCGCTGCCTCGAAAATAAAAATTATGACGTCAAAATATCTGCCCTAATGGAAATGCGCCTGAAAAAATGTATCTCCGAGAACTGGGCAACTTTGAATGTCTGTTGTGCGGGAAGTCGAACAGGCATTAGCAGAGATGAAGTTTCCGCACATATGATACGATCCACGTATGACGTCGTGATCAGATGTTTTTATCACGTCATCCTATTTTTGACATTTTTGTTCACACACACAGAGACATAATGTTTCATCGGAAGATCGCTTGCGGAAGTGTGAAGATGTTGCGCATGTATATGTTGAAAGCCCACTGCGGCAGGCAGTAGTCGCAGGAGCAAGAGCTGAAAGAAAAAAAGATGAAAATCGTTCAACACTCCCTACAGAAAGGTTGACTGTGACAAGTGGTAAGGGAAGTAGACGCCTATGATAATAGAACAGCCTCAGGGTAGCATGTGGTTCAAATTGTGGTAGCATTTGAAAAAGTTCTAGCAGGCCATATACATACAAGCTACTTACCAGAGGGTCCGACTGGGTGGGCTAGCAAAAATTTAGGGAGGGTAACTAAAGTGAATATCTTGTCGAGAACTTCAACCGAATTTCAAATTGAGTATCATTGCTTCGTATTATAATTCAGTCACAACCAGCCAGATGTCTACGCCGCACATCAGTCGATGCAATGGCCGTTACAGGATGAAGCAAAGTCGGCTGCGTGGCATGCAAAGACTTCGGTGAAATGGCATTCAAAGTATTGACAGCCTGGGTATGCCCCTCTCGTCGGAATGAGTGCAGTGGGTTGATGTTTCTTGCGCACCAGTTCTCCAGCGCTCTCAATAAAAGCTGGAGTGAGAGAAACGAGAACATCGAGCCTTCGAGGTACAATCCAAGGGCCACCACTCCTATTCCAAAGCAGGAGTCAAATAATTGAAATGTAGAAAACAAAGTCAACTTGTGTGCTTCTTTGGCAGGACACGATGGTGCCACATGGGTAGACACTGCTGCTTGGATGGTCAACACCTAGCATCGGTGGGTGGTTCAAGAGAACCCGCCCAGAAGTCTGTGTCTCGTCTTCAGGAGGGAACGTGCGAAGAAGTGGTTCCCCTAAATCAAGATCATGAAGGGGCAGACGACACGATATGGCTACATGCCAAAGAAATGCGCTCTCATTATCACAACAGGATTGTATTCAATCACCTGACACAATGTGTGGCTGTCCTCTGCAGGCCACACACCTACAGAAAAACTCCAGTGTCGGAGACTGTGGTTTCGACGGAATCAAGAATAAGCTAGGTATATTCCTATCCACAGCTTGGCACACCAAAACTAGGACTTGAGGGCTTTTTTTGAGATGCTGGTACTCGGGCTTCCATGCACTCACTGGGCTTGCGCATTCAAAACAGTGCACGTTCTCAGGACTCGGCAAGAAAAAGCGTTTCAATGTGCTTACTTGATAGTAAAAGAGCATCAGAACCAGTCTTGGACAGCTTGGAGAAGGAACCCGAGTCAGCAACAGCACTTCAGAAGCATGCCAAGCCTTCATATGTGCGAATGTACTCAACAACCCAAGGGGGCTGGGAGGAAAGTGAACCAATTTGAAGATCTGCAGTTCTGCAAAAGGGACAAAGAATGAAAATCTCCCCCCCTACATTCGACCACTTACAGCAAACATATGAAGCGAGAAATTACCAGGTTTCTATGTATTGGAAGAGAGCATTGGAGCCTACACAAGCCTTCCACCAGCAGCTGGACCATGGGCTGGAAAATTCAGGATGCGTCCCCTGCCAGCCTGCGCCATGACCAAAGATCCAGCACCACGGGTCTTCCGAGCTGACTGTCTGTCCACTCCAAAAGTCTCATATTCGCCAAGCCGACTGCACATGCCAAACCAACCACATTCATGCACAGAAGCATTTCCAGTTATGGCCGAAGAAAAACTTGTGAAAATCCAAGAAACATCTTTTAATCCAGTGGTGAAGAAGACGCTGACTAAAAGTTACAACAATACATCTTCACGCTTCCATGGCGAATGCGATTCCTTGTTTGCCAGAACAAATATTACAAAACCGCCTCTGACGAATGTGTTCTGTGTTTCATGCACAGCTCCAGTGCGACCATGATAACTATTATAATCATCCACTATGATGAATGAGTACTACCGTGCTGCCAGAGACAACTATTATACTCGGCTTTTCACTAATGTACTTCCGTTTTGCCCAAAGACAACTATTATGCTCGAGCTCATGTATGTGCTCCGTGTGCTATACACTAGTAAAAGACCGACGCCAAAAAATAACAGTTGCAGTTTTCTTTATGCGCTGCCTCTGTATGTATATGAATTTCTGCAGAACAATACTTTAAGCATTTGATTCCAAAATGTTGACATACCAGTAGTAATTGAGAAAACACCGTTCACCTTCATATGAAACACAATTAAAAATGTCAGAAGTTTGAGTTAGTGTGATATTTTACCTTTGCGTGATTTCCATGCAAAGGCCATTTTTCAAATAACTGTACAACTCTGATATGAGAATTAAATAGAAGCCAATATAACTCAATATTGAAAATGGTTGAGTCTAGACAAAATATTCACGTTTACGGTACCCCTCCCCTAAATTTTGCTAGCCCACAGTGACCCTTCTTGTCTTCTAAAGTACCCTTGGTATGTATAATGGCCTGTAGATTTTAATATACCACAATTTAGAACCACATAACACCTGGAGTTTTCTATTAGGTCTATTCTACCACCCGTCAAGTCAAACCTTTCTTAGGGGGTGTTGAACGAATCCTTATTGGCCTCTATATTGAGAAATGGCGCTGACTACAGTAACCATCTCGATGTGCAATTCTTCCTGGTTGTTTCACAACCAGAGTTTTCATCAGCTCTTCGGTGAAACTAGTTGTTTTCACAGCTACATTTTCATCAAAACTTCCTGAAACTTGGATATATATGTAAAAATAACCCCCGCCAGACAGTAACCATTCTCCGATTTTGAAAATTCCTCCAAGAAAAAAAGTTAGGATGTCAAAATATCTCCGCTAATGAAATCGCCTAAAAAATTATCTCCGAAACTAGGCAAGCTTTTTGATTCTGTTTGCGGGAATCGAACAGGGCATTAGCAGAGATGAATACCGCACATATGATACATCACTATGACGTTCATAATCAAGTTTTATACGTCGATTCCTATTTTTTGACATGTTGTTTCACCAACCCAGAAGCTTTTCATCGGGATCTTCGTGGAACTTGCCATGATTGCAGAAAACCCACCGCGCAGCCAGTAACCATCTCCGATTGAAATTCTTCTAGTTATTAGATTCCTCTGGAGATCTCTAAGTCTTACTCATGTTGTTGTTCTTGTGCACTTTTTGTTTCACAGCCTATGTCGTGACTCATGAAGGAATACAATACTGGACTCAAACAAGATGATCTCACAATCCTCATTTGAGAAAATGGGCTATTTCTGGGAAAAATTTTGAACAGGAAAACATGCTCGAAGATTAATATAAAAGTGTAAGTGATGTCATTGCTCAAGATCATGTTTTCCAGCATCATGAAGATCATCGATCTGTTGAGCAGGAAAAAAGAAAACCATTTTCCTGAGATGATAAAATGAAAAGACAAGAATTCTTGTTTTTGAAAGATTTTACTTATTTTTCTGATTATATTTTTTTCCAGAAATGGTGGCAAATGTTGTCTAAAGTGCGTGTTGTTGTTCAGAAAGCTCGGTCCCTCCTTTTGGTCAAGTCAATATTTAGCTCTGTATCGTATGCAAGATTGCAGTTTTGTTGCATGTAACAATAATTTATTCAAAAAGAGTGGATTCACT
>CM068955.1:117418073-117441758 GCA_035128595.1 Eptatretus atami
CTAAGAATATTGAGCTGACTGAAGTGATTCCGCAGCCTTTCTCAACAACAACATGCACTTTTGTGACACTTTTGCCACGAATATCTGCCAACAAAAAAAAAGAAAAACAGAGAAATAAGTAAAATCTTTCAGAAACAAGAAATCTTGTCTTTTCATTTTATCATCTCAGTGAAAATGTTTTCTTTTTTCCTGCTCATCAGATTGGAATGATCTTGCTTGACAAGCAAAATATATCTCTCTCTTTCTGTATCGTATGCAGATTGCAGTTTTGCTGCACGTAACAAAATTTATTCAAAAGAGTAGATTAGCTCCAATGTGGAGTGTCGGCTGTGCATGTGTGAGGCCCTGGTTTCAACTCCCAGCCTTTCCATTTTCTTAATGGTCATCTTCACAGTTTTGTCCGAAACAACTCGTCATTGGGGGAATCTTTTTGAAATAATTCTGCTTTTGTCATTGAGGTTATTTTAATCAACAATTCAATGGGTTCTCGAGATTTCCATCAACATGACACCAAATGTTAATTGGTGCTCTTTCAATCTTTTCTCATCTCCTCGTGGTGCGTCTCCTTTGTTCGTCATCAATCTGCAATGTGACAACTGCGCTTTAGATCGGCACGAGTGTTCGATTCCAAACGTCTTGGCACGGAAGTTGAAATCCCACTCCTCAGGCCAATTTGTCATGAGATTTGTGCATTTCTAATTGAAAAACAGAGCAGCTAGTTGTGAACATTTCCGATGTAAGACCAGCACCAGCCTGAAGCAAATGATGGGTACGTCATCAATCGATGGCTGATTTCGAAGTTGGAAGGAATATGCCATTTTAATGTAATTGACGTCGTTAACTACGTGATTGTAAAGGCACGATATTTTTCGTGATGCGTATTGTCAATATTTAGTTTGTTTCTAACTGCGATATTACAAATGCATCGTGAAAATGTGAGAATTGCTCCGTGAATTTGAAGGGAATATAAATACTGGACTCAAGCAAGATGTATGTTGCAATTCTCATTTGAGAAAATCGTTTATTTCTGGAAAATTTCTGAGCAGGAGAAAACGCTCAAGAATAATAAACAAGCTCAAATGAGCTAAGATCCTCGTCCTCTTAATGATGACGTCATAAAACGAATCATGACTTCGATTGTATGTATCAGGTTTGCGATAAATTATCTGTGCTAATGCCCGGCTTGATTTCCCACCAACAAAATTCAAAAACTTGCCTAGTTTCGCGAGATCATTGTTAGGCCATTTGCATTAGCGGCGATATTATGACGGCATCTTTTTTTTGGAAGAATTTCCAAAATCGGACATGGTTACCGCTGCGCGTGGGCTTTCTGCATATACATGGCAAGTTTCACGAAGATCCGATGAAAACTCTGGGTGTTGAACAAAAAAGTCCAAAATAGGTGTGACGTCATAAAAATTGATATGACGTCATAGTGATGTATCATAGTGCGGTAATTATCTCTGCTAATGCCCTGTTCGATTCCCGCAAACAGGATTCAAAAAGCTTGCCTAGTTTCGGAGATAATTTTTTAGGCGATTTCCATTAGCGGAGATATTTTGACGTCATAACTTTTTTCTAGGAGGAATTTCAAAATCGGAGATGGTTACTGTCTGCGCAGGGATTTTACATATATAGCCAAGTTTCAGGAAGTTTCGATGAAAACTGGAGGCTGTGAAACAAAAAAGTCCCACAAGAACAACAACGTGACTAAGACTTAGAGATCCTCCACGAGGATCTAAAAAAGTCCACAAGAACAACAACGTGACTAAGACTTAGAGATCCTCCACGAGGATCTAAAAAAGTCCACAAGAACAACAACGTGACTAAGACTTAGAGATCCTCCACGAGGATCTAAAAAAGTCCACAGAACAACAACAACGTGACTAAGATTAGAGATCCTCCACGAGGGATCTAAAAAAGTCCACAAGAACAACAACGTGACTAAGACTTAGAGATCCTCCACGAGGATCTAAAAAAAGTCTCACTCGCACATCGCAGTCTCACTTCAATCAAATTACTCTCATTGCTTCGAGATGAGCTGCACTTGAGGCAGGAAAATTATATTACGGATTGTGGATGTGATAAATTGCTGTATTTATTATGAATGCCGTTTTTTTTCACTTTTCATATATTTTTCGTCTGCCGTCTGTTTATCTCGGTGAGGATAAATCTCAACACTCTGTTTTGACGACATTTTGATGGGAAAATGAAAAGCAACATTTTGGGCGATGTATAAGCGCAACGCTGTTAGGTTCGAGACCAACTTTTCAATGAAAGTTTCTTTTGTTAATTTCTCGTTGGAATTTTCTGAAGCAAGTGGCAAGCTTGTGACGTAGTGGATAAATTGGCCACATTGCGCCCGCTCTTCCATCCTTTCGGTGATCGGACAGAAACCTCCCGAAGGGTTGACAGTAAAAGATCGCGATGGCCAGCGCGGAGCCTCAGTCGGGGATCCTTCTTGCCGAGGCTTCTCCCGAGCCCCTGGCCAAGGCTGCCGGGGAGATGACGGCCGCCGATGTGTACGCGTTGGCGGCGCTGATGGGCCGCGAAGTGGAGGCGATGGCGGCGGCGTGTGGCGGGGACGCCCTGGGGTCTCTGCTGCCCTTAGTCGTTCGCACCCTGGAGATGCTCGAGGAACTGGCGACGCGAAACGGGGATGCGGCTCTGACGGCTCAGCGGGAGCAGCTGGCGGCTTTGCGGGCTGATCGGGTTCGCTGGCTCGCCAAGGACTCCTCGCAGAGCTATAAAGGGACGAACAAACAATATCAAAACAAAAGAGCAGAGAGAAGGGGGAGACAGAGCGATTGTGAGTGCGAATGAGAAGACAGAAACATATTCTATGTATTTTGATGTAGTTGTATGATTAGATGTGAAGGAAGGGAGTATAGAGCAGATGTATGACTATTGAATGAGTAGCGAGAGAGTAGACAGAGATGATGCTACAGTGAGTAGGTAGTGTAGTAATAGAAGAGAGATGAACAGTATAGAGTGTGTTGATTACTGAGAGGGCAGATGAGTAGAGTGTAGTGATACAATATGAAGTCATAAAGAGAGAGAGCAGAGAGTGTGTGAGCAGATACAGAGAGAGTAAGAGAATGAACTAAAGATAGTTGTGGAGTGATAGGTGAGACATATGTATATAATGAGAGGTAGATAAGAAGAGAGAGTGATGAAGATGACCATATACGAGTATATATTAATAGTTAGAGAAGAGAGAGAGAAGAGTGTGTGTGTGAGAGAGTGAGTGAGTGAGAGAGAGAGAGTTTGATAGAGAGAGTGACGTGAGTGAGAGAGAGGAGGGGAGAGGTGTGAGTGTGAAGAGTAGAACAGAGAGTGTGTGATTATGTGAGGAGCGGAGTAGTACGACTATAATAGAGAAAGTGATGTGAGATAGAGAGTGATAGAGAGGACGAATGAGATGAGTGTGATCAGACGGAGTATGATAGAGAGAGAGACAGAGTGTGTGATAGTGAGAGGGAGAGAGAGAGTGTGAGAGTGTGAGAGAGAGAGAGAGTGTGTGTGTGAGAGAGTGAGTGAGTGAGAGAGAGAGAGTTTGATAGAGAGAGTGAGTGAGTGAGAGAGAGAGGGGGAGAGTGAATGAGAGGGAGAGAGAGAGAGACGAGAGAGAGTGGAGAGAGGAGAGAGAGTGTGGAGAGAGAAGAGAGCGGTGAGAGGAGAGAGCAGAGTGAGAGAGAGTGTGTGATAGTGAGAGAGAGAGAGAGAGAGTGTTGTGTCAGAGTGAGGAGTGAGTGAGTGAATTGAGAGAGAGAGTGTGAGGAGAGAGAGAGTGTGTGTGTCAGAGTGAGAGAGTGAGTGAGTGAGAGTGTGAGAGAGAGAGTGTGAAGAGACAAGAGAGAGGAGTGAGAGAGAGAACGAGAGCGAGGTGAGAGGAGAGAGAGAGAGAGACAGAGAGTGTGATAGTGAGAGAGAGAGAGTATGTGAGAGAGAGAGAGTGTGTGTGTCAGAGTGAGAGAGTGAGTGAGTGAGAGTGTGAGAGAGAGAGTGTGAGAGAGAGAGAGTGTGTGTGTCAGAGCGAGAGTGAGAGAGTGAGTGAGAGAGAGAGAGAGTTTGATAGAGAGAGTGTGTGTTGAGAGAGAGAGAGAGTTTGTGTGTGAGAGAGAGAGAGAGAGTGTGAGAGAGAGTGCGAGAGAGAGAGAGAGAGTGTGTGTGTCAGAGTGAGAGAGTGGTGTGAGAGAGAGAGAGAGAGAGAGTGTGTGTGTGTCAGAGCGAGAGTGAGAGAGTGAGAGAGAGAGAGTTGAATAGAGAGATGTGTGTGAGAGAGAGAGAGAGAGAGAGAGTGTGTGTGTGAGAGAGAGAGAGAGAGAGTGTGAGAGTGAGTGTGAGAGAGAGAGGTGTGTGTGAGAGAGGAGAGAGTGTGTGTGAGAGAGAGAGAGAGTGTGATGTGAGAAGAGAGAGAGTGTGAGAGAGAGAGTGTGTGAGAGAGAGTGAGTGAGAGAGTGTGAGAGAGAGTGTGTGGAGAGAGAGTGAGTGAGAGAGTGTGAGAGGAGAGAGTGTGAGAGAGAGAGAGTGTCAGAGAGACAGAGAGAGAGAGTGGTGTGAGAGAGAGGAGAGAGAGAGTAAGAAGAGAGTGAGTAAGAGAGTGTGGAGAGAGAAGAGTGAGAGAGAGAGTGTGTGAGAGAGAGACAGAGAGTGTGTGATAGTGAGAGGAGAGAGGAGAGAAGAGATGTGAGGGGGAGAGAGAGAGAGAGGGGGGAGAGAGAGAGGAGAGGGTGTGTGGAGAGAGAAGGGTGCGAGTTCCGAGAGAGAGAGAGAGTAAGAGAGTGTGTGATCGTAAGTACAGCACTGTAACAGTTTATTTGTTCAGGGGTTGAACACTCACAATCACGATGATGGGCAGAGATATGCGCTGCAGAGAATAGTTCCACAAAGGGTGGGCCGAGTAAAAAGTCTCTTGTTCCAACAGAAGGCACGTGAAAGATAGGGAGGGATAGATCTAGATAGATCGATGGAAATTTGGATCTTAAAAGGGGTTTTGGGAAGGAGAGTGTGGCACGGTTTTAGGGAGATGCAACATGGAAGAGCTCGTCTTCAACCGGTGAGACCAGGTGCAATCCAGAATCGTGATGCGCCCTTAATAAACACTTTGGTGCTGGCGGAATCCTTTACAAACCGGACGAAATGGGAAAAGCACCTTTCCTGAGAATGCCCTTCAATCGGTGTATCAATACCGAGTGAGACAGCACGTGAGTGAACCCCCCACAAAAGGGGGAACAGTAGGGGTGGCAAAAATGGAGTGAGCCCCCCAACAAAAGGGGGAACACTGGGGGTGTCAAAAACGGGAGTGAGCCCCCTACAGAAGGGGGAACACTGGAGGTGGCAAAAATGCAACCCTAACTGAGAGGATAAAGTGCTGCAGAGGAGATATGATGGAGCATATCTTGGACCTTTTCAGTACTAAGTGGAAAGAATATTGAATTTCAATTGTGAGTGGTGGGATGCAGAGCTCGTACCACTACCGAAGAAGGGAGACCTCGCACAATGCCACAGCTGGTGTGGAATTGTCTTGTTAGATGTAGTGGGGAAGCTGTTTGCAAAGATTATTCAGAGGTTGCACAATGTGATTGAGGATGTTTGGCCTGATTCCCAGTGTGGCTTTCATTGTAGAAGAGGGTGTGTCGACATGTGTGATCATCTGTGTCTGGGAACTTGTGGAGTAGGCAAGAGAGGACAACACCAAGGTACACGTATGCTTTTTGTGGACCTTAGAAAAGCGTATGACTCTGTTCCTCGACAGATTCCTTGGATGGTGCTACAGATATATGGTATACATGTACTTCCTGTCATAGTAACTTATTCAATCTCTGCATGATGGAATGAAGGCACAAGTCAGTTTTGTATGAAGATAAATCACAATCATTTTTAAATCTACAATGGTTTACATCATTATGGCTGTAGTCTCACTCCAACACTTATCAATTGTTATTTCAATCTGGTGATTGAAAGCTGCAAGAAACTATGCTCCAACCTTTTTTGTGTAGATGTGCTAGACCCATGTGTGAAAGGACTAGAAGAACTGCATCACTGACAGTGACCTGAGTGTTTTCTTCTTCTCACCTTCCTCTGGCTTTTGGAGTTATCTCGGTGTTCACGAACAGCCGTGAACGTCTCCAAAACTGAGACTTGGTCCATGGACATGGTTCTATTTTACTGAAGAGTCCTATCAGAGCAGCCCTGTTGGTGAGAATCTAGAATTTGTCCAGGCTACCAGCAATACAATGGCCTACTTTTTTTTTCAAAATGTACCTTTGGATCTTCAATGTCCACAAGCAAGTGCTGGCAGATGAGACAGTAGCCTCTACGGCCTCTCTGCAGGACTGCACACTCATTCTCCCAAAGCAGTAGCTTGTTTTTAAAGTTGTCAGTGCAGGAGATGATTTTAACCTTTTGTCATTCAGAATGACCTGTAACGAGGTAATATGAGGCAGCTACGATGAGTGGACCACCCTCGCATATACACCACACCAGATGTGGCAGACACATGATCCCACTCTGAAGGATCATTAATTAGCCAGCTGGGTTTTACTGACGATCCCATAGTGGCTTGACAGTTCTGAAACGAACTCAACTTCCTGTAGCTTAAAATGCAAATCTCTAACCCCATTGCCATCAGCTGGATTTGAACCCACCACATTAGGAGGCCCTTCCAGCATTCTGACTAACAAGCTACCACTGCAAGCAAATCGTCCAATTGAGGATTTTATAGCACCAAGTTTATAGGTGGGTTGTCGATAGAATGAAAACAAACATATCAAATGCAAACTTGCTACTTCAGAGCTGTCCTGTTAGCTTAGCCATACAGTGAACAGCACCATGTCGAAAGTGGAGGTTTCATGTACATTCTGATATTGAAGTCTTCCTATCCACCCCTCAACCCCCATTTAATTACCAGACAAATGCATCACTTGAATCTGGGAACGTAGCATGTTCGGGTTGCGCATTACATCTCAAAGAAAAATAATTGTACTTTTTTTTTTTTTCAGTCACTTGTGTAACACTGGAATTAAATAAATAAATAAATATAAACATTTTTTCTTTGCAACATTGAGCAGAGACGCGCAGACACTGCACGTAAGACAGTGGGGTTAATGGGGGTAGAAAAGATGACATGACATGCCCATGATGAGGCACTGTCTGCTTACAGCCCTGAAGAGAAGAGTGAGATTGAACAGCCTGATCAAGGTGGTTTTACAAATGGAGGAAAAAAAATAATAAAAAGGGGGAACCAAAGTAGTGGAGGGTGAATTGTGGTGCTGATCAATTTGGTTCTCATCCATCATGATCCCATGGGGCGGGATTTTAACAGATGCCAAGTTTTGCACCTGTTCCTGGAGTCAAACGTGGAAGGCAGACACTATTTTGCTGTGGGCTGTTTCACCGACGCATTCAGCGCCTGCTGCTCTTGCTTGTAAAACTTCGGCTTGTAAATTGCTCTCATCGAGCTCTAGAGGCCACGATAATCCCATCTGCTTTGCAAGTGCAGTACGTGATCTTTTTGCACATATCCTAAATGGACGAGGTCAAACTATCCTTGAAACTTTCACGACCTGTCGTTTTGCTTTTGTTGTTTTGAGCTCCTCTTGCACCTGTCCTTATCATGCTTGATGGATGGGCGCTGACATTTTTAGAGTGACCTTGGCTCAGTGAGGAGGTTTGGCATCTAAAATTACATGGACAAGGTCATTAAAAGGTAATAGACTAATTATAATGTAGTACGCATCATTTTCATGCGTGCCATCCCGGCTGTGCATTATTTGATGACGTACGAGCTACGTATGTGTGATTTTTAATGGGTTTTTTGAGGATTCTTGGTTCCTGCATGACTAAATTAAAGTTTTGTATGTGTTGCTACACTCAGGTGATGGGGTGATGGTTGTGGTGGTCTGTGCACATGAAACATTGTGCACAAATTTTATAATCGGTAGGGCAGGAGGAAACTATCCTTCTAAGCATACTGAAGACAATATTTTCCGAGTACTGGGTGCTTTCATTGGTTTATTTTACTTGGTAGACAATGCCTCGGGTAACTTGGGCGTAGAATGATGAACACATGACTTCTATACTCTTACCTGACAGCAAAATCTCGTGTCAGAAGAACATTTCAAACCACACATTATTATTAACTTTAAAATAATTTATGGAAAAAATTTTTTTTGTGAGTTTTTCATTGGTGCAAAATAGGAGGTTGCAATAATGTTCAGCTTTGAATGTCTTAACTTGTTAATCGAACAACTTGTTTTTCTACCTTGCAATCCAGTAACCAGTCTTGTCGATCTGCATGTTTTGGTTTCCTACTTGTTAAGTTGGGATGACTTTGAGCCAAACATGTTGATCGAAATTCTGCTGAAATCTCGGAGCACTGTAAAATATCAATTTGTACGTGTACACATTTCCTTCATGGTAAATTCTGTTACTCTGGATTCTGACATCCATCATATATCGTCATCATATCCATCATCCTGTTTTCAATCCATTGTAGGACAAAGGCCTTCCTCAACTCACGGGGTTGTTTACATATTTGCCACTCTTGCCAAATGGGGATTCACAAGAGGATTTTGTCAGGAATTTGTAACTTGTTCAGAGTGCCGGTGATAACTCGCCTATTCGTCAAGAAAGGCAACATGGGATATTTAGCATGTACCAACGCCCACTGCAGGAAGCCATCCGATGGATGGCACACTCATTAGTCTGTCACCCTGAATGTGAAACACCAGGAGGACAGTTAATAGCTTGGTCGGGATTGGAACCCAGGCTAGATGGTTCAAAAGCAAGTGTGCAGACCTCTAGGCTATCTTGGTAAGCTGATTATGACATTCTTCTTCTTCTGTCTTCAGCCTCGATCTCAGCAGTGAGAAGTCTGCTATTTGGATCCTCTTTCTCCATTCTCATCTGGTTGTGCATCTTCTTTTCTCAATATCTTGTTCCACTACATCCCTTCACCATAATCGCTGGCTTCCTCTTGATGTTTTTTTTTTTTTCCCTCTAATGATCTCATTCCATATTTTATTGATTGGTTATTTATCCTTTGTGCCCAAACAACCACAACCAAGCCTCTCCAATCTTTTCTGCAATACATGCAACAATGGGTCTCTTGCATATCTCCTCATTCCTCAACCCCTCTTTTAGTAACGCTCTGAGAATCCACGCAAGACATTCCCTTGTCTGTCTTCGCCTGTAACTCTTCCATTTTTCTTTAAACCCATGTTTCTGCACCAAACATTATAACCGGCATGATCACTTCCAACACTTCCTTTGACTCTGCTGTTATGACTAATTTGTTTGCGATAAGCTCCCACAGTTCTCTGTATGATGTTGTCACTCCGCACGTCCATCATCATTCCAAAAAGGAAGGGACTTGATGCAGAACACTGGTGCAGACCAACCTCCCCTCTAAAATGCTGAGGAGTCCCTGGTCACTGTCCTAACCATAGTGCTGGCTGCCATATACATTCCCATCACGATTCCAATAAACTTCTCTGGTGCACCCTTCTTCCTCAAACACCAATGCGCCACTTCTCTTAAGATCCTATCATTCGCCTTCTCGAGATCCATGAGTGCAGCTTCTTATTTCCTTCCATCTGAATCTGTCTCGTGATGAAAATTCTATATATAGTTTTCTCACCCTCCGGTGTTTTTAATACATCGTACCATTCTTGCACTACTTCCCATCTTGCCTTACCCACTGTTATCTTTTCCTCGCCCTTTATACCCTTGTACAGTTCTTCTGCTTGACCTTCTCCCGTAGCTTCCCATTCTTTGTATGCCATCTTTTTCCTTTTAATCACATCTTGCACTTCATTGCACCACCATGTATCCTTTTCCTTTGGTCTTTCTCACCTTTGTTCTCCCCATTGTCTTTTCAGCAGCCTTATTAAGGACTTCTTTCAGATTCTTCCACATTTCTTCTGCTCGCCCATCTTCTTATGAATCACTCCTCTTTCTCTGGACTTCATCTTTGAAGAGGACCAGCTTTTCTTCTGTCAAATTCCAGTTTAATTCTACCCCTTCTCATACTCGCCATTTATCTTTTCATTTTTCACCTCCTGTCCATTACTAACTGCCAATGTTGGCTCACCCATGCTTCGCCCAATATAACCTTGCAATTCACAACTTGCTTCTTGTCACTCTCTTTCCAAGATGTAATCAATATGGCAACTATTTCCTCCACTTTTTTGTTTTTCCATTTTTATAAGTTAATCGATGTTTCTCCTTTCTGAACGACGTATGCACAAGGAATAGCTCGAGGCTCTGGGCAATCTCAATGATCCTCTCCCAAGCTTAATTTCTCCTGCCATATCCATTTCTCCATGTTCCGATTCATAACCACCCACTTCTTGTCCTGCATGGCCATTTAAGTCTGCACCAATTATAACCTTCTCTCCAGCTTCCAGGTTCTCTATAACCTTCTCTCTAGCCGGATTGTTAACCTGACGAACTCTTCTAACTGCTCTCTGAATGCCTTCCTCCTGGTCTGAACACCCAGTTTGTCGCACGTACACTGAAATTGCATTCACCATTCCTTTCTCCTTTACCAACTTGATTAGCATCGACCTGTCCTTCATTCTCTTTACTTCCAGTATTCTTTCCATTCCTCCTTCAATATGATTCCAACTCCATTTATCTTTCCCCTTTTTAAACAATAATACGATTTGTAGCCTTCCCTAAATTATTTGGTACTCTTACCAGTCCTTTTTGTCTCCTGTACACACAAGATGTCAACTCATTTTCTCATCATGGTATCCACCAACTCTCTCCCCTTGCCTGGCATTGTGCCAACATTTGATGTCCTCCTGTGATGCTCATAGTCTAATTTTTTTTCTGTACTTTTTTTTTTGTATACAGTTGGTAGTCATGGAAGAGCCAGAACACTGGATGGATCAGGATGCAACAGGACATAAATAACAGTAGAGAAAGGGAGAAATGCCAACAGTGGAGTTGAAAGACAAAATGGGGGCAGACTTGGAGAAACGATGGGTGTGGGTAGGAAAGGATGCATGGGATGGACAAAATAGATAGAAAAGGAAGCTTTCAGGAAGGATAAACTGAAAATTTGGAAGGAGGTGGGTTTGGGGGTGGGGTGGTTAACGAGGGTAGAGAAGATCATGGTTTGAGATGGGGGATGATCTGAGATGGTTGTGAACAGCTGTCTTGAAAGCCTTTATCCATGTAACTTGCCTCTTTAGCTGCAGCTGTGGGTTCTGTGGTACCCTTTGCCTATTTCTCACAACAGCCATGGGTTTCCTTTGCGAACCGCTTGTGGGGAAACACCCATAGCACTCAGATTTTCCACCGGATCCAAAATTCATATTTATTCTGGCTGTTTTTTTTTTAATTTTTATCATCGGATGCCCTTCCTGTCATGAACTGGTCCAACCATATGGGTTTTATTTTTATTTTTTAGGAGACACAATTGCCTTACTGGATGGCCGTTGGCTCCCCTGGGGAGCTCATCTGACCTTTGGCAGGTATTGCTTTTAGTCCTACTGGATGTCAGTCATCCTCCCCACTGACAAACAAATTGTGCGAGGGAGGGAGAGATAGAGAGACACAGATGCAGACACATAGAGACAGACAGTTTAGATGCCCTGCGGCAGGTAGCACTGAATTCCGTGTGAGCAGGTTGTGACCTTAATGGCTTGTATATAACATATTCAACATGAAAACTGATTGGGACACTTTAAATGTTGCAATATTCTGAAATTAAGGTTTTGGATAAACTGTAATGTTGTTATTAAAGCTTAACTAACATGGACAAAATCCTCAACTGTTTTATTGCCATGTAACATGAACCTCATACATTAAAGAGATCCAGTAACTGGGTTATTGATAATGCATACTGTCTGCCTTGCTGTTGTTCATAATGCATGAGTGTTAATTTGAAAGCGTGCAGGTGAAACTGTGCAGATGTTACAAACACAATTCCAACATTAATTTCTCGTTAACCGGAATTTATTAAATTTAATGGTTTATTTAACATTGCAATTTGGGGTAGCCTGTTCATGTTCCCATCTGTACCCATAGCTCATGACGCAGGGAACCGATGTTCAAATCCCATGACCATGTGTTTGTCGATTGTCTATTGGTAAAAAAAAATTACGTGTTCCGTTACATGGAACTTCCATGCAGCAGGAGTCCATTAGGGCCATCAAAACCTACATTGCCAACGATATATGGTTGATTGTTCGTTCTCTATCCTCTTAAAGGCGGAGCATCAAGGAAGGAAGCAGCACGTACCATTTCAGTCTTTGTTATGACTCTGCCGGGGTTCAAACCACCAACCACTGACTCAATGGATGCTTGAACCATTATGCCACCAAGTTCGTTGTAATGTCCTTGTAAAAGTTTACTGATGTCTGCCAGTGTCTTTGTCTTTCATTTGATCCATGAGCCTGTTCTATGTAAAATACTTGCAACTAAAACGTCTATTCTCTAACACTAAGTTATTGGACATTGTCAGATCGGTACGTAGAGAAGGGAAGCCACGGGGCCTCGGCTTTGTCACGAGAGTGTAAATGTACAATGGAGCTTAACCCAGATGTGATTGTAACAACAGTATTTCCTTAAACTATAATTACCACAATGAAGTAAATAACAGTTGTGGTTGAATCCACAACTTGTACCCATGTTAACAGCAAATTGTAATGCGATGGGCTTGTGTTGTATTTTTTTTTGTGTTGTGTTGGGCTGCATTGGGTGTTTGTCCTCCTGAGGAATGATCAATTTATCTCAAAATTAAGTGTGAATATATAGTCTGGAGGTTGGTGCTGTCTGTATCCCTTGTTAGTCAACCATTTGTCTTCCAGCATCATTCAGGTCATCTGGAAGCAAGAATTTGGCAAGGGCGCCAGTACACAGTGGCCTGTTCTTGTCAAATTATACCATATAGTGGTTTTAAAGGGCATATTTTGCCATTTTGGAAAATTGATGGCAATGCATTGTAAAATCATTTACAATGAACTCGGTGGAACGGCTCGAGTAAAGAAGCATTTTTCTCTGTCAAATTACTTTCAGCTCATTTGTCACATTGATCTGCTAATGGAAGTGAGTTGCTCCAGTTTTGGGCATCACCTCAGTGCACATGAAGGTATCGTCATGAGGGTAGCCCAGTAGTTTGCAATGATCTGTGTGGTGGGTGATTAAATTGAGTTTGTTATTACCCTCACAAGAGATGTACCGAGATTGCATTTGGGTCCGTTTGTCTGTCTGTATGTCCACACATATTGTGCTAACTTAGGCCACAAATGCCACCTAGTCGTAGCCAATATTACACATTATCTTTTTCAACTGAGTATCTGCATAAAGTATGTCGCATTGGAATGTGAGTATATCTAGAAGGTACGGAGCATGACTAAATCTATAAAATACAGATGATTGTAAACACTAAACAAAACAGTTTCTGGTGAGGGTCTGCAATCTCTCATTGCTCTTTCCAGTTAGTTCTGTAACCTCTCGTATGGTCATGCTGAATGGCTGGTTTCCATCCCATGCATGAGCTGCAACAAAGATGGCCAACTTTTTGCAAAAGTGTTTGATTATGTCGACAGTTTTTGTTGCCTCTTTCTGGTGCTCTGGTCCTAGCAATCTGCACCAAATGTTGATATCTCACTCTCACCTTCAGAGTGTTTCATTTTGGAGTTAAATTATTCGCCCCATGTCATTCCGACAGAGCCTAGTTCGGCACGTTTTGGGAAAACTCATTGCCATTATCCTGGAATGGCCTACGTGTACTGATTCTTGAATATGAATGCTCTAGACAGTTTAGCCGACACTTGCATAGGTTTAAATCGCTTTCCCTTTCTTAAAAACACTCCAAGTGCGATGGTAAAAACCGTGCCTTTTCCAGATACATGCACACGTTCCGCCAGACAGGGCAACTCCGGTATACCCGCTTCCAGCGGAGATGACACACAACACATGGGTGGAGCATAAATATGCATGCAGCAAAACATGAATATGCATGAGACAAGACATGTGTGGAACATTATATACATTTTACATTCAAACCTGGTTACATCACACTCCTCACCTGGCTTTTATATAAACCACAATAGCAATTGAATGAACAAAGATAATTACGTGAACAGGAGATCTGGGGTAACCACCTTGGCTTGAAACATTGTCAAATTGTTGTTGAACATTTGTCAAAAATGAAATAAACTGACTACATAGTACATTATATGCAGTCACTAAATCCAGGGACCAAACTATGGCTAACAGATAGGGACATAGCGGAAAATATCATGAGTGTTAAATTCACAATCGATAGAACACGTTGAAGGAATTCACTCTTTCCTCGCTGGTATAAGCATTACGACCTCAGTTATAGGATACAGATGGATATGGGGTTTGCCATCCTTCATTGCACGGATTCGCATTTTTCGAACCCGACCGTCTGCGCTGGGCAATGTCTCAATCATGTGTCCACAGGGCCAGTTGTTCCTGTGCACATCCACCTTCAGCAGAATGATATCACTGACACAAATGTTGCGTTTCATGACTTTCCACCACATATGGGGCTTCAGGGTTGGAAGATATTATTTGCGCCATCGTGACCAGTAGATATTCGCCAAATGCTGTACACGTCACTACTGATAGCCGAAGATGCCTGAAGTATGACTGAAATCGCCTGGTGGTGCACGAAGAGGCATTGTCTTCATGGTAAGTAGTGCCACTGGTGTCAAGACCTCTGGCACATTTGCATCTGCAGATACCAGTACAAGTGAACGAGCATTGATAATGGTGCATACCTCCACCAGGAAGGCAGTAAGGAGTTTGTGGGTTCGAGAAACTTTTGTGTCTAGGATTGTACGACAGACACCGGTCATTTGTTCCCACACTCCAGCCATTGGTGATATGTGTGTGTGTGTGTGTGTGGGGGGGGGGTAGGAGTGTGGCTTTTGAACTTCCATTTCGTGAAATGTTGTGTTCCTAATGAATGTTCATGCTTGGTAACTGACATGGCTATGGAACGAATGCCGGATTGTTAACCAACTCTACAGCAGGCACAGTGGGTTTAATAGATAGTTTGGAAACCCAGAGAAATCTTGGCCCAAACAGCCATAAGGTATTCATCAGGTCACAGGCTTTTACGGAGCGAGTGGCCAGGTCTGCCGGGTTGATATCGGTTGCCACGTAGTCTTATGGATCCTTTGCTCTACGTCGGCCGTGATGGTGATGGGTTCCTGTCTGAAGCACACTTATACCCTGAGGAGACCATTGCTGAGGTCTGGACCAGGAAGTAGTACCTTATTTAGCGAGACATCACGATGGGTAACACTGCTGTCGAACACCACACAAATATTCTCAGGTTTGCATTGATGGAATACAGCAAAATGAGGAAGATACCATCCTGGTCGCTTTCCCTCTTCCTGCTGGTTCAAGAGGCTCAGCATGTCTTTTGGAAACGAGTTCAGCCATGAAGTCCAAATACTGCTGTTTAAGGGCTGGTTTCTTATCCTGAAGCTTGCAAAGGGATTTTAAGTGGTTTATTGCATGGGGTCAATTGTCTGGAAGTTTTACATCATCTTTGAAGGGGAACGGAGCCACCCAATTGTCATTGTCATTCCTGATGAATCTGTCCTCCATGATTGCGAGAAAAAGGTTGTCTTCTTTGAATTCATATTTATTCAAGCTTTTTATTTATTTAATTATTTTAAGTTTTTTTTTTTGAAATTGTCGGATGTGTTCCTGTCACAAATGTTCCAATCAATAATGGGTTTGTTTTACAACATCACCTTACTACTCAGCGGACGCATCCGAGATAGAGGTCACAATGCCGCGCCATGAGTCTTTGTCCATCATCAGTGTCTGCATGTCTGCTATGTCATGCTGGAAATCGCCTGCCTAGACTGATGGGGCAGTCGATGTAGTTCAGTGGCCTTCTTCCTCTGGTTTGGCAAGGTAATCTCAAGCAGATCACGTCAGATATAATTTGGTCTTTAGCGCGGAAACGGTGACCAGCAAAACGTGTTCTGCGACGAGATACAATGGTAGAAATGGGTAGTATGTCTCCGTAGATCTCTGCTTTTGTTCTGTGTTCCCGCCAGCTGAATGTTCTGCACTCTCATAAGAAGCCGAGTATATGTGCCATCGAGCCGGTCCTGCAGGGCCTTCTTCATGGTCCATGTCTCTGATCCATACAAGAGTATGTTCTCCACGCAAGCTCTAAAGAATGCAAGTTTGGTAGATCTTGAAATGTCAGACTGCCAGATGTGCTGCAGCCTGTTACATGCACTCCAGGCTTGACCTTTGTGTGATATAAAGTCCTTCTTGGAGTCAGCTACATAAGACCCTTAGAAGTACTTAAAGTCTTTGACTTCATTTAGTTGTGAGCCGTCCTTGGAGAAGATTGGTAGATGATCAGCATCCTCATTTGCTGTCATGTATTCTGTTTTCTTGGCATTTAGAAACAGACTGACCTTAGCTGAAGCATCCTCAACAGAAAATTAGAAGGTCTTGAGCATCCTTCAAAAAGTGTCGCTGTTAAGGCAATGTCATCTGCATAGTCAAGGTCTGTGAGATGCTTATCTCTGTCGCGATTTGAGCTTTTTGGCTTGTTGTCAATTCCTTTCTGTTTCATGGTCTCTACTGACTGCCTGAGAATGTAATCCACAACTGTAACAAAAAGATAAGGAGCAAGGGTGTCCACTTGAAGGATGCCTGCAGTTGTGAGAAACTCCTTGGTTGGGCCATCCATACTTTGAACATAGCTAGAGGGGTTGTTGTACATTATGGCAATTGCGAACACTGTTTCTTAGAGGATGCCATAGTTCAAAAGAATTTGAAGCATGACCTTCCTGTTGTGCTGTCCAAAAGGAACTTGGAGAAATCCACAAATACTAAGCTTGCTTTCTGCTTAGAGATCTTTAGTTCTTCTATGATCCTCCTCAAGGCAAGAATCTGAGGTGTTGTAGATCTGCCTTTCCGGAAACCATTCTGGTTGCGTTGGAGAATAGGATCGAGATGAGGGGTAATCCTTTAAGTAGCATAGAATTGTAGATTTTGAGGCTCGAGGTGACAATGTTATACCTCTGTAATTGAGAGGTTGCCTTTTTTAGGCAGAGGGATGATGGCAAATTTGGAGAAGGTCGCTAGTTTGTTTCCTCTATAAGTTTCGTTGCAAAAGTCTAGCAGCTCTTGATGAAAAAGTGGGCTCTTCCAGACAACAGCTGGAATGGATGGCCATTGGCTGCCCTTTGGCAGTTTTAGTCCTGCTGGGTGTCAGACGACAACCAAAGTGCAAGGGAGTGAGAGGGCGGGAGGGGCGTGGGTAGGGACTAAGGGTGGAAGAGATGGAGAGTCGGTCTCATTGCATGCAGCAAGTAGCACTGAGTTCCATGTTACCAGATTGTGACCTTAATGGCTTATAAATTACATATTCAACATAAAAATGGATTGGGACACCTCAAATGCTGATGACCAACTGTGTGTTGTGTGTTCGCTCTCATGCGAGCCTCGACAAGGTATACAAAAAAAAAAATTAAAAAAATGTTGGATTGTTCTTAAATTAAAATTTTGGATAAACTGTTGTGTTTTCTTGTTGTTGTTGCTGTTTTTAAAACTTAACTAACAACATGGACAAAATCCTCAGCTGTTTTATTGCCATGTAACATGTACCTCATATAATAAAGAGATCCAGTAACTGGGCTATTGATGATGCATACTGTCTGCCTTGCTGTTGTTTCCCTTGCCAGAGGAGAGGGTATTGCATTTGGGTCGTTTGTTTGTTTGTCTGTTTGTTTGCACATAACTTTCGTGTTTTTCTCTGCAACCGCTTGTTGTATTGAGACAAAATTTTCACCATTGGTGTGATTACTCATGTAGAATGTTTTAATGATAATTATGACATCATAGGCCACGTGGTATAGCAGCCATATTGGAAAAACGGAAAAACTGGACCACTGTATCTCTGAAACCACACCAAGGAAAAAATTGAAACTTGGCACATCGCAAATACTCATGGGAAATGTGTGATTTTTTTTTTCAATAATGTCATAGGTGCCCTCGTTATGACGTCATAATTGCATATGTAGAATGCCACATCCGATCAGTATGAAAATTTTTGAGTGTCATTTAGGGATAAAATTGTCCACAGAAATATAATTTATGATGTCATCGATCACATGATTCAGCAGCCATATTGTGTTTTTTAAAAAACAACCTTCAAGAATCTTCTACTCTGAAGTGTGAACAAATCGAGGCGAAACTTTACATGTATGACCGCTTGTCCATGAGGAACAATAGATTCACATATATGATATCATAGGTCACATGGTTTGGCAGCCATATTGGATTTACCTTCAAACCTATAAAAATGCACCACTCAAAAGAAGTCCTGGCAAGGGTCTGGAATCTCTGATTGCTCTTTTTCTTGTTCATAATGCACGAGTTAATTTGGAAGCGTGCAGGTGAAACTGTGCAGATGTTACAAACACAATTCCAACATTAATTTCTTGTTAACCCTAATTGATTAAATCTCATGGTTTATTAAACATTACATTTTGGGTTAGTCTGTTCATGTTCCCATCCGTACCCATAGCCATATGATGCAGGGAACCCAGGTTCAAATCCCATGTACCATGTGTTAGTTCATTGTCTATTCATTAAAAAAAAATACAAGTTCCGTTACATGGAACTTCCATGCAGGAGGAGGCCATTAGGCCCATCAAAACCTGTGGTAACATTGCCAACTATATACAACTATATATTGCCAACTGTGGTAACATCAGCTAAGCTGTTTTTTTTTTCTTCAAATTTGGAGCCATAGATGCACAGTACATATTCCAGTTTAAATTGATTACTTGTATTTCAGTAGTTAAAATCCTCCATGCGGTTTACAGCTGTTTTTATGAAAAAAATTCTTGTTTTGAGAAGTTTTGTTCTCAAAAAAAATGAAAATTACAAAATTTCCGTATTTTCTCCTTTCATCTTTAAAGGCCAATATCTCAAGTAAGACAAAATAGATCAAAATTTTAGACATAAAAAATGAAGATAAGATTGTTTTGAGTTGTCCTGTATTGAGATAAGATTGAGTTATATCAAATTTTGTTTTTTACTGTTTGAAGTACTGTATACTTTTAAAGATCTGCAATGCAACCCTTTATAACCCAGATTTTTTAGGGTATTGTCATGTTTTGTGACTGTTTAGTGTATATGTAGTGCCTAAATTTCTCTAATTTATGATTTGTACAGCTTGTGTTGGTCATGTTTTTTTGTGTTTCAATTTAGAAGTGCCTCCAAAGAAAGAAGTCCCATGCTGATGGGGAGATTAAAAATCGAATTGCTTGTCTTCGTCAAGTGGGCAAGACATTCTGAAATCCACAAGCTCTTGAAGAAGGAGAAAATCCCTATTTCTCTGCCTACCATAAAGAGAATAGGTCTACAGTTCCAAAAAAATGGTTCTACTGCAAAGAAGAAGGGATCTGGCAGGCCAAGAGCCACTACAAGTAAAGATGATAGGTGACTGAAATTCTTAGTTCTACAGGAAAGAAAGAAAAATCTGCGAAAACTATCAGAGTTCAAAACTGCAGAAAACAAGACTGTTTCCAGAAGGACCATCACAATAAGGTTGACTGATGCTGGTTTTGCCTCAAGAGGATGTGCTAAGAAGCCTCTGTTATCAAAAAACGTTCAGAACAGATTTCACTTTTTGGCTGAATATGGGAACTGTAATTCAGACTGCTTTCAGAGAGTTCTGTGGAGTGATTAATCAAGATTTGAGCTTTGCAGTGATGCCCCAGAACCTTTCCATCACAGATCTGGTGAGAGATTCAGCCCTGAGTGCATGGAGGAGGTGGAATCATGGTCTGGGGTGCATTGTCGTCTGCTGGTGTTGGTGAGCTGATAAGGTGTGAACACTCAATTACTGCCAAGCAATACCAGAAAATATTAGAGAAAGGATTACTTCCCAGCCTCCAAAAGTTATTTCCTGGAGAGAAAAGCAAAGAAGTCATTTTTCAACAAAAATAATGCCCTTACCCATTCTGCAAAGGCCACCAAAAAGTGGTTGGAGAAAAAGTCCCTGAAACATGCTCTGGCCTGGTCAGAGTCCTGATTTGAACCTCCATTGAGAATCTTTGGGCCTATATTCAGCACAAACTTATTGGAAGGAAATTTACAAATTCTGATCAACGTTGGGAAGCTGTCAAACACGAATGGAACAATATTGACATTTCTCTGTACAAAAAGCTTTCTGAAAGTTTGATCAAAAAATTGGATTATTTAAAGAAAGTTAAGGGACAAGCTATTCCATACTGACGTGTACAGTTATTTTTACATGTTCTGGTGTTTTGTGTTTTTTTTAATATATGGTAAAATAGTTTTGACAAAAAATGTTTAAAAATTAACTTCTCTCTTTATCTTTTTATTTTTTGCCTCGGAGTGTGCACGATTATTTGTTCATTCTCTATCCTCTTTAAGGCTGAACGTCAAGCCTGATGTTGGCTTAACAGTTAAGGTGGCTGCCTTAAGATCCTATTGTCTTGAGTTTGAGCCCCTGTCGTGCCGTTACATAACACCAGGTTGTTTGACTCAGACTGTCATCCTTTCGAGGTTGGCAAAATGAATGCCAGCATGCTGGTATACTGTGTCGGAGTGGCGACCCGTCCAGGATTGTGCCTAATAGCCAAGGAGACTGCTTAAGCAGCACAAACGCTCTGCACAGGGTATGGTCCCAATATCCTCTCCTTGAGATCCTATTGGCTTGAGTTTGAGTCCCTATCGTGCCGTTACATAACACCAGGTTGTTTGACTTGGACTGTCATCCTTTCGAGGTTGGCAAAATAAGTACCATCTTACAGAAAACAGGGCGCTGCATCAACAGCACAGCTGCGCTCCGAGAAATGATGCAACTAGCAGCCACGTGCTGCATACGAAATAATAATAACCACATTTCATTCTTCCCTCCAGGTCTTCAAGGCAGCTGTTCACCACCATCTCAGATCGTCCCCAATCCAAAGCCATGATCTCTTCTACCCTCGTTAACCCACCCCAATCCCACCTCCTTCCAAATTTCCAGTTTTCTCTCCTTGGAGCATCCTTCTTTATCCATCTTGTCCACCCCATTGTTCCATCTCCTGCCCCCATTCTTCCCACACCCATTGTTTCTCCAAGTCTCCCTCTGTCTTGGCCTTCAACTTTGCTGTTGGTGTCCCCCCAACCTCTCTGCTATTCCTTTTTGTCCTGTTACGTCCCCTTCAGTGCACGAGCTCTTCCATGAGCCTTGACTGTGTTCCAAATTTTTTTTTTATCTTGGCAGGAGTTGGAAGCAACTGAAAGGACCTGGCAGGAGAGGGAAACTGAACTTTTGGAATCGTTGGCACAGACTGAGCAAGAGGCAAGCAGGCTGCAGGTTTCGCTGCAACTTCACCAAGGTGCCCAGCCATCGGAAGAAAACCATGACACACAGACTGAAGGTGAGAATGTTGGGTTTATTTAACCCTTAAAAACTGGTTTGGGTTTGGTTCTGATTCTTTCTTTGTTGATGGGTATGGTGAATTTTTTTTTTTGAAGGCTGAGAGCCTCGTCTTTGTGCTTTGCTTATGCATTTAAAAAAACATGATCTAAGCCTTGTAGTGTAGTTGCTATAAACGCACACGTGGGCATACAGACAAATATTTGTGACGCAGCACAAGACTGTTAGGCCAGACAAACACAACCACTGAACTTGGGGGGGGGGGGGGGGGGGGGGGGGATGCATGCATTCCTGGGGTACTCTGGGTACCAGCAACTTCACAACAATGGCACCGCTTTTTCTCACTGCACTCAGTGGGGCATTTCCAAAGGAAGAATTTCCTCCTCCTCATTAATGCCAAACTATGGGGATTGCCCATACTCTTAACCATCTGAATGCTGAAGGTCAAGCAAGGAAGCAGCACATAATATTTTTTAAATCTTTGGTATGACTCGAAGTAAAAACATCAGTTATCAGTTTATATCTTTGTGGCAATAAGTTTTGGGGTTTTGGGGATTTTTTTTGAGTAATTTTTTTTTTTAAACAAGTGATCGAAGGCTCAGATGGGAGCTTGTAGATGGAAGGCAGAGACATTTGGAGTCATTTTTGTGATTTTACGGTGAATTGTAAGCAATGGATGAATCAACAGCATTTGGAATTCTTATCTGGGATCCCAATATCATGAGCTTTGTGCTTCGATGGGGTTTCCATTGAAGTTGTAGATTGGTGTGCTGCCTTGTAATCCCCTGAGATGAATGAGTTTGCCTGAAACAGTGGATAATCTTATCCAACACCGTTTCTCAACATAGTTGTGATACTTGTTCACATAAATGATGAGCAATTATTGGGAGGTTAAGACACTTTTAAAAATGAGGATTTGTATGGTTTAGTAACTAAATACATATCTCTTTTGGTATTGAAGAATCTGTGAGCCACAAACAAATTGCCTGTGTCAGGTGTGGGAGAAAAAGAACGCGATGTGATGCTTCGTCTCAAGGAGGTGGTGGACAAACAGAGAGATGAGATGCGTGCCAAGGATCATGAAATTGCACACAAAACCCAGGATATTGAGGCGGTGAGCTGCTCATCACTCTCGATACATAACCTTGTATCCAAGTTGCTTTCTCCTTTTCCTCATAATCTTCATCCCTCACTTCCTCTTTGTTTTCTTTTCACTTTGATGAGGGCAAGACTATGAAAGGTTGCTTTAAACTCACTTGACTGTTCTGACCTAATTGGATCATTTGTAATCGAGAAGAAGTAAAAAAAATTGTGCTGTGTGTATAGAGAATGATTGGAGCAAGGGAATGGCAAAATGGACATTCTTTGAAACACTCCGTTTGTGGGTTATCTGATTATTCAAGGCCCACTTTGACTGTTGGTGCAAAATCAGATCTCCCTCATTTGATCTCCATAGGACCATTTATTTATCACACAAGCAAACATGGTGCAATTTTTGATCTCCCTCTCTCCTTGGATGCTCTTTGTTTACACTGGTCTGAATTATGCTTTGTGTCTTGTGTTGATTTTTGTGATCTGATTTGGGCTGACCTTATTCTGATGATGTTGACTGGTGGATTGATGATGCTGTATCTTTGTATGTATTTTGATGTGACTTTTTGTGTTCTTGATGATGGTTGGTTCTTTGTCTTTTTGTAGTTGTGTCTGTTTGTTTGATTATTTCCTTGTGTGCTGTGATTTTGTTCTTTTTGTATTTTGTTCTGCATTTTTGATTTTGTTCCTGATTTTCTGTGTTTTTTCTTGTTTTTTGTCTTGTGATTGTGTTACTGCTTTGTGCTGTAGTGGTGTGGTTTTTTTGATTGACTGATGCTTTCTTGTGATTCTGTTTGTGGGGTTGTGATGATGATTTGAGATGTTTTTGATTTGTGTTCTGTGTTTTTTCTGCTTTTTTTTTTGTTGCTATGGTTGAAACACTCCGTTTGTGGGTTATCTGATTATTCAAGGCCCACTTTGACTGTTGGTGCAAAATCAGATCTCCCTCATTTGATCTCCATAGGACCATTTATTTATCACACAAGCAAACATGGTGCAATTTTTGATCTCCCTCTCTCCTTGGATGCTCTTTGTTTACACTGGTCTGAAACCCCCTCCCCCCCCCAAACCACTTCTATCTCCAACTTTCATATGATGTACACATTGGAATTTTGTCTCCATGATATTGTTAAGGATCCTGGCGGTGGCGGGGCTCGCAC